>CM050168.1:61203521-61648521 GCA_027410445.1 Discoglossus pictus
AGCCTCAACTACATCTCACACTATAAATTATTCAGCACTGAGTTGCATGTGCAGTATGTAAAAAGCAGTAAATGAGAGTATAACCTGCACGGCTTGTGTTGTACAGAACGCACAAATTAGCAATGTTTTATTTGACCATAACACAACACATAATTAAATCTCCAAAATATTGTTTAAAGGACCAAGGACATGTCATATTTCTCCTATGCTCTTATGCAGAACTTGATTAAGTGCAAAATGTTTTTTTTTAAACGGCCACTGCAATGCTCATACATTAGGGTTTACTAACTAGCAATATAATCAGTATTTATCGGAACAATGCAGTTTTTACAACTTATATTTAAAGATTAGTGTTTTAGACTGCTTTTCTCCACCCCCTACCAGTTATCCACTGGGTGGGTGAGGCTTTGGATATGAGGAGTGTGCCGATGGGAGACTTCATCTGTTGTTCTAAAAACACTGTTTATCTGCCTCTTTACCTGAAGTGTTATTCTAGGCAAACCTACACCAGTGAGAAAAAAAAAAGTGGACAGCTTCCTGGGCAGATCCTCTTTTACCCCTAGACACCTAACAAGGGGTGGAGAGAAACACATATACAGCAAAGTAATAATGTAAATTTCAAAAGGTACACTGGTCTTTTCATCAAATATTTTACTGATAATCAGTAGAGACCCTACTTACTCCAGACCACAGCTGCTGGTAGCAGAGGGCCCACCCAGGGCCCACTTTTGTACCTGCCGCCCCAATAGAAGCTTTGCCATTGAATAAGTAACTAATAAACCAATAAAACTCTATTGCATGACCAGTATTTGTTTGTGTCGTTCAGTCGTATCTGCCTCCCCGTGACCTCATGGACCGTAACACACCATGCTGATCCACTTGGTATTTATGGAGTGGGTTGCCAGTTCCTTCTCCGGTGGGCCATAGTATACAGCTCCTGGTATTCTGAGGTGGTCTCCCATCCAAGTACCCACCAGGCCCAACCCTGCTTGGTTTCAGGGTGGTGTGACCTCTTAGTTTCCTGACTGGAATCAAACCCAGGTTACGGCAGTAAAAGCACCGAATCCTGACCACTTGACCACCAGGAAACCATGACGACTATAGTGACCCTTTAAAATAAATAAGTACCGACAACACTTTTAATTAGTGTTGTCAAATGTACCTGAATAGCTGCAGACATTTCCTTATGTTTCTATCACAATTTGCAACCTGAGAGGAATAGGAGAAAGTGAGGATTCTGATAAAATATTTATTCACTTACATTCAAGGGAAGAAGAATTATCCAGTTATAGTTAAACAATTATATTTAATACATTTTTTCCATGTAAACTATTTGCTATCATGAGACACATTTTAACCTTTCTTGAAAGAAATAACCCCATAACCCTGTTGTGTTTGTTTACTTGATTATTGTGTTTTATAATACGAAGCAAAATGTAATAAAAGGAGTCATGTATAAAGTTAATAGGTTAAAGAGTGAAAATCCATTGTGAACTCATTTGCAGATTATTTAGCTTATTTTTAGAAATACAGATGTGAACACAATTGTACTATATATATATATATACATAAAACAGCACTACATTAACAATGTTTTATTATAAATTAATATATCGCTAGTTGGAAAAAACAAATCATGGCCCTTTAAAAGTATATAAACTATATTTAGCAAAATAAAAGTTCTTGTAGCCTAACTAGATAAATATACAAAATGTATAATTTTTAAAAAATTCCTTCTGCTCACCCCCTAGGATATGCCGTATTGGCCTCTCTCCGTTCTCTCATCCCTCGGAGTGTTCTTATTACTACAGTATAATAAATAATGCATATAAATACATCATATAAAATATAAATATAAAACTGCACATTTGCCATATAGTAGGTTGCATAATGCCACCCACATGTCTTTTTTCAGCATTATAGATAATAAAGGTGAAATACCCAACAATGTATTTTGTTAATGGAGCATTGTAATGAGTATGTACTAAATAACTTTTAAATTCATTATTTTTTAAAATGTCCTTTTGTTAGAAACTTACACTACAATTATTGTGTCTTCCTAACATTCTTTGGACTGGGGCTCCTCCTTCTTGTTTCAAACTGTGACAAAGTCTATAGCAGACTTTCCTTCAGCTGCCTAATTACTGCACAACTTTAGTGGCAGAGAGTGGGGAAATGTGCTGCACACTCTGTGACAGTTTAAAAAAAAAATCAAAGTAAAAATAGCAATTTTCATTTTATGTTTTCTCACAAAGCATCAACTTTTTAGTAATTGTTGCTGAATGTCTCTTTTTTTTCTAATAAAATAAAATTAAAACTTGTTTATTTGGACTTCTAGTTTACATCAATTGCAGAATTTTCTATTTTAGAAGAAAAACACATTTTTTCTTTCTTACAGAAATATTGCATAATACATAGTGTTTGTTTGGGGCATTCCATAAAACAATGGCTATTATGAAAGGTGATAGCTGCATAATATTGAACATGTCAACTTATTTTTGCTAAAGGCACTTGCTTTAAATATTTTAGTGATATGGAAAACCAAGAGGTAAAATAAAAATACTATATGAACATACTTCAGTTAGAATTATATATTATGAGGTTCAATAGGATCAATGTAAATATATACGTAATTTCTGCGAATTGTGTGTCAGAAAAAAACAAGGGTGGTAACTTTCAGGAAATAACTTGCAGGCAAAATTAAAATATAATAAATTATATCAATAATGTTAACTTTAAACAGTGTTATAGCATAATAAAAAGTTTATAAATGTATTCACAAGGCACCAAAGTTAGAAATATGGTAACTATGTATATGTTGATTGAAATCATAAGGTTATTAACAATGTATCTATTACACTTCTGGTTTCTGGGCAGGAAGATGATCCACGGGGGTCGAAAGTAGAGATCACACTAGATCCAGTTAGCAGGCTGACTGTACTAAATCTCAGGTCACGGCAGGTAGCAACAATCAAGATTAGGGTCTATTGCAGAAGGCTGGAGTTTCCACAAAAGAATCAGATGGTTATGTTCAAAAGAATGATCTAAGGGGTAATGACCCAGAGATGAGGGGCTTTGCACACCAAGCATTCTCCTACTTTAGTTAACAGGGGTAGTCTGCATGTTGTGACTTTATATTCATCTCAACACCTAGCAATCCAGATCAGGATATCATTCATGGAAAAGCAGAAAAATCAGACACATGCACCTTTAGGTAGTGCAGAGCAGACTGTCCACTTTATTCTTCTTATACAAACACAAAATGATTTCCACACAGACCTTCCTAATTCCCCTCCCTGTAAGAGGGGGTTCTCAGTTATATGTGTGACCTCCTCACCCCATCACTAGGCCTTAAACCCCACTCCCATCCTAGGTACACCACAGCCTGGGAGTTATCTGGCCAGGTCACTTCCTATCCCAGACCTGTGTTTTGCTGTTAGGTGAAGGGTATTGCTTTTTCCACAGAGTGGATGACTGGCTGCTCAGAGGGGCCATATAAATTCTTGTATATTCCTTGGATTTAACCATTTTCTGGCCCACTAACACAATATGGCAGAAAGTGTATCTCTGTTAGTTCACAGGTAAAAAAACATAATTACAGTGCATATAACATCATATAGTAACCTCAACATTAACTATTGTGGCCCACACTACACTACACACAAAAACAACATATCACAGTTACCACAACATCTCTTACTCCCATTTTAATATCCTTTGATATTAGCAACTAGACTCTCCAATAACAGGGTTACTTGTATGGTTCAGGGGGGTCCCATCCTGGCTCCCAAATCAGTCATGACATAAGGTTAAACCCAAACTATCCAAAAGAGAAATCAAGACAAAATCACACCAACAGGGATATATATCACCACATTTTTGAAGTATGGCACAGTTCCCACTGTGATTGAACCATTACTTTCGTGTTACCCACTCCACACCTACAAAGCCACATGCCATTATGTGTTGACGCATATTATGTAAAGACGCACAGAATGACATAACTCTTGAGGAAGATAACTTGTCGTGCCCCCAGATCAAAATATTGAGAGCCACCAAAATAGACCATATATGAACCTTACGCTATATTTATAGTGTCTGATTATCCTATAAATGCGCTCTAATTTACCCTTGTAGTACCTAATTAGACTATATAGTTGTACCTTATTAAACTATACATTATTCAACTACTAGTCAATTGCCCGTCATAAATGACGGTATAATATTTGATGTTTCACTCCCGTCCCTGTGTGTCTCTCCGCCCCATCTCCCTTCCCCCCTCCCTCCCCTGTGTCTCTTCCCCCCTTCCCTCCCCTGTGTCTCTTCCACCCCCTCTCCCTCCCCTGTCTTTCCCCCAATTGCCCCTGTGCCTCTTCCCCCCTCTCCCTCCCCATGTCTCTTTGCCCCATCTACCTCCCCTGTGTCTCTCCCTCCTCATGAGTCTCTTTCCCACGCTCCCTTCCCTGTGTCTCTCTCCCCTCCCTCCTGTGTTTCCCCCTTCACTCCACCTTCTCCCTCTCCTATTTCTCTTTCCCCCCTCTCCCTCCCCCTCTCCCTCCCCTGTCTCTCTTCCCCCTCTCCCTCCCCTGTGTCTCTCCCCCATTCCTGTGGTCTCTTCCCCCCCCTGTGTCTCTTTCCCCCCAATGTCTCTCCCACGACTGTGTCTCTCCCCCCCCCAGCACACATGGCTGCGCAATGCGCGCGCATTGCTGACTATAGTTTCCGTTGTGTGCATCGTTACACACAACGGAAACTATATTAGTGATAACATATAACATCTCCACCATGTATGAAAACAATTATATCACACCCTGTCCAACATCTAATATTAAAAAAACAGCAGTAATTAATAATAACATCTGCTATTTCTCTTGTTGCATCCTGTTGATGGTTCTACAAATCAGACTGGCTGTCACAATCCCTCGGTTAGGGGAAGCCCTGTTAAATTTATTTGTTCTCCTTTACTTTTTTGGAATCTCCCCAAATGGTCTTACTGGCAGAAGTATGCGCAAGATGTTCTGCATTAAGTAGTAAGCAATCCTGGACATTTAGACCTGATGTCTCTGTACACAGCCATAAACCTCCCAGAACAATATTGTAACCTCAACTCTTCCTCTTCTAATGGCTTTCCTGACTGCCATTAAGCATCGTTAGAAAGTTCTCTTTACACACACTGCACTGTCCACACATTTACCACAGGCAAAGCTATTCTTTTGAATGTTTCCGTCTGACTTTAATATTACTCCTAAGGGTTTCCTACACTGGTCATAAAACCTGCTTATTCTTTATAAGAAAAAAAACTTCTCTGATGTTTTTTTTCCATTATCTGAATTTTGATTATATTTATTTTCCAGAAATTCAGTGTATTAGGTGATAATGTCCATAAGGGAATTACTTAGTTGCATTTAAAATGTATCTGTCTCAGTCTGATTAGGGATTTTTGTTTTAAGTTAAAGGTAAAACAATATCAATTAATTCATTTTCATTTCCAGTTAAAGCTGATACACCCCTTATAACCACAGGTAGAAAACAAAAACAGCATAATGCAATTTTTTGGTATACACTTAATATATCCTAATACCATATGATTGCAAAGTGTGATAAACAATGACCTAATCAAAGCAGGAAACACTGAGGGCCTCATTCTATTATCGGCCGTAAAATGGCCACAAGGGTGCGATTCCTTGCGGGGGTTCCGTTATCTTGGAATTCAATTATACGGCCCGCAAGGATCTCCCCTTACGGACGGCCGTATATTTTGCAACCGGCCGTAAGCTCAGAAAACTTAAAACGCAGAGTGCAGGATGGCTTTATTTTGGCTTTATAATGTGCTTAATTGGTGCTAACGGGACCTTTTTCCTGCAAGTAAGCTGCGGCTCGGTTTTAGCCTTGCAGAGAGGGTTCCTGGAGTAATAGAATAGCAACCGGGCTTTTCTTGCGGCCGAAACTCTTGCAGCCCTTTTAGATCAAAGGCTTTCCTCCGGCGCAAGCGGCCGCAAGGGATAGCAAGGCGCCGGCTGCAAGCTTGCCGGAATCCCCAGCCTGAGGGGAATAGAATAGCCGAATAGCTTGCGGCCGGTCCTTGCGGCCCCGCATCTCCTACGGCCATTAATAGAATGAGGCCCTGAGTTTATAAAAAAAATTGTTGTTTTTCCTTAGTTGTGTCCGACTCTCCATGACCTTATGGACTACAGCATGCCAGGCACATTTCAAGCTCAGGCTATCAAGCTCAGGTTTATTGCTTCAATTAATCTATCCATTTCCGTCTCTGCCCTCATAATTTCCTTGTGCCTTAAATCTTTCCCAGCATCCCAGTCTTCTCTTGGGAATACTATCTTCTCATGATATGGCTAAATATTTGAGCTTCAGCCTCTTGATCATACCTTCCAGTGAACAGTGTGTCTTGATTTCCTGAATTATTGATTCATTGTCTCTTCTTGCAGTCCAGGAGAAGCAGTTTTTGCCAACACCACAATTCAAAGGCATCAATTCTACAGAGCTCTGCCTTCTTTATGGTCCAGCTCTCACATCTGTATGTTACTACTGGGAATGCCATACATATACATGAGTGTGTGTTATTTAGTCGTGGCTGACTCCCCATGACCTCATGGACCCCAACACACCATGCTGATCCACTTGGAATGCATGACAGAGATACTGGAGTGGGTTGCCAGTTTTTTCTCCTGTGAGCCACAGCATATGGCTCCTGCTACCTAGGTGGTACCTAGGTGGTCTCCCATCCAAGTACTGACCAGGCCCAACCGTACATGGCTTTAGGGTAGTGTGATCTCTTGGTTCCCTATTTCCCAGGTCGCAGAGGTGAAAGCACCACATTCTAACCACTGGACCACCCATCCACATACATATTACAGTATAAAAAATAGATAACGACAATCTAAGCTGATATGGTACCACTGGCAAAGGACATGTACAAGTAAAGTACTGTTTATTAAAAATGTTTTAGCTATCATTCCTTTGAAATTTGATCCTTTTGTTTTGTAAAAAAAAAAAAAAAGGAAAAAGCCATTCTGAGTACAAGCAAAATTACTCAGTGAAAAGTGTTTCCATTGCTGCTAGGTAATGATGCTCTAAATATACCTCCCTTGTGCCTCTAACCCCCCAACAAAGGATCCATTTAGATTTATGTGACCTGTTTTCAAACAACCTTCAGAAAACAGCCTTGGATTGGGATAAAGTGCCACTCACAGACAGCTGTTTCATTCTTATATGGAGATCATCAGTGAGGCTGGTTCTAGTAACACATTGCTTTGTAAATAATTGCAGGTAAAGCTTCATTTGTCTTTAGTAGTAAGAAGTGTAGCTCTCATGCGTGCATTATAGGGACACATTGGAGGTTCCAAGTATAGTATAATAACATTTTTACATGATATAAGGACTTTATCAGTTGATTATTAAAAACTAATCTGCTTAATTACTCCCTGGTGTTCTCCATGTACTTCATTTTTTTAATTTTTTTACACTACAAAATGTATTTCTTGAAAAGACTAATTCTATTAAATAAACAATTAGTGAGTTCATTGTTGTTATTACAACCTAGAAGAATTGGCATCTAAATGGCAGATGAAATTTAATACAAATAAATGTAAAGTTATGCATCTGGGAAGGAAAATAGCCATGCAATTTATAATCTTAATGTAGCAAATATAGGGGTATTGGATAGTGAAAGGCATTTGGGAGTACTTGTGGACAACCGTCTAGGTAACAGTGCTCAATGCCAAGCAGCAGCTGCAAAGGCAAATAAAATATTAGCATGTATTAAGAAGGGTATAGAAGCAAGGGAAGCAAATATAATTCTGCCACTATACAAATCTCTAGTACGCCTAATTTTGAATATGGAGGACAATTTTGAACACCACTTCATAAAGAGGACATTTTAGAGCTGGAAAAGGTACAGAGGAGGACAACAAAACTAATAAGGGGAATGGAGGGGCTAAGGTAGGAAGAAAGACTAACCAAATTAAACGTATTTTCTCTAGAAAAAGGCGTATAGGAGGAGATATGATTATCTTATATAAAAACATCCCGGGTCAGTATAAGGATTTGTCAAGTGAGCTATTTGTGCCAAGAGGTTTTCAACTCACAAGAGGACATCATTTGAGGTTAGACGTAAAAAGATTCCACCTTAAAGAAAGAAAAGGGTTCTTCACAGTAAGGATGGTTAATCTATGGAATTTTCTACCAAAGGAGGTGGTGACAGCAGATTCAATGGGTAACTTTAAAAGGGGACTGGATTTATTTCTAATCAAAAAGGGCATTCAGGGTTATCCCGGATAATTGGAGAGAGTATTGATCCAGGGAGGAATCCAATCGCCAGTATATGTCGTAAGGAAGGAATTCATTTTTTTTCCTTTTGAGACGATTGGCTTTAGTTTCACACTTGTTTTTTTTTTTTTCTGTTTGCCTTCCTCTGGATCAATTAACAACTAATCTGCATATTAGGAGATCTTAAAAGGTTGAACTTGATCAACTGAAAGTCTTTTTTCAACTTCAATTACTATGTAACTATGTAACATATAAAATATTATCTACAGAGCCATGAAAATATTATATATTATATATTTTTAATAGTTATTTTAATCCAGCTATTCCTCCACCAGTCCTTACTGCCTACAGTTTGTTGTCTTGGGAGATATTTGAGCATTTAGATGGAGCTTGTAGTTTATAATCCATTCAGGACCTATAAGCATCCAGATTTTTCTCTCAATAAGATCAATATATTATTTGGCACAGCTAAACTACAGATAACACCACACTTATAAAACACTTTAAGGGCTTTAAAAACTAACATTGCAATATTTAAAAAGTATTATAAAATAGTGTAAAGAACATCAGATGTAAACATTTTACGGCTTCTACAACTGATTTTTAATGCTCTGCATGATGGTCCCACATTTTTTTTGCCTAATGCTGCCAACAGAAGCATACATTACATAAAATTTTAATTATTCTACATTAATGAGATTAAGTTAATTTATACAAAAATATTACTGTTTGTATTAACGGAAAGATATAACACTATTAGTACATCAATAATAAATGTGCAATGACCAGTTCTGCCCCTCTTAAATCAGGTTGTGCATATTACACACCCTGTCTTACCAATAAGAATGCTGTAAATGCAACCTTTAATCTTTAAATGTACTTTATAATGAGATCATTTGGTCACTAGTTTCTTGTACAAACATATGAGCAGAAAGAAAAACAGTGGCTTTCACTGCAGCCAAAATATTAATCTATTACAATGCCAAAAGGTGCTAGTTATTTTAATTATATATTGATCATTAATAAAAATCATGTTTAATATTATAATGAGGATATTCAATTTATTTTGAAAGATTAGAGTGTCATCCTATAGTGGAGTGTTTGTCTCCACCCTGATAAGAGGAGTGTGGAGGTTTTGACTGAGTAACAGATCTAATGGGCTTTAGAAACAACAGATATGATAGAGAATACACAATCATTGAGAAGCAATCCCAACAGTGATATCTTGTTGCCAAAAAAACACTAGTCCAAATTATAGGAGTAATTTTGTTGGTGGTATAGACTGTGTCTGAAAATTTAGCAGTTGTCTGCTAGACAAAACCCCCTTCCCCATTGTCCTTATAATTAGTGGATAATAGTAACAGCTGAATCTGAACTATGACAGTAAGTTTAATGCTGGATGTTGCTTGAATATGAATGGTTAGGGCACTACATTGGTCCTTTAATTTCATATAATAGATAATATATTCAAGGCTGTACTTATTTTTTTATTTATAAAAACATTTCAGCCATTACCAGGTGTAGTATTTCTAAATAGCATTTTTGTAAATATGGGAATAGAGAAATCCCTTATTAGTACAGTAATCAGTATAGGGATATTTTATTTCCTTTGCTGAATCATTATGCTCTGTATTCTTGTTCAGTCATTCATCCATGTCCGATTCTCCTTGACCCTATGGACCGCAGCACTCCAGGAGCATCTTGTGGTCTAGTTGTGCTTATCCATAAGGTTTTCATGGCAAAGATATTGGAGTGGGTTGCCAGTTCCTTCTCCGGTGGACCACGTTTTGTCTGACCTCTCTGCTATGACCTGCCCCTCTTGGGTGACCCTACATGGTATAGCTCACAGCATCACTGAGGTATACAAACCCTTTCACCACGACAAGGTAGTGATCTGAAAGGGGGCCCTGTATTCAGTATGAATTACATCTGTACTTAAGGACCTATAATAAACCTTGATATTTAATCTTTTATATGCAATTATTCTTTACCACAGGGTTCCATTTAGTTTTTTTGGCTGTTAATGATGGAAACATACTAAGCATCATTGTTTTGCCATTTTCAATGTGCTCAATTTCCCAAGAGAAGGGTTGCAGCACTTTATGCTCTGGTAAATTCTTCATTTTGTCTCCCTGTAAACTAATATGCTTTCCATTATGCCTGTTGAAAGCACTGGCATTTTTAGCTGCCTCATTGCCACCCAGCAGATAGAAGCTTCCTCTTCATTCACCTCAGGACGTTGATCAGGAGATACAAAAATGGTAGATTCTACAACAGCATAATTACATAAAAAATAATAAATTAGAGGCTGCTTTATTTTTTTTCTCAAATTCAGACATTTCTTCAGACAGGAATATTTTAAATATAGGGCACTGTAGCTCTTTAAATTAAACATATAACTGTAATATTTATGTATTGCTTTTAGAAATGTGTGTCTCTTTTTATCTAAAAAAATGAATAATTGTCAGGTATACGGACAGTTTAACATGTGCATGAATAGTGAAAACTTTATAGGAAACCAACTATGGGTTTATGGCTCTCATGATAAAGAAGGGACTTGCTTATTTGTGACACTGATACTATTCCTTTATTGAGTGAAATTAAATACATATTTTTTGCGTTGGTCAGTTGTTTCTGACTCTCCATGACCTCATGAACCGTAACACACCAGGGACATATTTATGTCCATGGTCATGCTGCTCCACTTGGTTTTCATGGCAGAGATACTGGGCCAGTATCCATAGCAAACAGCTCCTGGTATTCCTAGGTGGTTTTACATCCAAGTACGAACTAGGCCCAACCCTGCTTGACTTAAGGGTGGTGGGACTTCTTGGTGCCCTGACTGGATTCAAACCCAGGTCGCACTGAAAGTACTGAATCCTAACCACTGGACCACTAAGTAACCCAAAATACATACCACCCCTCCATATACAAAAGCATAATTAATAGATTTTCTTATATTAGTACGTGTTTCTACACAAGAAGCATTCCAATTTTTATGGGAAACTCAGTTTTATATCTTATCATATATCAGCACGGGGTGCTTGCTCTTCCTGTAACTTTAATGGATTCTTGGCAAATATTTTTGTATTATGCAAATGTTGTAACGTTTACCGTACTTTATTAATTTGATTCTCTTCAACCTAATTTTCATATCAAAGAGTAAAAGTTTCTCAGTTTCTGTATCACCTGTCAATCCCTCCTTTATCTTCTGTAGGATCCCATTTTGGTCAGCTTGATTTAAATCACTAAACTGACAGGTCTTTTACATTTACATATGTGCTATTGTAAACGAGTACATATCATAATTATATATAATGCTGCATGTCATGTCTCCTTACTTTCTAACAGCATGATACTGGTAGCACGAGCCCCCACCAATATGGGAATGTCATTAGCTCACAAATTGCAATATTTCAGGTCATAGATCAGATTATCAATAAGATGATATTTTTATGTAGGAATTTACAATAAGTGTTAAAATAGTCATACTATACACAGCGGAATCTTTATATTCAATTTTTAAGCACAATAAAATTCTTGTATATTCATCCAAAAACCCAATATGAGTCACAAAAAAACCCAAAAGGATTTGCGTCCGAGAAGTTCAACGTTCACGTCCCGTAGGTTTTTTTTCTCTCCAAACCCGCAGACCGGCAGCAGCTTCCTTTATGGGGCCAATTTAATAGCCGTAAGTCTTACTGGCTACATTAAAGTCTACAGTTTTACACTTTGGGGGAATTTATTAGGGCTGTTGGACAGTGTCGGAGCTACTGCATAGGGGGCCCTGGTGCAAAAAAAATATCTGCCCCCCCTCAGGAGTGGGAGGACACACTTTTTTTTGCACTTCACGAACCCCCTTCCAACCTCAACACAGTACATATATAAAAAATATTAAATATATATATAAAAATAAATATATAAATATGCATATAAATATATAGAAATGTACATATACATATAACATATATTTATATACTGTATATATATATATATATAAAACGTACGCATTTACAGATAAATCTACATATATTAGAGTACTATAAATACTTTCTTACCTGCACGGTGCAGAGGAGGGCCACAGAGGTCCGAGGGGGCCGCAGGGGCCAGCAAGGACCGATTGGGCCACAAGGGGCAGAGGAAGGCCACAGGGGGCTGCAGGGGCCACAAGGGGCTGAGGGAGGCCGCAGAGGTCCGTGAGGGGCCACAGGGGGCTAAAGGAGGCCGAAGAGGTCCGAAAGGGGCCACAAGTGGTCCACAGGGGCGATAAGGGCGGTGGAGGCCACAGGGCCTGCAGGGGGGCACAGTGGGGGGCCACCGTGAGCCATAAGGGGCTGCAGGGGACCGATGGGTGGTTCGCGAATTCCATAAGGTGCCGTGGGGGCCACAGGGACGGATGGGGGCTGCAGGGTATGCAAGGGAGGTCCGCGGGGGCCATAAGGAGCCATGGGGGCCACAGGGGCAAAGTGTGCGGCCATAAGGAGACCGACAGTAGGTCTTTGGTGGCCCTAAGGAGCCGTGGGGGTCACGGGGCCGGCAGTGGGCCCAGGGGCCCCTGGAGCCTGTGAGGGGCCACAGGCAGAAAGGGGCCTCAGGGGCCCCATGGGCCACAGAGGGCCCTAGAGGCCACAGGGATTCATGGGGGCCACATGGGATCCGCTGGGGCCACAGGGGATCCGGAGGCCCAAAGGGGATGCTCGGGGGCACAGAAGAACTGCATGGGCCACAGGCGGGCAGCGGGAAGGTTGCAGGGGCCAAAGGGGGACTGGGGGCCACAGCGGTCCAGCAGAGGTCTGCAGGGGCCCCTCAGAGGTCCGGGGCCTGGTAGTAGCTCTGTCTATGATGTTGGAGTGACTTGATGTTTTAATGAATAAACTATGATTCCTTTGCTCCTTCAGCTTCTGCCTTCCTCAGTAAAGGTAAAGTTCTGGTTACATTTTTATTTATTTATGTATCGGATTCGGTGCAGGAAATTAATTATTCAAATTTTAGTTAATTCCTATGGAAAAAAATTGATTCTACATTTATCCGATTCAGTATCCATCCGTCCCTCAGGGACAGATTAATGACAAATATAGAGGTTCCACTGTATTATGAAATAAATCAACAAGTCTGTAACTGTATATCGCTTTCAATGCACCATAGAATTTCACGGTAAATGTACTTTATAGTTATCCTTACTATGTCTATTAATATAATATTTTTTAATACTCAAGGTTAGAGATATTCATCATAATTGGTGATTTCCCATAATATTTATGTCTGATGTTTCTTAAGAGAAAATTTAAATCAACATTCTGTTTGTGCAGAAAAGTTTATTTGAATTTAAGTTTTTTTATTGTTTTCTTTTTTAAGGTCAAGATCAAAAGTGGCCAGTTGAAATTGATGTAAAAGTCTGAGACATTAATAAAGCTCCAATATCAGTGTAAATACTTTAACAAAATGAGTAAATACTTACTAGCCCATAATATCGAAATACAGTGTTTTAAAAAGCTTTGTTCAGTCAAAGCTGCTTTTAAAACATACTCTTTTAAATGGAAAATACAGAATGACGAAACACTACTTATTATTTAAAGATTTTGAACTAGGACATTTTCATACCTATGCATGGGATAAAGGTGTATGACGGCCATAAAAGAACAAATTGCACCAGATAGTAAATATTGCACATTTTTTGCTTTGGAATCCAGGATGAAAACCATTGTTAAACTGAAACGGCCCAACAAAGTTATAACTACACTGATTAGATAAATTAAAACAATGTTCTGTCTCAAGCTGACTGTGATGGAGGAAATGTCAGGCAACATTGTTTTCATTCAATGACTTAATAAATAAGTTTTCAATACGATTTGCCTACATCTTTCAATGGATCTCCAATTTATTGCCTCTCTGCTCTTTCCACAATTTACTCTTTCTTCACCAAATGTAACCTCCCACTCCCAGATATAGGACTTCTCTCATGCAACCCATCCTATGCAACTCGCAGTCTCCATCATCTTCACTTACTCTTCATAACTTCAAACATTCTCTGAAAACAAATCTATTCACCCAAGCTTACAACCATTCTCCCTAACATCTACTAAATAAACTCTCCTATAAGACTACATTACTCCTTTACATGGATTTTGCCACCATGAACAGTTTTGTCTTTGCCTCCACACCAAGTAGAATATAAAGTAGGGCGCTCCACCGTCCTAAAGCAGTAGTATCTTCTTTTGTAAAATAAAGTCAAATAAAAAATAATAATATAACAATTTACATGGAAAATTAATTTAAATGTATGTTTATCTTCACGGATGGAGTTTTAATACGAAAACGTCAACATATGTCATTCTGCAACAATGATCTCTTGAGATGCCTTATTGCCTCACCCATTGTCATAGATCAGAACGAGGTGTAAGACAAGAGACTGATGAGACATTTTGTGTGAAAAGCACAAATACCCACATGCCCAGGAGCTGATGTCATCTTTTAATAGGGATGTATAGCCAACAATTGGAGCCATGTATATTTAATGAGCTCTGTTAAAAGATTTTATAGAAGTGCTTTCCCAACAGACGTAACAGCAGGTTCTCTGTTTATAAATATTTTTCTTTTTTTGCTGCCACTAATCACTAATTCTCTCTCTCTTTAATGGCACCTTAGGGGAATGGCTTTTTTTTTTGCTTCAAGTGGAACTCCTTAAGGCAGCACCTGACGGCACATAAGATTAATGGACCAAAGGAAGAACAGACAGCTTCCCAGAGCATAAAGATGAAAAGGCACAGACCAATTAACCAATAACACTTAATGACTAATGAGCTTGATCATTGGCCAAAATGACAGGACACTGAGTGGTTTAAAGAGGACTTTTGGTCACTAGATGCCTGTAGAATAGTTTGGTAATGGAGCTATGGTCAAAGCATGCGGATAGTGTTATAGGTGTCATAAAACAACATTTGGTTTTTAGTTCTTAAAGTGAGACATATCAGGGACATTATCTCTACTTTATAATTGAGTTCTCCAATACATCTCCAGCTGTATCATCCATATTAGGACATACAAGTGGAACTGCTTAGATTAAGTTTAAAATTAGGTGGAACCCAGCAAAATGTGCACTCTATGGTACCTTTTTACAGCTGCATATTGAAGAAGGAGCATGATTTACAGAAATATTTGGTCTACTTCATATTTTGACTTTGTATACATAATTAATTTGTTACTAAGAAACAGTCACTGTGGCACATATTAATAATTTTAAATCGTTTATTTATCCCTTATTCTTATTTGGACATGGGGGTTAATATCCATCTGGTTATCTTACATTTATTTCTATTTTACTCTGTATGAAAGGTTTGTAACTGTGTATGCTGCCTCAATTTAAGTTTTATATTTTATATTGTAACATTATATTTAAAAAATGTGTAAGCCATACTTAAACTTGTATGGAATCCACTGGTAATTAGAGCCCTATGTTAGGTCACCATCTCATACTCATTGACTTGCAGATATTTCCCCAGGTTAATTGCATATTTAGTAAGCCCTACAACCTTCATGTTTCATAGTCTGTGATGACACTCATAGTTGAATGAAAAAGATATTGACAGAGGCATAGGTGTAATACAGAGGAATAGATGGTTACGAACAAAGTGCCTCATGGATGTGTGCTGGATTCTATTTAGTTTAATATATTTGTATTACTAACAGGCTTCAAGAGAAGGTTTACACGTCTTCAAATGACACCAAATGTGTAGACAGTGTAGACCGTTTTGCCATGGATATGTGGAGCATCTACTGATCATGCATTGGCTATCTCTTGTAACTATGCCCATCATGCTAATCCCAGATTATACCATCTTTAAGGGCAAAGTAATCACCCATCCCGGAAACATTGCAAAATAACTACTACCAGTGACTGCGGCAAGCCAGAGTAGAAGATCACGGCAAACTTTTCCACTGATTTTTGGACTGACAAAAGACTACGAGTTATTCACTAGGGGCCTCATTCTATTATCGGCCGTAAATCGGCCGTAAGGCTGCGATTCCTTGCGGGGGTTCAGTTAACTCGCGATTCTATTATACGGCCCCGCAAGGATCTCCTCTTACGGCCGGCCGCATATCTTGGAACCGGCCGTAAGCTCTGAAATCTAAAAACTCAAAAATAAATTCAAGCCTGCACTGTACAGCTCTGTAAATGCTAGGGATCATATTGGGGGACATGAGGATTAAAAGGAACCCACTCTCAAGCTTGCACATCTGCCCAAACCCGAGTTCAAATTAACTGTTTATTTTCCGGCTGCGGCGTGGGCGTGTCTGAGGTGCTCCAAGCACTCTGGACTTTTTACATGGATATTTTACAGATATTAAAAATAAAATATTTTACGGATTTGAGTACAGGATAATTATGTGCTATTTTTTCTAACACCTAAAATCCCTTTATAGTCTTCTAAAAGTGCAGGATGGCTTTATTTGAGCTATTTTATGTGCTTAATTGGTGCTAGCGAGACCTCTTTCCTGCAAGTAAGCTGCGGCTCGTTTTTAGCCTTGCAGAGAGGTTTCCCGGAGGAATTGAATTGCAAAACTCTTGCGGCCGTTTAAGATCAAAGGATTTCCTCCGGCGCGAGCGGCCGCAAGAGATAACAAGGCACCGGCCGCAAGCCTGCCGGAGCCTCCGGCCGTAAGGGAATAGAATAGCAGAATAGCTTGCGGCCGGTCCTTGCGGCCCCGCAACGGCTGCGGCCGCTAATAGAATGAGGCCCATAGACTTTTACACCAAAACGCTATACTAATAAGAATTTACTGATCATCGCAACTCAGAGCACTGCCGTAACTACAAGAATCTTAAGAAAATATTACAGATACAAAAGACCATTGCTGAGTGGTGCAGCTGCAGTTAAAGAGACAGTATAGCACCACAAAACAATAGAAAATGATGACATTTCAGCACACTGAGTTGTATACTACCCTTGATGCTGGATAATGAAACTGACATAATAATACAATATCATATTTTTGAATTACACATCTAGGATATTGGACTGTTAAGTTTAAATAATGTTGAAAGTTCATGATTTGCTATTGTTTTTTAGTGCTATACTGTCTCTTTAACTGCTTCTGTGTCTCTACGCAATGGTTTTAAAACCATTAGCTAGTGGTCTTTGGCACCCATAATATTTTCTTCGGTATTTTGTAGTTACAGCACTGACCTATTTTGCGAGTGACCTGATTTGCATAGGGTTTTGGGGTGAAAGTCTAACTGCGTAACTCGTAATGTTTTGTCAGTGCAAAAATCAGTGGAAAAGTTTGCCCTAATTTTCGCTCCGGCTTGCCGCAGTCTCTCTTAGCAGATCTCTCGCAATGTTTCTGGCTTGGGTGATTAACATAGCTAGAAAGATTTACTTTGCTATTAAACATGGTGTAATCTGCGATATAGTGTTTTAGCATGGAGGCTCATCTACTGATCCATTAAAGAACCCAGATTTTCTATTGTCTTGGCCAGGTGCATGTACTGATGCATCACACATCCCAGTTAATCGTGTTTTGCCACAGTAATGAGCAATGACTACTGATGCAGTAAAGGAATATCCAAGTTTCCCTGCTTTTAACTTTTTCTAATATAACACACTTCTTACATCAGAAACACACATTACATTGAGTAATTCTATACACATACAGATTTATTTTATTTAACATTTTTTTTTTTAAATCCCCACCTCAGAGCTGCTTGCATAGGCTTAATGAACCTACCAATAGAAACACTGCATTTGGGTATGATTTTTACCCCTATACTGACCTTCAAACCAACAGCAGCACAGTACAGAGATCCACAGAGCAATGGCTGTGCTCCTCCTCGTGCAGTGGACTACACAATCCATGATACCTTGCTGCATAAACTACCACAATAGACTGAAAGAATTGTTATGGCTGTCTGTGATTGACCAAAACGAATTATGAATTTTATGCTAATTTTATCAGGGGTTTCCAGGGGTATTAACTCTGAAAATCAACTGCTTGCAAACACAGGAGATTTAGTAAACTTTAGGGTAAATTTAATAATGTTTAATTTGGTATTTTTTCATGCAAAAAATGTTCATACACTGCTGATTCTCCTCTATCAGGTGCACTCATAATCATGAAACTTAAATATGCCTTTAACAAACCCAACTGATAATGTTTTGCCATGACTATCTATAGCATTAACTGAAGCAATACAAAACCCAGATTGTGGATCACAAGGCCATGTTTTGCATCTACTGTTAATTTACACAACCACCATTATCTGTTACCCTGGTCCAGTGGCGTAGCTAAGGGGGGGCGAGGGGGGCGGACCGCCCCGGGTGACAGCATATGGAGGGTGACACTATGTCACCTCCAACAAAAATTTTCAGCCAGGCTAAGGTGCCAAAATAGTCTGAAAATAGAATTGTGATAAAAACCCAACCAACACAGGAAATCAGGAATATGTATGCTTTCCCCCCTCTAAATCCCTTTTGTCTCCGTTCCCACCTCCTCTCCCTCCCTTGTGTCTCCGTTCCCCTTCCTCTGCCTCCCTTGTCTCCTTTCCCCCCTCCTCTGCCTCCCCTGTGTCTTGTACCTGGATGCAACCCTGCCAGCAGTGCCGCACTCACCCTCTCTGTGGCTCCCATCCTCCGGCCAGAACTACTTTCTGGATCAAGCCTTGCATTGCGCATGCGCATCCCACCTGCGTGATTCGCGGCTTGATCCAGGAAGTAGTTCTGGCTGGAGGATGGTCGGCGCAGAGGAGAAGACGGTGAGTGCGGATTGGAACCAGGTACGGGCAGGGTTTGCACCAACCAGGTACATGTGTGTACTGCGGGCCTCGCAATGACCATCAGTGGGCAAGAGGAGCATCAGTGGGGCAGGGGGAGCATCAGTGGGGCAGGGGGAGCATCAGTGGGGCAGGGGGAGCAGTGTGGGCCTCTGAAAGGAGGAGGAAGGGGACAGACATGGGAGGCATTGAAGCCTCTCCCATAAGCCTTGCGATGAGCGCCTGCGGCGCACATTGCAGTCTAAGTGCTGCTGGCCTCGCAGTCGCATGTCTGAACTGCTCGCCTCACAAGAAGACATTCCTTCTAGGGTCGTGTGGGGTCACTGGGGTGACATTTGAACGGACCGCCCCGGGTGACGTTTACTCTAGCTACGCCACTGCCCTGGTCACATGTAGCATCTACTGATACAGTTGAAATAAACTTGATTGTGTCCAGTTCTGGAGACCTCCAAAAGGATATTAGATTAAAGACAATTCTAAGAAGGGTGACTAAACTGGTGCATGGCCTAAGCCACAAAATGTCTAAGGTGTGGCTTCATGCTCATAACATTTATATCTTAAAGGCCTTGTTGCCACCCAGCTATCATTTTCCTAATATTATCGTTGTATCGTTTTTATATTGTATATATTTAAATAGTTTCATGAAGAGCAAAGAAAGTTTACATTCTTATAGGTCAATAACACAACAGACAAATCCACTGTTAAAATACCAATGTAGTTCCCAAAAATGTCTCTTGCTTATGAACTATGTAACAACCTAACAACAGTTTTATAAACTATGATCATAATAATTTTCAGATACAATCACTATTTTTAGACTGTTTATTTGTGTAAAAAGACATCACTGGTTGTGAGTCAGTGCGTCATACAGAAAAAGCATCTCATACCCACTGTGCAGTATTGTGGTGGAACTGAGAACTTTGTTACGATCAAGGACGCCATCAAATACCAGGAGATTTGATATCAAAACATGTCTGTCTCTTCCAGGTGGCTAAGACTGGGCCAAAGCTGGAATTTTCAACAGGAAATGATCAGATGCACACCTTCAAATCCACAAAAATATGGTTTACTGAGATTCAAACTTTTGTAGTGGCCATTCCAGGGAGAGGACATCATGCCCTGTATTGTAACAATATTCTCATGGTCTTTGGAAGAACATCTACAACATCACAGTTCCACCATACTGCACAATGAGTATGAGATGCTTTTTCTGCATGACTTCATTTCATGTGTTTGTACCCAAAAATATTTAATTTAGCTCATCTGATCATAAAACCTAGTTCCAATAAAAGTCCCAGTGAATTTTTAGTGAACCCCAGGAACACACATTTGTGTCTGAAACACAGCAGAGGCTTTCTTCCACCAAACCTTCCAAATACTTTGTTGGCATGAAGGTGGTGTCTTATTGCAATTTTGGAGACTTGGCGACTTCAGGATGCAAACAACTACTAAATCATTTCCAACTGCAATTCTTAAAGAAAGTTTTGTCTTTCAAACCATCCTCCTTGATGTGTGTAGAGGCAATATAAATAGACTCAGGTGTGCTTAAAAATGTAAAATGCAAATTGAATATATTTAAATCAGTTTCTGTTTTCTAAAAATTTCTACTGGTATCAATAATTGTAACACATGTGTTGCTGAGAAAGCAATAATAGTTTTTCTTTATTTTTAATTTTACTAAGTTAGGATAAAGCTCATGTAGAGCAAAATATTTTTTTTTGTAGCCTCTTTCGGTAATCTTTACCCTATCTGTCAATAATTCTTAATAATTGTACACATATATATTGTCAAGAGGAGGGACCAGCTGGACTGACAAGATCCAATCGCTTATGTTATCCTCTTTGCGGATCTTTGTGTATTGGTGCTTGAGACTGTATCAGATAGTAAAGTTAAGAGTCTGCACGGCTAGGCTCCATCTCAATAGGGTACCATTGTCCCTGGCCAGCCCATTGAGCGCGCAAAATGGGTTGTAATCAGTGACAACAATGAACTCTCGCGCAAAAAAGTAGTGACAAGATAACTGCCAAGCACTCCTCCTGGTGGTTTTGCCAGGGTACTGTAATGGCATATTAAGTGGTGGTAATACTCTTTGGTACCCAGAAATGCCAAAACCTGCTTCTTAATCACAAGGATGGGCCACTGCTCTATCAAGGCTACCTTGATCACCTCAGCTCCTTACCCTCCCACTCCTTACTCTGTGTCCTAGGTTCTGCACCTTCCCCCTAATAAACTGACATTTGTCAGGGTGAATGGTCAACCCTGCTTGCTGGATCCAACCCACGACTGTGACTAGGTGATCCACATGTTCCTGCCAAGTATGACTGAATATGGTAATGTCATCCTGGTATACATTGGTGAATTCCTGGCACTCTTGTAGTAGGTGGTCAGCACCCCGTTGAAACATGGAAGGGGCATTGTTCATCCCAATGACATAACCTTAAACTGGTGTAGCCCAAATCAGGTGGTGAATGTTGAATTTTCTCTTTTTAGCGCATATCTTGCAGTTCATCTATTATAGGAATAGGGTAAGCGTTAGCAGCCATCTTGTCATTTAACAGCTTACAGTGCACACAAAACCCAGTGTTCCTGTCCTTCTTAGGGACCAACACCACAGGAAATGCCCAAGGACTATAGGATGGCTCGATGGCCCCTAGTTCCAGCATTTCAACCAGTTCCCTCCTTATATTCCCCTTTACAGTCTCAGGGACCATATAAGAGAGCTGCTTCAGTGGGGAAGTGTTAGGGGTAAGACCTTGGTGGTTGTGCCGAGAACAAACCTAGTTGGTAAATCAGCACCACCTTAAATTGTTGTTGCTAGTCAAGTGACAAATCTGTCAGGGTTAAAGAAACAGGGGACTGATCAGCAGGAACAAGCAAGCCTGGTAGCACCCCAGCCTCAGGATCAGTGGGGTAGAGTCAGGGGTAAGGACCTTGTGTTCCTACCATCTTACCTAGTCGGGTTGAGAACAAGCCCAAGTGGTGACTCAGCACCCTCTCAAAATGCTGTTGCTAATCAAGTGACAAGTAGGTCAGGATAAGGGAAACAGGGGACAGATCAAAAGGGACATGCATGTCTGGTAGCACACCACCCTCCGAATAGTCCCCTTCGGCTAGGCATATGACCATTACTTCAGGTTTTTGACACCGGTATGACTTCAGCATATTCATGTTGAAACCCCTTCTGAATCTGCTGTTGTTCACTCCGGTAAAAATAGCTGCCAAGACATCAGCCATTGTTGCTGCCAAGAGCCAGAGCCTCCAGATACCGGGTGGCATACAGTGAGGATGTATCTCTTGCGGACTTACTAGGCCTGGAAAGGGGGCTAATTATATCTACAGCCACTTGGTGTAAGGGGATTTATATAATGAGCATAGGATGCAAAGGATCCCAGGGCACTTGTCAGTGGCCACCAAAGAGATAAGTATCCCATGAGGTACAGAACCAGAGATATCTCATAATACTCCGGGCCAATAAAAGGCCTAAGTAAAATGTTTTTGATTTTAGCAATTGCCCTATTGCCCATTGTCATGGGCAATGGATAAGGGCTGGCCAATACCATTTGTCAATGACCAGTTGCTCATCCCTAAGTGGATTGATACCCTGAACAACAGGTCACCCTCTCAAATATAACTTTTCCCCTCAGACCCTGTCTCCCCAGTAAGTGCCCAACCTATATCCCCCTCTATTGCAGGATCCTGCTTTACCTTCTGTTTAATGTCAGTTGGGTCTGCTCGTGGCCCCGTTGTAATCTGGCATGCCACAGTTTGGGCTGGCTCTGGCTTCTCTTGTGTCTCTCTGGTGGTGGTCTGTGGTCAGGGTCACCCTTCTGGTCAGAGCAGTGGTCCAGGCTGAGCTATTGGGGTGGTGAAAGCTGCTCTAGTTGGCCTAGCAGGAGGGAGACCACTGGATGGGTAGGGACTCTCATTTCTCCCCTGGTCTACCTATACTGATCGGCCTGGTGACCAGCTTCTTCTGCAGTGATTGGTCATCAGTCTTGGACACAGACTATCAGGCAAAGATGGAATAATTGCGCCAGCACATCAACCTGGGTAGCCCCCTCAGTGGTCTGGACCTGGTGATCCTTCTACCACCCATCACAAGCATGGTAGACCTCCCCCACCAGCTCCCCCATATGAGTCCTGCGCACCCTGTGCCAGGTCCTGGAATTACTTCCTGTTATGTTGAGGTGTCATCTGGTATGGGGCCTGCAGCATCCGCTTAACTTTGTAGTAGTCCTCTGTGAGATGGCAGGGTATGGCCGGTAGGCTATGATGGATCACTCACTAAGCACACCCACCAGAACTCAGACAAAGTCCTGGATTTCAACCCACTGGATCTGGCACTGCAGCTCAAAGCCCTCCAGAAAGCTGTTGATGCCCCTTAGCATCATGAAAAACCTGAAAGGCTCTATAGGGCAGCTTCCTGGGTGGTGGGTCAGAATCAGCAGAGTTCTGGCTGTGATGTGGTGACTGGCTGACTTGTTCCATAATTTACCTCCACACTAATGTTCTAATGACTTCCATTTTATGATCCGGGGGCAGACCTTCTCCCAGTAGTGCAATCTGGTGTTGGTACCACCTTGCCACCTCTAGGTCCTTAACATGGGAATATTTAATTTAGCTACTCCTAACTGGAGTCTTTCCTTGGAGAATGCCCAGAGCCCATTGAGAACCCTTGATCCTCATCCAGGCCATGCAGCTCTGCCACAATGGCATTAAGTTTCCAGGGGCCTGACACAGATACCCCCTGCCGTGCATCAGCTCTCTGAGTCCTGTCATGCTGAGCTCATTATACTGACATATTTACTGCTGCTTCTCTGGTCTCTGTTGCTTGGCTTTTCCCCTGGATAGAACCAATCCCGCTGCTGCCACCAGTCTGTCAAGCTCAAACAGTACTTTCTACATGCAGACAGCTAAAGCTCCTTTTGCAACTGTCACTGTTGTCATGGCCACAAGCATTACCACATCATTCTACCCCGCCCCAGGACTCTCAAGGCTGTTTGTTTGTTTATATACATTTGCTTAGAGAGAAAGAAGGAAAGGTATGTTGTCACATTTAGCCCACGGGGTGCTCTGTTGTTAGAACATATCAAAGAAAAGTATTCAGAGCTCAGAGGGTGTGTTAGCCTTTTAAGGTCAAGTACATTCCTTACTGGATAAATTAGTGTACTTTGAAAACTTCAGCTACCTATTGGGTTTTGGTATGAGGACACACATTTAGCTTTTTCTTATCAGGCTCCTCACTCATTCAATTTTTCACTTTTGCTTTTAGCAATCAATTTTAATTCTACAAAGCATGGACATTTAATGGGAAGTTGCAGTATATACTCTTGGTAACGTACCTAGTATATACATTTGTTAAATGGGTAATTTATCGTAACTAAGACCGATTTCTAACTCAGTTATATTAGTTAGCACATTCTAGAATTAAAAAGTCTCTCAATTAAACTTTTGCAGAAATTCGAAGACCTTTTCACCCTTCACAAGGCAGGCGCCAAATGTGAACTTATTGTTGTTTTGTGATTGTCTCCACTGATGTGTGGTCAGAATAACCTGTTTAAGAGATGACTTGTCAATTACACATAAAACACTCGGTAGAACAGCTTTATTGCAAACGTCCATGCTTAAAAAATATTATGATTCCACTCCAGAGAAATATAAATGTGTTTTGCAATTTTATATGGAATATTATACTTAAGGAAACTTGCTATTATACCGATTAATTTTTTATGTGTTTACTGCAAAACATGTTTTAATTATTTAGTGCCAAATCATTTCTAAATACTCCAAAGTCACTTGATAAAAATTATTGCATCTGACCTTTTGGCTTCCAGGGTAAATTTGATATTTTCTTCCTCTGCTAGTTTACACCTGTGCTTTGAATACTAAATAAAACAAATGCATGTCTAGATATCCAATAATGCTTTAATAGGATAACTAAGTTTCTGCAAGCAAGAAAATGTTGAAGACCTCAGTAATAGTTTATTGTGACTATGGCCCAGTAATTATCTTCAAACTCAACCATGCCACATTCTAATAAAAAGTAGAAGTATAAATTTGCTGATAGATAACAACCAAAAGGCTCATTTTGTCTGCCCATTCTATCAAAAAAGCTTGGATTAATTAATCTTCAGGATGGATTTATGGAAAAACTATGAATTGAATAACATTTCTGCAATTGTTTTTAAAGCTGTTACATGTATCTACCACCCTTTCTGTTAATTTGTACTTTTAGACATCACTTCTAAATCTTCATATAATAACCTCTTCCTCTTGTATCACTCTCAACCTGGAAAACACTCCTTAAACCCTATGATATATTTGCACTCCTTTGACCTGTATCCCATTTATTTATATCCTTTTGGAGATATGGAGCCTCATTCAATTAGGAGGCGCAAGTTGTGGAGGTATAGGTCGTAAGTCTACGGGCCCCCCAGCGTTCGCAACTTATGGTGCTATTCAATTGGCCGGGCCCGCATGTCCCGGTCCTATAGTGCACATCGTAAACCATGCTATCGAATGTAGCATTTGCAAGCTTGAACTTGATCAATCACACAAGGCTGCAAATCCTGATTCAAAACAGCCAATGAAATATGGGTCCGATCATAACTCGTAATTCAAGCCCGTAGGGCTTTGAAATCCAACCTCCATTTTTCATTGAAGTCCTACGGGCTTGAATTACGAGTTAGGATCGGACCCACATTCCAGATATAATGCAATATTGATCAAGCCGTAAATAGGATATTCTATTACATGCAAGTTCCATTATATGTATTAACACATTGATTGCCGGGATCAATATTGTCATGAATCAGCCAGTGGCCATATTGGATTTGGTGTGAACTATGCTGGGGCCATTTTGTGACTGGCAGCAGTGGCCATTTTGGGCTGGGTTATCTTCCACATGCTGTTGCCATGGGGAAGAACAAAAGGTTTGGGGCTCCCAGACACCCTGTTATACTGTTATACGGTTATACTGTTATATTATTATGATTATTGTCTAAGGAAATGAGCAGGGTTCCCATCACCATCAATAAAAGTCATCATAATGCATGAGATGGATTGATGTGGAAACCCTGCCCCAATCCAATATACTATGAGGACATTAGGTGGTTTTATGTGGGGTGCGCTTTTACGCTTGTACTTAAATAGACTGACAGTGTGTGGAATATGTACACATATGTATATGATAGTATGGGGTAGTCATGCTGGATACATTGCCACATACATCTTGCAACAGGAGAAGGACCCCAGCTGGCCACCAAGGTTAATCCTTTAAGTACACATACTTAAGTCAGGAACAATAGGGTCCCAACAGACATAGGGGCACCATCTATCCAGGGGGCCTCTGGGGTTTCCCTAGCCCAGATCCAGGGGCCTGTGCCATAGCAAAGAGATGTGTCTATCTTGACTGCCAGCATCCAAATGACTCTGTTAGCCACACCTAGTGGGCGGCCCAGGGGAGGGGTCTGGAAGTTCCCAGAGCTTACCTCTAGTCCATTGGCTAGAGGTAATCAAGTTACTCTGGAGATTACCCCATTGGCCAAGAGGAAGATAAGGGTTGGACAAAGGGGTAGCCACTCCCTGTACTGTTTTTGTGAGGTGTTTAAATACTTGTGTAAAAATAAAGAAGTTGTTCATAATTTTCATCAAGACTTTGTGTGCAGGTGTATTATTGACCCAAGGGCATATGCTGGAATAGGAGATCGTTTCTGACTCCATGCCAGGTTTTCCCAGGCACACTACCAAAAGCTGGGACTTATGCTCTTGCATCAGCAAAGAAGGTCCATTGGTCTGAGTCACCCAAATCTTAGGTCTAAAACCTACAGGAGATAAGAGGACTAGGATTCTCTATACTCCATCATCATTGTAGGTTGTGACAAATATAACATGGAAATTAAACATGAAATCAAGTATTTTGTTGGGCCGATTTGTGAGCTTGAGAATGTTGTGCTATTAATTCTAAGACCTAACATCAATTTCCCTTTTAATAAAGTACAGTACAGTATTGATTTTTTATTTGCTTTTAAAGTGCTCCAGACATGTCATTAAGCCCTTTTCGAGTCCTCCTTGGTTCGACTTTTGCCATTTGCGGGCTTGACGGCTTGCTTAGCCAAGGGGAATTGGAGCTATTGAATAGCGATTTGCCATTTTAGCGTTCACAACTCTTGCGGCTGTAAAAGATCGAAGGCTTGGAGGGGCATTCATTTGGGATTTGAACCATCACAGTGAATCGGAGACTGGAGCCCATAACTCGATCGGAGCCCGCAAAAAGACGCCAATTGAATAGCAAAGTAACTTATGGGCTACATATATGAAGCCCTGTCTCCAGAACTGGGCACAGTATCTAGGTGAGATCTGATTTTGGATCTGTATGTTGTGAAAGTACAGAATCCTAATTGCTTTTTCTGCCGCTCTTTTGTTTTTGTTTTGTTTTCTGCTTTTAAATTATCTGATAGAATACATTAAAGACACATATAAAATAAAAAAAAATATATATGTTTACTTGGGAAACAGAAAAGGAATGAAAAGGAAGAAAGTGAGAAAGAAGAAGAGAGAACAAGGAAGAGGTAGAGAAAAC
This sequence comes from Discoglossus pictus, assembly GCA_027410445.1. Taxonomy (NCBI): domain Eukaryota; kingdom Metazoa; phylum Chordata; class Amphibia; order Anura; family Alytidae; genus Discoglossus; species Discoglossus pictus. Next base: position 61,231,154 of record CM050168.1, read on the forward strand.
ATGAGGGACAGAACAGAAGGGTAGGGAAACAAATCATAAAGCTAGTCTTTAATTAGAAAAGCAATGTCATGGAGGCATCCATGATAGCTTGGTAAAGGTTGCATGTATGTGGTGTTTAAATTTCTGTAGGAAAACAGTTCACATTTATTATTGCAAGCTGCACATGTGCAGGGAAGGGGTAATAGTAAAATTCCAGAGGATTGAATTATTTAAAAAAAAACTTCCTTCTCCCTCATTAGCCCTCAAAATCTGTCTCTCTCTAGTGATTGATAAATAAAAGCACACACCTCAGGATCCAAGCTGCTAGGATGGACTATGACTTTCTCTATTTTTTTGTAGAATACAAAAAGACTACATCCACTGAGTTGTCCTGATCCAAGTACTTACCTCCTCATAGAAACGAATTAGATGTGTCTGACATGACCTATCTTTCATACATCCGTGTTCACTCCTATTTATGATCTTGTTTAAATAGACATAGTCTTGTATATTGTCCATTATTATCCCTTCTAAAAGGTTCTCAACTACAGATGTGAAGCCTACAGGTCTATAATTCCCTGGATTTGCTCCCTTGTGTGGTGTGATATGATAGTCAGTCTGCATGGTTCTTGGCACACCCATGTCCACCTGTCCTGGTAGGCAGACAACCACAGCTGGCTCAATCCACTCCCTCAGGGTCTGTAAGACCAATGTTTATGACGTAATATACAGTATATGGGGCATCAATAACCATGAAAATCCTGTTAGCAAACATATAATTTTCATAATTTGTATCAATGAAATTTCTGGGCAATAACTGCATTTAAAACTGATTCAAAGTACAATTTGCTATTATATCAAGATTGATTTGACATTCAAAAGAGAGTACATGTCTGGGTGCGCACTGCGGCATATGTGGATACAGACTGTAGGATTGCATGTGTGTGTCATATACTGTAATAACCTGGACCATGTCTCAGCTGCATATTAACAACCATTGCTGGGAGCATGTCACAGATAGGTTAGCATCACACACTGCTCAGCAGATCCAGCAGAGCACGTGTCTGATGCGCATGCAGATGGCACACCACACCTGCAGGACACATATTCATATGAGCCATGATCCACAATGGTCATTATGCAGGATGTGGATCATCTGTGTAACACAAGCACCACAGTCAATCACAGGTGACCATGATGTCAAGGATATGGAAACACATAGCTGTGAATTGTGTATGGAAATATATATTTTCTTCCATTTCAGTACCCAGGAGGACAAGACCGACCACAGATGAACAGGGGGAGGCTCCACTGGATGTGGGAATGATTGACAAAGAAGGCCACGACATTCCAGAGGGCCCGGGACCATACACATGAGCTGGCCAGTCATTTTCACCAACATATCAGGAGTGGGAGTCACTGCCTGGACCCTCACAAGCATTATTGAGCCATGCCCAGCTGTTCCAGCCCCTTTCACCGGCCATGTCCTGGACCCAGCCATCATCACAGCTGCCACCTGCTCCAACAATATTGCAGCCATGGCAGGCCACAACCACTCCCACACAATGGGGTCCCTCAACATGGCCTCCCACACAATGGGCTCACCCAACATGGCCACCCACACAACGGGCTCCCCCAACATGGCCCAACACCCCAGCCCTCCTGCCTACAACTCAGGCCCTGCTGCCTACACATCAGGCCCTGCTGCCGACACCTCAGGCTCTGCTGCCATCACTGCTGGCCCTGCTGCTGTCACCTCGGGCCCTGCTGCTGTCACCTCTGGTCCTGCTGCCCCACGGCCATGCTGACGACACTTCCGGCCCTAATCTCGACACCTCCGGGCCCAATGCCGTCACCTTTGTCCCCAATGACGTCAACTTCAGCCAGAATACCATCAACACCACCACCCCTCACATTGAGGGAAATAATGGCCCTTTTCACCAGGGAGGACATGGCACGCAAGACACAACAGAATGAGAGGCTCCGGTTGCTCAGAAGGCAGTGTAGGTTCACGCACACTCTCCTGGCGAGCACTAGATTGCTCCATTCTGAGGTGAGGAGGCACACCCTACGGATGGAGAGGTATGAAGGATGGGCGATTCGGGACAGACAGCAACTCATTGGATTAGCCAAATGCCAGCTCATACCTCTCCAGCCTTCGGTTGTACAACGTCAGCCTCCTTTTCTCAGACCTCACCACCATCTTAACCTGATCTCCAGCCACCCAAAGTAGTGGCACCCCACGTTCCTACACCACCAAGACGTGGAAGAGTGAGACAAGGCGCAGGCATGGAAGGTGGGGGCCCAGTGCTGCGGAAGAGGAGGTCTTAGGACCATCCCGGAAGTACTCCTCTTGATCACTCCTCACTAAATACTGATTGGTATAGATGTTGACATACTATTGGCTGCCTACAGAGTGTGTACATGTCTGGTTATGTTTAACATTTCAACAATTGATGTTGTGGATTGACCTTGAGATGAGGTGTTGTAGTTACTCAGAGTATTGTTATGATTGATTTCTTGTTCTTGTCTCTGTAGGTGTTAATAGCCAAATCTCAAGACCATGAAGGCATGTTCTTCATCTTCGAGCAGTACAATACCATCATTCAACCCAGTTCCCAACAGGCATTCAATCAATGTCATTCACCACTGCTGATGGATCTGAAATGCAATATATGACTACATACCTCTTCACTAATGAACATGACTGGTTTGAGTTTCAATTATAATGAATAGTGTCCAGGCTTTAGAGTTGTACTGTCCCATTAGGATCTGCTACCCCAAACCAGTAGTTATACATGCGTTTTTGTTGCATTTCATCCCATTAACAGTATGAAAGCGGATTAATGTATTTCATGTCATCCAATCAAAATGGATAATTTCCTTGTTTTGACCTCAGGATCAAGGTGCATGTGTTTAGGGGTAATGTGAACAGTGTAATCTGTCTGGCCTTGGTACCACCCATGTACTAGTGAGATGTGATATCAGCATGGCACAACTATTCCATGTAGATAGTGATAATATTTTTTGCTGAAAGATTGTGTTCACAGTGAAGCATGCCTTGTTGTATTACACATCCTCAACATATTACATAGTTACATAGTTACATAGTAATTAAGGTTGAAAAAAGACTTTCAGTCCATCAAGTTCAACCTGTTAAGATCTCCTCTGATCTGCAATATGCGGATTAGTTATTAATTAAATTATTGATTAAATAATTATTAATAGTATAGTATTGGAGAATGAATAAAGAGTTAGTCCATCAAGTTCAACCTTTTTAGATCTCTATTGATCTTTTTAATTTGGACTATTTATTATTATTGTTAATTGTTAATTATTGTTAATTGATCCAGAGGAAGGCAAACATAAAAAAACCCCATTGAAACTTTGCCAATTGTCTCATAAGGGGGAAAAAAAGCAAAATTCCTTCCTGACCCCAGAAACTGGCGATCAAATTTCTCCCTGGATCAATATTCCTTCGCTAGTTATCTAGGATAGCCTTGAATGCCCTCTTTATTCAGAAATATATCTAACCCCTTTTTGAAGTTGTCTATCGAATTCGCTGTCACCACCTCCTTTGGTAGAGAATTCCACAGTTTAACCACCCTAACTGTGAAGAACCCTTTTCTTTGTTTAAGGTGAAATCTTTTTTCCTCTAACCTCAACGGATGTCCTCTTGTCAGTTGAAAATCTCTTGCTACAAAAAGCTCACTTGACAAAGCCTTATATGGACCCTGGATGTATTTAAATAACGTAATCATATCTCCTCTTAGACGCCTTTTTTCTAGCGAAAATAAGTTTAATTTTGCTAGTCTTTCTTCATAACTTAGCCCCTCCATTCCCCTTATTAGTTTTGTAGCCCTTCTCTGTACTTTTTCCAGCTCTAAGATGTCTTTTTTGTGAGGTGGTGCCCAAAATTGTACTCCATATTCCAAATGAGGGCGGGAACTCTGATTGAACAGGACAGAATCAATATGGTTATCACTGCTCATAGATGACATTCATGTTAATTGGTTTATTGTAGTGTACAAAACAAAAACAATGTACAATAATAACAGCTTATGATTGTTCTAACACCTCCTCTTTACGTTTTCCAGATTCCTATCATCTATTTGGGAATCAGCAGTAATGCATGAAAACACACTGTGTGTGGATTTGATTAGTATCACATGATCCATGATTTCTAGCATCTGTTTACTATAGCAGATGGAGACCATATAGTTGGTGTATGCACATTAGTGGTTATTTCTATGAAATAGAATGTTATATGATGTTCCTATGTCACCTTTAGGTGTCCTTTGATTGCCCGCAGCCTCTTGCCCTTCAGGTATCCGCCCACACCACACCCATGGTATTAATGCACAGTCTTGTCCACAGAGAAAGAGCGGGAGGAGAGAAGGCAACATTATAGGGAAGAATAGATTATGGTAAAAGAAAGAGGAGAGTGAAAAAGAAGGAGAAGGAGGAAAGAGATGAGTGGAACATACAGTGAGCGAAGTGATCAGATGGATAACAGAGATGAGTGGTGAGGAGAACAGAAAAGCAGATGGGATGGAGTAAATTTAGAGTGACTAACAGCCCCATTAAATTTGATGGCCGTAGCGGCAACAGCAGGACCGCAAAGCCCACGGGCTTGAAATTTTGACGAGTTACAGAGCTATGAAATTAGACCATGGCGCGAGTTACGGCTTGTGACGCAAGCGCGTAAATCCTTTCAGCGCACGCAAGCTGTAAAGCTGCGATCGGCCGTAACTATCCATTTGAGGTATAATGTAGTGCAACACAGACCTCTCAGCCAATAAAAAGCGGCCAAGCTGAATATGATTGACAGAGGGAGATTATAAATTTGCGTTCCACATGCCCATGCTTTGACTGTGTTGTATTTTCTTTTCAATTAGTACGCAGGTCCTGGGGTGGTCGGTTTTCATGATGAGAGAGAGAGTAGGAGAGTTAGGAAAGAGGTAGTTGGCGATTTTATCCATTTATATTCTATTTCATATGAGGTTACACTTAATACTTACACATATTTACAGATTACACATATTTGCAATACACATAATTTAATGAACACACATAGAGACATATATAGTTAGGTCACCCCCCCCCCCATCCCATCCCCCAACAGTTATTGATAACACATGGCACACACAGATTTTTTCCCACAGATATATACAGTTTTTTTTATTTATCCTTATTTTACTTTTGGATATTATGGAGGGAGGAAAGAGGAGGGGAGATGAGTGGAGAGCTGGGGAGGAGGAGAAGAGGAGAGGTGAGGAGGAGAGGGAAGAGAGAGAGGTGGCCATGGGGAGTAGAGGTGGAGAGGAGGAGGTGAAGAGTGAGGTGGAGGTGGGAGAGGAAGTGGAGGAGGGAGAGGAGGGCGAGGAGGTGGAGGAGGGAGAGGAGGGTGAGGAGGTGGAGGACGGAGAGGAGGAGGAGGATGGAAGTGCAGTGGCGGGTGGTGGCATGGGGGCCAGAGCATCAGGCACACATAGCAGAGGGACAGAGGGGAAGGGGCCTGATCCTAGGGGGGGGTGATAGTTCGGGGGAAGGGACAGGCCCCAGGGACAGGTCAAGGAGGCAAAGGTCCCTGTCCACAGTCGAGGGGGCAAGAGGCTAAGGGCAAGTACAGGGCCCCCAATTATACGCACCGGGAGGATTTGTTCCTCCTTGGTTCTATCCGTGGCCGCCCAGTCATTCTTGCAGGGAGAGGGAAGTTAAGCCTGGGACTAGGGCTCAGACCTGGAAGGAGGTAGCAGCAGAGGTTACTGTGGTTGGCACAGTGCCAAGGGATGTGAGCTCTGTCAACAACAGATTCAATGACATCAGTGCCAAGGTGAGGAGGATGATGGGCAAGGAGGAAAAGGACTGCAGCTTGACCTATGATTAGTGGGAGAGGGTCACCAGGGACATTCTGAGACTGTTGCCTGCCGCTGGAGCTTCAGCCCCGGGGGCCTAGCAGGACCCAGGCTCCATGTCAGGTGAATATCACATACATCAACATGCCACCACATGTGCATTACACACACTACACATGTACATGATGACCAACAAGGACACTGACATGTCAGTTCCATGGAATTAACAAGGGATAGATGGATACTTCATTAAATCCATGATTCTGACAAATCACTATCATTCCTGGGCACAACAACAGTAATCAAGCAACAGAGAGTTCATGTATTGGTGTACCCACTGCAGCCTATGCAGTTACAGAATGCAGCCAGAATCAAGATAGCATTAGGAGCCAAGAATGACCAAGACCATAAACCAAAGAATAGATCATATCCAGCATATGATAGCTAATCTGAGTTGCAATTAGTAGAGTCACCCAGTTTCAAGCCTAGATGTCAGATTGTTATGAATGAACACATAACATGTATTATTCATCATCATACTAATGACATACACCTATCTTTTCTATCTTTCAGTGAGCCAGAGGCCGGGGCGTCGGCTCCATCGGAGCAGGATGTAGAGGAGCAAGCCCCTGCCCAGCAGGAACCGGTGCAGAGGGAGGAGGAAGGAAGAGGATCTGAGGACAATGGCTCGGAGGAGGAGGTAATTTGGGTGGTGGGGTCATGGTCCGGACCTCCGGCAACTCCAGTGGGATTTGACCTCACCATCCCCCTCTTCCAAAGACTAAGCATTTTGCCAGGGCCCTCCAACTGGACATATGGATCCCAGGACAGCAGCCAGCTGCCTCCTCCTTCCCCCCACAGCAGTGCGCTGGCCTGGCCATCCCCACCACCGGACACACCCACACCCCTGCAAGTTTCGCCCTAGGCTCCAGCCTCACTCCATCACCGCCACCTCCTCACCCAGCAATGCGCCACGGACCTCCATCCCCACAAAGTCAGGCTGCACAGGGGGAGATGCTGGCCATTATTCGCCAGCAACTGGACTGTCTTCAGGGGATCCAGGCCAGCATCTCCACCAATCATGCGGTGCTCATGTGCAGCCTGGCAATGCACAATATTGAGGAGAGGAGGCATCACCTGATGATGGAGTCCTACCTGGCCGGGCTGCTAAGGATCAGATTAGTCCCCAGCCCCGCCTCCTCTACCCCAGAGGCATCCCCAGGACACACCCAGCCCAGCCCCTCCTCTCCTCCCACCATGCCTTCACCACCTCCACTTGTAGTGCCGCTGCTTCCCGGGGGGTTGTCTCTCCCTGCCCTCAGCAGGGAGACGGTGGCAGGCCGCTGACTATGTGGGCCCTGTGGCTAGGCGGAGGAGGACATGGGGGTTGCGGACATGTTTGTGCCTTCTCAACAGCACACCTCAGTGATAATCTATTGGTCACAATATTAACCTAATCTAGCCTGGCTACAGAGTCTTGGATCTTGGCCTATGTGATGGCGATATTTTGTATGCAGATGGCTACCTCCCATCACATGGTCCATGATCCTCTTCTCTGTGGACACTTAGGGTTCTGTTTAACATGTCACTAACTGATGGTGACTGAGGAATGCTGTTGAGAAGAGATGCTGCAGTCCCTATGATTTTTAAGGCCTTAGGTCCTCGTTCAATTGCGATTTGGACAACTGAACAGGACTCTATATAATCACATAGCATATTTGTTTTGCCAAAGTTTTTAGTTAGTGAACTTCTATGCAAAAGCAAAATCTTCACTAAATAAAAACTTCTGTAAAAAAATGCTTTGTGCTTATATAGAGCCCTATTCAATTGGCCAAATCACAATTGAATGAGGCCCTTAGTTTGTATGTTTAGTTTTTTTTTCTCTCTTTTTTTGTTTTAGATACAATTCAGGTCCATGAAGGCATCTTCTGCTTCTCCAAGCATTGTGGAGGAAATGTATGAGGTGTAAGGTTTTCCCAGTGCCTCTCATGTAGACATTCTTTCAATGACATCTCCCCCCCCCTTAACATGTCACTCCCACAATCCTAAAGCAATTGTATAGCAAGACATCTTAGACATGACTGTTGTTAGCTTAAATATAGACTAATACCGCTATGGCGGTGGACTTGAGAAGTCTCACAATGGCATGTTAATAATAGCCAGCATTAATATATGCACTAGTGAAGCATGTGATCCTGACCTCAATATCAGTCTGAGAACAGATCCTTGGGTCTGATGTAAGTGACAGTGAACCTGGCTGCTGACCTTTGTGCCCTGTCAGTATTAATGGATATTTTCCCATATTTCTGATTATCCAGAGTCCTAGCTAATAGTTAGTAATGCTTGCAGATGGGAATCAGGTGAGTTGGTATATTGTTACAATTACAGTATTTAGCACTGTACTGTACATGCATGTTGATTATTTTTTTTTTCCTCCTCCGCCTTTTTTTAGTTGACCACTTTTTTCTTTAGTTTTTTTTTTGTCACCACACTGTATGTGTGAAACGGGATTGTATTACACAGTCCAGAGGTTAAATCATCTGTTTCACTGAGCAGATCTAGACAAGTTGTAAGTGCTATGCACATTAATGGTTTCTTCAATTAAATGGAGTGATTTGTGATGATCCTTTTTTTCTATTGGACTCCATTGCAGTGATGTAGTGACCACATGTGACCCTGGTAGGTGCTATGCATCATGCTTATTCTAGACTATGACATTACCCCCTGTAGGTATCCCCTTTTCCCCCCAAGCATACTGCTCTCTTGGGATCTGCCCACACCCCACCCATGATATTAATGCACAGTCTTGACCATTTCTGATTGTGCTGTGTATGAAATAAAGCTTTGTTATACCGCTCTAACCGTGTGAGTGTGTTTTCAATGGTAGGGGTTATGGGACATCAATATACATCACATTTGTATCTCATTCCTATATCTGTAAGCTAATGATCCCTAGTTAACATGCAATAGATCAATACATATAAAAAGAGTAATAGCCATAATAGCATTAGATTTAATATAATACTAAATATCAAATATAATAATAATAATAAAGGGTTAATACACAGACCAAGTCCAATTAGTTATACTGTGGAGTATGAACATTCCCGTGAGGGCCAAACATGAATATGACAGATGAAACTGGAGTGGGTTGCCAGTTCCTTTTCCATTGGGTTTGTCTGACCTCTCTGCTATAACATGCCCACCTAGAATGACCCTACAGGGTATAGCTCACAGCTTCATTGCAGTACACAAGCCCCTTCACCACCACCACTTAGCAATGCTGAAGGGGATGAGGGGAGAATACACCACACTAATCTACTGTAAACCATCAGGAGGGGCTGCAAAAACACATGGAGGCTGTTCAGAGGCACGTGGAGCAACAGCCAACTTACCTCCATCAGGGGTAATCTCTGCTACGCCCCCACCTTATAAGTCCCACGCCATGACTGGGGGCCATGTGCCAAGATGTATAGCCATTCGAATTTGGTGACCTCCCATTATGTTCTGCTATTCATCAATTACCATTATTGTGGATTGCTAAGTGGTGGTGGTGGTGAAGGGGCTTGTGTAGCTGAATGAAGCTGTGAGCTATACCATGTAGGGCCAGTGTAGGTGGGCAGGTGATAGCAGAGAGGTCAGATAAAATCCAAGTCCACTAGAGAAGGAACTGGCAACTTACTCCAGTATCTTTGACATGCAAACCTTGTAGAACAGCACAGGCAGAGACCTAGCTAAATGTGCTGCAGTCCATAGGGTCACATAGAGTCGGACACGACTAAAGGACTAAACAACAAATAATCAAATGTTCACCGGGTACTTGATATATGTGATGTGAACGCCAGGGTGTCTGGAAATTCAATTTAATAGCGAAATTGGAAAGTTGCAGTTATGAGCTTACCAGCTCCATAAGTGCAAGGTGAAGCTCACACGGCTGCAAGCTTGAAAAGTTGCGGATTTACAGGGCTATTAAATTAGAACAGGCTGTGAGTTACGGGCTTGAGAGGCAGTCCTACAAGTCCTACGGGGTTTAATTACGAGTTACGATCAGACCCACATTCGGTATTAATGCAATATTAATAAAGCTGTAAATTTGATATTCTATCACATGTGAGTTACAGTATATGTATTAACACATTGATTGCGGAGATCGATATAACACAAAAATTATACATGAAATAAACTATTTTTCTGCGCTGATTTGCGGGCTTGAGAATGTGGTGCTATTAATTCTATGACCTAACATCACTTTCACTTTTAATAAAAGTACAGTAGTGTGTGTAAATATGCATTTAAAGTGCTACGAGTTGGACTTTACCCCCCTTGTGGGTCCTCTATAGCACTCGTTGGCTTCTTGACTCCATTTGTGAATTACAAGTGTGAACGCAAGGGTTTGGATGCAATTTAATAGTTCAATTGGAACATAGCGGTTACTGGCTTGAAAGAACAATGGAGTTTCGGCCATGAAGTTCCACGTTCCACGTCCTGTAGGCTTTTTTCGGCCTTGCTGCGTCTTAACCATCAAGTAGTCTGTGGGTTGCTTTAAGATGCCAATTGAAATGCTCGAAGTCATGCAAGCTGTGTTACGAGCTATGTTTTTACACGTTTCCTGAATTTAATGTGGCTATTTAGCCGCAAGTCGTGAGCGGCTTGCTTTACGGGATTAATTTAAGTCTTGCGGGCTACGTTATGGGCTACGGTTTTACACGTTCAGGGAATTTAATAGGGCTATAAGAGTGACAGGCATATACATCTACACATGCATATATATATATATATATATATATATATATATATATATATATATATACACAAACCTATATAAATATTTGAATGGGGCTCTATATAAGCACATACCATATTTTTTACAGAAGTTTTTAGTTAGTGATCTTCTATCCAAAAGCAAGGTCTTCACTAACTAAAAACTACTGTAAAAAAAATATGCTCTGTGCCTATATAGAGCCCTATTCAATGGGCCAAATCGCATTTGAATGAGGCCCTTAGTAAGGAGTTGAATGTTGTCCACTTATTTTCAGTATTTTTACCTGTTAGTTTTTTGTCCGTGCCTATACTTTGTATTGCTTCCTTTAGACCATTAAAATTTGTCGTCCTAAAATTAAGAGTTTTTGTTGGCTACTTATAATTTTGGGCCATATTCAATTCGATGCACGCAACCCGATCGCAGACAGCCGAATGCCTGGGTGTGTTGCGGGCTCCCGTTCATCTCCGATTTCAATGCTATTCAATTGGTCACGGCCACAAGTTACGGGCCCCAAGCCGAAACCGGAAACCATGCACTGGATCGTAGCAATTCAGGGCAGGAACCTGATGAATTTAGCAAGCCCGTAACTGGCCATTTCGAATCGGCCAATAGAAAATGAGACGTCATTATTACGGCAATAAAACATGGAGGTTACATGTCAATCAATTAGGTTCGGGGGTCCGATATCCGATCAGACTCGCAAAACATTAAAAATAAAGAAAGAGGAAAATGAATGCCAATACTGTTCTAGTCAATATGGGTGGCCTGATATGTACAGTATTAATTGATACCCGAGATCGATCTAACCCTGAAATGACATAAAATACATTTAATTTCCTGCCGATTTGCGGGCTTGAGACTGTTGTGCAATTAATTCTAATGTCTATCATTGCGTTCCCTGTTATTTACAGTGCAGTGTTGATTTTTTATTTGCATTTACAGTGCTACGAATAGGTGTTTAACCCCCTTGCGGATCCTCTTTTGCACTCATAGGATTTTCTCCTTCATTTGCCATTTACGGGTGTGAAAAAAATTGCGGGCTTGGGGAAATTGAGCAATTGTATAGAGATTTGCGAACTTGACAGATCAAAGGCTTCTGGAGGCTGTAAGTTATGAGTTTAAAGATCGCCATTTAAAAAAAAAAAAAAACGCCAATTGAATAGCAAAATAGCTTGCACCTTACTTAATGGCCTCCGGGTCTCCCGAAAACTCAATTGAATGGGGCTTTTTGTTTCTTGAACTCAATCTCAAATGAGACTTTGTTGTGATCACTGTTTCCCAAAGCTTCCCCTATGTCAACATTTAATATTACAGGTAAACCCCGTTTATTGCTACCTCTTTGAATGCTGATTCCCTATAGCACTCTTTTCCCCCGTAACTTGACATCACTCTAAACTTTGCGATAGTACAGATTTTTTATCGCCAAATCCCATTTAGTCCTTTAAACCCTGCACATCTCTCTCCAATTTGCCATAGCGCTGTCTGAGAGCTATGGTGATAAAATGTCCCATTTAGCAATCTTTTCACAAAGCGCTCCTGCATGCAGGAACTCATGTGTATTGTGTAGCACTAAATTAGGTATTGCTGTATATCAATATTATTTGTGATGAATAAATCCAAGATGGCCTCATTTCTATTAGGTACTTGTATAACCTGGGCCAGATAATGATCCCCGAGTGTACTCAAGAACCTGCTCCCCTTCGCTGAACTGCTGGTCTCATTTATCCAGTTTATTTCAGGGTAATTAAAATCTCCCATTATTAGAATTTGACCATTCTTAGCTTGATAAGGGAAAACTTTTATTAAACTTTTACATTACAGCCATAGTACCTCTTTCAGGGGGCATAGCAATCCAACGCTTATACAGCCAATTAGATCATTGAAAAGTAGTATGTAGTTATATAAATAAAACATTAATACATTTTTTGTCTCAAGCTTTATCTAATTATTTGTAAAGACCTCTTTATAAGACCACTAAAGTGATCATTTAAGTGCCATTCGTTCAGAATGGTTAGGATTGTAAACTATATTATTATTATTAATAATAACCTTTATTTGTAACGCGCCAACATATTCGGTAACGCTATACAGGGGTAAGTACAAGTCAAAAAATATTTTGACACATTGCAGAAGAAGGGAGTGTCCTGTTTTTGAGCTTAAAATCAAACGTACACAGTGCAAACTTACAGTCTAAAGGTTTGGGTGGGGTACAGGAGGGTGATAGATGTGTTGTGCACATCAAGGCTGAAGGTGACAAGACTCTTAAAACAGATGTGTTTTTAGTGAGGTTTTGAAGGTCTTGAGTCTAGTGGGGCAAAGCAAGGAGCTCCAAAGAATAAGGGCAGCACAGGAAAAGCGCTAGGATCAAGAGGAGGCGACAAGAGAGGAGGACAGATGAAGGCTTCCAGCAGAAAAAAGAGTGCAGCCAGGGGAGCACCCCAAGACAAGAGCAGAGACGCAAGAGGTGCGATATTTTTGAGGGCCCTACACATAAGGATCATGATTTCAACTTCTATTCTGGAGGCTATGGGAAGCCAATGGAGTGACAGAGAGGCACCGCAGACACAGCCTTATTAAATTGCGATTCGGTCAATTGAATAGGGCACTATTTAAGCACATTGCATATTGTTTTACAGAAGTTTTTAGTTAGTGAAGACCTTGCTTTTCGATAGAAGTTCACTAACTAAAAACTTCTGTAAAAAACATATGCTCTGTGCTTAAATAGAGCCCTATTCAATTGGTTGAATCGCAATTTAATAAGACTGTAAGCATTGAGTATGGTATATGAGTCCAGTGGAGGCATTCATTATGGACTGGAGTGAAGAGACTAATGAGGGGGAAGCCAGCAAGGAGAGAGTCAATGCAAGATATGATGAGAGAGTAGACTAGAACTCTTGTTGTGTCTTAAAAATCCTATAATGCTGCTTTTAATCCTACAGCTTTTGTTCAGGATGGGGAGTTGACAGTATGGAAATGCCCATTGACTAAACCAGCATAACCACACAGGCATGTAACTATTACATCATTTGATATTATACTTATCTAACTTACAGGGTATTCGCTCCCTGATAACCCTCCCCCGCCACACACACACACACACTTTGTGAGTGTTAATAAAAAATATAATTATACAGAATATGCTAGGATGATCTTGAAAAGTATTATCTGCCAATTAATACCAAAAATGCAAGGTCAATTATCTAACACTGATTTGTTTTTTTTCAATATCAACTATTTCCAAATTTCCTTGTTTGTAGATAGTTTTTATTTCTACCATAATGGGAAAATGTGCTGTTTCCCTTTAATGTCTTAATGGATACATGATTACTTAATGGATACATAATTGAATTCACACAATATTAGATACTGAATAAATACTGAATAACGAGTTACGGGCTTGGAGGTCATTCAAGCCTGTAGGACTTTGGACAGAAATTAAACATGGCGATGTGCGAGCTTGAGAATGTTGTGCTTTTAATTAAAATGTCACCCATTGTGTTCCCCATCATTTACAGTGCTGTGTTGATTTTATGTTTGCATTTAAAGTGCTCCGATTTATGGGCTTGCGTCCGCGATCATGTTCAAGCCCGCAAATGCTACTGTCAATAGCATGATTTACGATTCTCGTGACCGGCGCCTAACTTGCGGGTCCGGCGAATTGAATAGCATTGCAAAAGGAGCATGCAACTCAATCGCAGGCATTTGCCTGTTTGCAATCAAGTTGCGAGCCCCGAATTGAATGAGGCTCTTGGTGTCGCTATGGAAATAAGACAAGTAGTCTGCTCTTTTCTCAAGTGTATTACCCCTACCTGTAAATCTGAAAGTGACACACAGAAGATGCATTTTTTTTGTCAGAAAATGAGCACTAATGTTGTATATTTCAAGCACTAATTATCTATAAGTAACCACTCTTTCTGTAACTTAATTCATCTAGTGTCAGTAATTAACACTCACTGTCAGAGGTGATAAAGATGAAGAACATTTTTTTTAGATGAAAAACATGCCCAGTTGGTGTAGATTAGAATAACAATAAGAGTTTAAGAATTAACAAGTCTATCTGACCATTATTTTTTATTCAAATAGGCATTCAGTTCTTTGTCTTTCCCCTCTATAAGTGTTAAATATTGGCCAAGGATAAAGAGATTTAGAGAGGGAGGACCTTAATAGATAATGTATGCTTAAAATAACTAACTTTCAAGCTCAATTATCTAACACTTCCTCTCAAAAAATGTAATATAATCCAGTTGTAATTCTATTTATTTATACATGTACATTCCATTTTTGCAATAAAAGTCAACAGGATTGACATATGTCCAATTCGGGAAGGGTATGGTGTTATATGAACTATCAGGGGAGTCTGCGCAAACAGCCGTCAGGATAAAGAGGTGGGTTACCAGATTACACATAGTAAGTCTGGGCACCTGCTAGCCTGGAGGACCTAACTAATTGTCCTAGAGACTTTGCACATGTAGCTTTTAACCAGAAACCCGGAACCTGACTTCTTGAGGAGTTCTCTGTGTGCGGGTGGCCATTATTGGAAGAGGCCAGTGGGTCAAAGGTCTGTCCAGCTACCTACCACCCTGTCCTATCCCCTTTCCCCCCTTTTTATAGTGTTTTACTATGGATATTTCCCTAATTGCTGCAGTGCTGCCATTGGTGGTGGGCCCAGACAGATCTAAACAGGCATGGTAAATTATGCAAATGTTATGGTTAACCGCAGTCAATGAATCAAAGAGGTATCAGTTAAAGCACTTAACTGCTCCTTGACCTCTGCTGTTTCCCATAACAGTCTCACAAGTGGATAACTTGATAACCTAGCCGCCATATCAATCTGGACTGTCTACTTGGGTCCCAGAGCCTGTGCTAAGCTAGCAGTGCCACTATGTGGTCATGGTGTACATCAAGGAATTGACTAGAGCAGTCTACCTGGAGCTTGGTATTGGCACAGGGATCCCCTGCCTTAAAGGACCAACCTATCTCTTCCTGTATTTCCATGAAAGAGTACAGAACTTTTACATTTTAATAGTATACACACATGAATACAATATGGGTAATTATAGCTCTTTTTCAGATATTGTCCTGCTAGTAGCAATATCAATATTTTCCTCAGAGCTTCATGATTCCAAGACGGACTCCAAGACGGTCCATCATCGGTGAGATGATCATAGATGGATGATTTCTTATATACAGAGGTTATGGGTCCTCTTAATGGGATAGTCCATGGGCATAGTAGTGGGCACTTCCCTGACAGTGTTTCATGTTAGAATTAAAAGTCTGCAAAGCAGGACTCCACCGTAGCAGAATACATTATCTCCTACCACTTTCTTAAGCCAACATAAAGCTTTGTGATCAGTCACCACCACTCTTGTCCATCAAGGTAGCGATGCAATTTCTTTAATGCCCATATCCCCACTAGACACTTATTTTGACTGTTGCATAGACCTCTCAAGTAAGGTGTTTCATGCTGAGATAAGCCACAGGATGCTACAGCTTCTTGTCCATAGGTGGTGGCTTCAGTTTAACCCCAAAAGGGGAGGTGTTAAATTAGTATAGCACAGGGTGGGAGGTTAATGTTGTTTTGAGGGGCATTCTCACAGGTAGTAGCCTACTGGATATTTTGTGGCATTCTCTTCTGAGTCATGTTCGCAAGGGCCTTGAGGATGGAGCTGTAGTGGGGAACAAAGTTTTGATAGTAACCAGCAGTACCTAGGAAGATCATTACCTTCTTCTTCATGTGGGGGACAAGTCAGATAGCTACCCCTTCTATCTTAGCAGGCTCTTGATGTATCTTCCCACTGCCTACGTAGTGCCCTAAATGCTGGACCTTTGCTTTAGTGAACTGACATTTATCATAATTAATTAATTCTAGTAAGGATCTGTTCAAGATGAATCAGATCATCTTTCTAAGAGGTGCTAGAAATTGCTATGTTGTCTAGTTTGGTGCAAAGGTCTGAAACCCTCGCAGCAGCTGATAGACTAGCCAAAGGGCATTACAGTGAACCAATATAGCCCAAATAAAGGCCAACTTCTCTTTAATGGGATTTGACAGTACCTTTAGATAAGCCCAGAGTAGTCAAAAAGGTGGCTGACCGTAACCTGTCTAACAATTCGTCCATTCATGAACTGGATATGCGTGTATTTTAGTTACCGTATATCTTATCATTTACTTTAGTCTACACAGAATCTTTTGGCCCCTTTTTGGGGGGGGGGGTATTAACACTTCAGGGGAAGCACAGGGGTTGCCAGTGGGTACAATGACCTGCAACCAAAACATCTCAGCAAGTTCCTTATGGATACTGTCCCTCACTGCTTCAGGTACATTATAGTACAATTGCTTTAAAGGTCAGTGTCTAGCAGTTAGAACCTTGTGGGAGATTAGCATGGAGCATCCAGGGACAAACGTGGTGACTGAGGGTACTGCATCATTAAGGTTTTTAATTCCTGCTGCTTTGCTAGGGCCAGATCAGCAAGATATATGACAGAATCTGGGCTGGTGCTGGTTCAAGCAGAGACTAGTAGATCTGGCAACAGCTTCTCTTCCAGATGACTGACAGTTGATAGACATACAGCAATGACTTGGTCTTTCAACATATTAATATAAACTATTTTATGAATATGAAGTTGATCAATTTCCCCTATGTAGGTAGTGTCACTCAGTTTATGGATAATGGAATTGGGTCTGAATTGGAGGCTTGTAGTTTATTATAGGGGTTAGGGACTAACATTAGATCTCGCTGCCCTTCTACAAACTCCTAATCTCTAGCCAACCTGTCATACCACAGTTTCTGAACTTGCAGAGCTGCCCTGAGATGGTCCTCAACTGGTGTTTACTACTTCCAATCTATCACTGAATTTCAGTACATAGGGCACCACCATCGCTGACTCGCCAGCCATACAGGAGTTCAAAAGGGTAAAACCCTGCACTCCTGTGGAACCTCTCTTTTCACAGGAGGTGGGGGAGCAAATTCTCATAATCTCTCTCTTGATCGACAAAGGATCACAGCATCATGAGTACCATTACATCTTTCACATAGTTTATTTGAGGGTAATATGGGGATGAACAAAGATGTTTTAATGCCACAGTACTGCTATAACTGTTGGGTCAGTTCAGACATGAAATGAGTTCCCAGTCCAACAGGAACTCTTTCGGAAAGCCCACTCTAGTAAAAATAGTGATCAGGGCATCTGCCACGCTTTCTGCTGTGATGCAGTACAGGGCCACTATTCGGGCTACCAAGTGGCAAAATCAGCCACAGTTAAGATATACTGTATCGTTTCACCAATCAAACAGGTTGAGCTAAAGGACTGTCACCATCACCGGGAACAATCTTAGTTATCTTAATAACTCTTACAGTCTCACTGATGGAGTTGGATCGCCTAGTTTGATTGGAATTTACTATACAAACTTTTATGTGTTATATTGGGTGGGTTGAGGAAAAAGAATGTGTAGGTTACTGTGCCTATAAGGCCCACCCCTAGTTGCAGGCACCTCATCCTGTCCTGATCCCATCAACTCAGGCTAGCAGCAAAATGGCACTGCCGCTGTAACTGCTGGCATAAGTTTACCCCGAGGGAAACATTTAGCTTCTCTCCTTGCTCCTGAACTCAGAATTCACTCAATCAGCACCAGGCAGGTCGACCATGTACCATAACAACAATTTGTACAATATTTGTTCTCTATTATAATTATTGTACCTATTTCTTTGTGTAACTGGGTATAAGAAGAGGCATCAGGGAATACAGTTTATTCCCTCTTTGTGGGCACATAGAAATGGTGTGTCTTTATTGAGGAGGATACTTGTACAGTCTGTCCTACACTTCATATCACTTCCTGAGTGTGGGGAAATTCAAACCCAGGAAATCTAGGGATATAATCAGTGAGCTTGTGCCAATTCAAGACAAGACAGGTTTGCGCTCCACAATGTCTATGGCTATGGAAAGAGGTTCCAATAATGGTTTGAATGTCAGCGTTGAACCACCAGCTACTGTTCAAACCAGCTATTGCAATAGCTACCAAAAGAATTATAGAAAACTATATTTGCTTATTCTGACCTTCTGCCTCTGCCTATCATGTGCAGAAAACAAAGTTTCCTTGAAATGTTATTGTGATCTACATTTTATGTGTGATGGTACGATGTGATAACAATAATATGACATTTGTGGAAGGTGTAATAAAGAATACAGTGAGTACAGCTTTAAGACCAGCCCCCTTGACAGCTCCAATAGCCCATGGTGATTACCCATGGCAGCTTTATTGTAGCATCATAGAACTGTAGGGGCTGTCTAGATGAGCTAATTGAAACATCACACACAGGTGGCAATTGAAATCGACAAGGGTTAAGTGGCGTCAAGTATTGTAACTAATCCCCCTCCAGCAAGTGATACCTTTAGATTCATTGTCTGCTGTTAATCTCACATTTGCGTGTGTTCTATGACTGATGTTTAGCGCAGACCTCACATACATTTACTATGATATCTCATAAAAAAAAAAAAAATGGAGTGCAAAGCCCTGATTAAAAAAATTATTAATCTCCTACTACTGAACCCTGAGAAGCCCCCTACCTATCTAATAAAGATTGGATGTCCCAGGTCAGGGTAGGCTTCCCTTAACCCACGTTAACTCTGAGGCATTAACCCATCTCCCTACGTCTAATGTCTAGCTAGTGACATTGAGTTGGGAAGTGAGTGGGACACCCTATAGCAGTCAAATGCCTTTTTGTTTGTGTTGACTAGGTTGGCAAAAAAAGCCAGTCACATCTCTCTGACACTAGGAACAGTGGGCTGTCTGGCACCCAGCTTCCTTCCCCGAAGTCCTATACTTGGGTCCCCCTCTAATCAGTACTCACAGCTGCCCATGCTGATTGTTTGATGGCTGACTTAACAAACCAATTCAATCAGTGTATGCCAGCAATGACCCTGATTGGTCCAAGAACAGAATGGGGGGAAATATGAAGTTGTACAAACCATGTTTTATATTGTTTAGTCTTTTAATGGTTCCAATAACTGAATAAAAGATGAGGGATCTATCCTGTAACCACCTAACCCCCTAACCATAACCCCAGAAACTTCAGTTCCTAACCCTGACCCCTTAATCCCCTAACCCCCTAACCCTCTAACCCTAAACCTCTAACCCTAACCCCCTAACTCTCTAACCCTAACACCCTAACTCTGTAACCATTACCCAAAAACCCTAACCACTTACGTGCTGGGCTCGCGTTCCTAGAGTCAGTGGCCGAGCGCTTCCAGAAATGTTCACGTATAACAGGATAGGTCCAAGATGAGACCCAAGAATAAAGGATATTATCACAACCAGGGGCGTAGGAAATGGGGGGATAGAGATTATCTGTGCCTTTTGTGCCTTTATTTTTTAAACTGCAGCTCTAACGTGATCACGCAACGTAATATTGGGTGATCTCGTGAGACCCGGCTGTCAGAATTATCCTGACGGTAAAGCCAAATGCAAAAGAGGTAAGGGGGGGGGGAGGGAAGGGGTCGATCACAGAGAGAGATAGATAGATAATTAGATGTTTAAATGTATATATATATATATATATATATATATATATATATATATATATATATATTTAAATATATGTAATATATATATATATATATATATATATATATATATATACTACTCACTTGCCCATCAAAAATGATGGGAATAAAATGTTAACCCTGGCAATGCTGTTTGCCACCCAATGTGAACACCTTCGGTGCTCATTGCGAGCCAAGCAGTAAGCACCTTCGGCGCTCATTGCAAGTCTCTCCCCCTGTCTACTTCCTCCCTTGTGTCTCATTTTCCCCCTCCTCTCTTTCCCTTGTGTCTCATTTCCCCCCTTCTCGCTATCCCCCCCACCCAGATTTTTTTCGGTTCCCACGCCCTTGGTCACAACCTATTTCTCCGGTCCTTCTCATAAGTTTTCTCTGGTTCGGTATCCCCTCACACAGAACGGCTATAAGGTTCCAGGTGCTTGGTAGCTTTAGCAAGGGTTTCCCTAAACAAATACACCATGTCTTTGTGTTCCAAAAGAGAGAATATAATTTTATTTTTGATCCCCATTTTTTCACAGTTTTTCATACAATGCAACAATGGTACATTTCTATAAATAAACACAACTTAGCAGCTGGCACTTTGAAATTACCCCCTTGGTTCAGGTTACCCAATTAGAGGTTGCTATTTGTTGGCACTGACAAGAATGATTGCTCTAGCCAGGCCTGGACCAATCAGCATGCATGTTGGTGAAAGCTGATTGCTGAGAATCTCGAATACAGGAGGGGGAAGGGTCTATGGGGCTTGCCACAGGTGCAGGGGTGCCAAGATGTCTATTTCCCCAACCTAGTCCCAGTGTGTCTATCTACCAAATGGTCAGACCTTCCACTAAGAGAGATGACTATCTGTGACTCGGGGAGAAGGTTAATGGGTAGCCAGATTATGGGCTACATGTCCCAACTTAGGGCTGCTATCTGATCAGAGAGAGGAGCTCAAGTGGGCCTGTGGAACAGTGGTGGAATGGAGTGGGGAGGGTTTTGTAAATGCTTAGCCTTCCCTTGGTGCTCCTTAATGGTGTGCAGAGGGCCATATGTTTCGCTTAAGGTCTGAAGTGTTGGTATCAGCGGCAGTTGGCCATTAACCAACCTCTGTTAGGGTAAATGTATATTTTTTGAGTCAGAGTGTTTACCCCCTGGGGTGTTGTATACTTTGTTGCCGGCCAGGACTTCCACACTACTTGTACCAATGTTGGCTTCCAATAAACTGTACAGGGGGCCAGGCTGATTGACAGGTTCAAGTACATACAAAGTGGTGGTTAACAGCAAGACAATGGATCAAAGGGATCAAAGGGATGCCACTTACAAAGTACTTGACTTCTCTTAACCTTTGTCTACTGAAACAAAGTGTTTAAGATGTTGTCTGACAACCTAGTTAACTGTGCTTGATGTCTCAGTCAGCTCCACAGACATTCCCATAGAAGTCTATGGAGCTAAAACCTGCACTAACACAAGTTTGTACCTGCATAAAGATTGGCCTATCTCCACACTATGGACAAACTGTGTATTGTGTTTGGCTACTGGAAGTGGCTAATGGTCAGCCTTAAAGTTATACCACCACCAATATATTTTTAATGGCTGTATGTATTAAAAACACCTTGAATTATAATACTCACACAAAATACACATAAACAAATGTTAAAAAGAACATATAGTGCCCTGGGATTTAGGTGCCCTTGGGGAAAAGTCTCTTGAGTCTCTGAGCAAGGCATTAGTCAATTAGGGGCAGTGTACTAGGAAACGTCCACCCTTGTTCATCCTGTCCATTATCAGAGGTCAGTACTACATATAGTATTTTATGTGAAAACATGTGATGGAA
Source organism: Discoglossus pictus (assembly GCA_027410445.1). Taxonomy (NCBI): domain Eukaryota; kingdom Metazoa; phylum Chordata; class Amphibia; order Anura; family Alytidae; genus Discoglossus; species Discoglossus pictus. The sequence continues at coordinate 61,253,121 of CM050168.1, forward strand.
ATATGAAAATAGCCCTGGCAGTAGCTGGAGATCCTAGGGGCCAGACTGCCTGTTCCATAGTCCTGGCTGCCCAGTGAGTTGTAAGAGATATGCTCTCTTTGGGACACATAATAATGGTGTGTTTCTTTGAGGGAAAGGACTTATTTTCTAAACTTGATTCTCTGGTAGTATCCTGAGCAAAGTTATTTGCAAACCATGTCTGATCTGCCAGTAGGAATGGTTATTTTAGATTAGGTTATTCTATATAGTAAGTCAACATTACACCATACTCAAAGTTGCTCTATGTCACATTCAAATTTCCCTCCTGTCCCTATTTGACCAATCCACTGGGCTTGCTGTCAGCCTTTCACCCATTAGTCCCATTTATTTAGCTCAACCAGTTAGGGAATAGCAGGGATCTAGAGAATCGACATATGCCCAATGAGGGAAGGGTATGACGTTACAGTGTCAAATAAGGGAAGTCGGGTCCTGACTGTCTCGCGGGCAGGATAAAGAGGTGGGCTATGTGACTGCCAGGTCTGGGTGCCTACTAATCTGGATGACCCAACTAATTGCTTAGAGTATACAGTACATCCCTGCACCTATGCTAATGTATGGTTCAGTATGCTAATTTAGGGTTTGGTGTGCCTGATAAGCATTGTTTGTGCTGAATCACTATGCTAATGTTCAGAATGCTTGATCTTTTCTGACCTCTTGAGGAGTCCTCTGTGGGTGGGTGGCCTTTATTCAAGGAGGTCAATGAATCAGTGGTCCATCTACCCTGTCCTATCCCCTCTTTCCCTGTGTATTTTTTACTGTGTGGTTTTCCACAACTGCAGCAGTGCCTCTGGCAGTGGTGGGCCCAGACAGAACTAAACAGACATCAGAAATTATGCAAATGTTGTGGTTTACCATAGACAATGAATCAAAGGGGTAGCAATAACACCATCTTCAATGCCATGTCCGGTTACAGAGACCCCACGTCAATCTGGACTGTGTACTTGGCTCCCGGGACCGATTGGAAGGATCTTGTGCTATGGCGGCAGTGCCACTATCAGGTCACAGTGTATACCGGGGAAATGACTAGGGAGGTATTCCCAGGGCTGGGATTGAAGAATACAGGAATTCCCTGCCTTAATGGGCCAGCATCTATCTTCATGTATTTCTCCTAAATAATACAGAAATGTTATATTTCAATAACATACACACAGAGAAAAAAAACTTAGGGGTAATAATAATTATTTTCATATATTGTCCAGCTAGTGAAAATAGTTACTTTCCCCCAGAGCTTCACAAGTCTGTGACTTTCTTTATATCTATCTATCTATCTATCTATCTATCTATCTATCTATCTATCTATATATATATATATATATATATATATATATATATATATATACACACACATAGTCCTGTTTGATTTAATATACACAAATGTATTAAATACAATATTCCATTATATTTCTATGTCTTGTTCTATACACAGATAATATATACACAAAGCTAAACAGACAAGCCAATGCGTTCCAGGCTCTGTCTTTTCTCGTAAATGCTTTTCCTTTTTTTTTTAATGTTCTCTTTGTTTTATGTTCAGAGCGAGACTTAGTGATGTATGGCACAGATTGCTGTCCATTTTCCCAGAGATCTGTGTTTTTTTTTGTTCACACTAATGACCAACTCCAGTAAAGTGAGGAGGCTGATTGTCGGTCCAAACATTATCTCTGGCCAGAGACAGAGACACAGGGAGGATGGCAGCGTCCAATAATAGCCCGGGGTCTGCACAGTCATTTCTCACCCCACAGCAATCATAAAAACTTCAGCCATATCTATTTATAGAATATATTAATATATACAGCATTCTCTGCACTGCTCCGTATAATGCATCTTCTGGTCATATAACTGTACTAGCTTTCTGAAATTCTCCTTATTATAATGCCTTGTGTTCCAGCTTCATGACCACTCCTCACTAGTGTCGATTTTGTAAACTCAAACATAAAAACGTTTAAAAAGTTGTAAACTCAAAATAAACTTTTAAGAAGTAAACTCAAAAAAAATGTTTAAGAAGTTGTTAACTACAAAAAAAACTTTTGAGAAGCTGTAAACAAAATTATAATAGGAAGCTAGGACAATTGTTTGCTTCATCCACTGACAGCTCTTGGTAATGATCCAACCACAGATTAAAAAGACACTGCCGGCCCAAGGACAAGTTGAGCATTGCAAACTGGCTATACATTGTACTAGACATTTTTCTCTGAGCAAAATGATTTCTGAAATATTCAGAATTGTTTGTGCTACATCACTAAGCTAATGTTTGGTTCAGTATGCTAATTTGGGGTTCAGATTGCTTTATAAGATGGGGTCTAACTGCATGATAATATTGGCAAATATTGCTTGACAACCACAATGAGAAAGACAACCAGACTGTGGTACTATTAGGTAGGTAAGGGTTAATGGAGATACCATGGGGGTCTGTAGAGAGTACCATGGGGGTCTGCATAGGTCTTTATAAGACCTCCACAGCAGGGGTTAATTATTTAGATGCTGTGGGTCCTTTAAGGAATTGCCAGGTAGGGGGATGAGATTTAAATGCGGCTTAGGTTAATTATTGAAAGGTTAATCATTTATTTATTAACTGATTATTAATTCCTTGATGGATACCCGCAGCATCAGGGTTAATATTAGGTGACACGGGGGTGTAATAGGGTAGGGGTTAACTTACAGGTGCTGTAAAAGACCTTGATGAATCCCTGTAGCAGGTGTGAATTTTTTTGAGACAAATTACTGTTTTTTTAACTGCTGCTTGGGCACTCAGCAATGGTTTTAAAACTATTTTCTAATGAAATTTAGTTCCCTGTAAATTATTCCTCACTTTTTCCTATTAACGGTTGTGCCATAATGTACCGTTGCTTAGTAAAGTCTCAATTGAATAGGGGTTTGATGTAAAAGTAAGATAGTGGCACTCATAATATTTTGCCAGTGAAAAAGTAAATATCATTATTTTCCGCAGTCAGTTGAGGTAGTTCACTCGAATCAAGGTACAAGGGGTGAATAGAATAGCTAGGGAGATTAACTTTGCACTTATTGATGGAGTAAAATAGTGATATAGGGAATTCATAATTCTTTATTTTCCATTCCCTCTTTTTATACCCCTCACAACAATACAAATGTTGTAATCATTCGCAAAAGAACAAACATTTCACAAATCTGCCGGTATGGTGCCCGATCACGTTTGTATTTCCCTCCCCATCTTGTCCTAACCAATGCCAGGGGATTGTCATAGGCTCCCTTGACACTGGCCACTCTATCACATATAATAATTGTCTAGCTACGATTCGTCGTCACGATGCATTGCGTAGTGCGTACGACTTAGCAATGAGCACCACAGGCGCTCATCGCCCGGCGAGCCTCGCGCAGCGAGGCGAGCCGTTAAATTGCTTTGTTGCGTAGCGCGCAGTGAGGCGAGCCGTTAAATTGTAGCACTTTGGCAATGAGCGCCGCAGGCCGTTATGTTAAACCGTAGCACTTTGGCAATGAGCGCCACAGGCGCTCATTGCAGGCGAGCCTCGCGTAGCGAGGCGAGCTGTTAAACCGTAGCACTTAGAAAAAAAATACGAGATGAAAAAAACTATGAGATAAGCGGCGGAACCAAAACACTAAAAAAAACACTAAATACACACAAAAAAATAAAATAAAGGTCACTTACAGCATGGGGCACCAGGCAGGACGTCTGGAAGTGAGTTGGAACTCCAATTTACATCGATTTAGCCGAGTTACAAAGATCGAAAATCGGCTAAGCGAGAAAAAAATGTCAGCCGAAAAAAATGAAAACGAGGCTATACTACTACGAACTGCGTAAAACACAGCCACAGATGTATGTGTTTGAAAAACAACGAGATAAAGGATGCGGATTAACCGCGCAATGAGTAAAAAGACAGTAGCGAGTACATTTTACGAAACGCAATTACAGATTTACGCATTAACACAGATTTAACACCTTTGTCTCGCGCAACATCGGATTTCCCACCTAAACCAATGCATTTGATGAAATATAAGTTGAAAGTTACAAAAATAAAAATTTCCAAAAAAATAAATGTGTATTTATTTTAAGAAAAAAAAAAAGGGACAAATGTAGCATCATGTTGTGTGGCAAACACATTTCACCACATTTAATTTTAATTGACCGTCATTTGACCGCTTGACCATATTTACTGTTAAACCGTAGTACTTTAATGGGCTTAGCGATGAGCGCCGCAGGCGATCATCGCACGGCGAGCCTCGCGCAGCGAGTCGAGCCGTTAAACCGTAGTACTTTGGCAATGAGCGCCGCAGAAAAAATGGCGGACGAACAAAACGAAAACGAGGCTACAGCACTATAACCACGGAAAACACGTACCGATAATCCACTAAGACGCATACCACACATTATCCGCCATTTTAGGATAATGCGGAAGTACACAGCTACGTTAACGGTTTCGGCTCATATATATATATATATATATATATATATATATATACTGTATATATATATATATATAATATATGTAGAATTTATATATCATTTATAATATTTATATATTTTCGTTATATTTCATTGGTGGCAGTGCTTTATTGTATTTATTGTTTTCATTGGTGGCAGTGCTTTATTGTATTTATTGTTTTCATTGGTGGCAGTGGTCAGGATTGGGTTGGGAGACAGGGGAGGCAAGGAAGTCAGAGCTGGAGAAGACAAATCTGGAGCGTTTCTGCGCTTTTGTGCACGCACATACACAAAGCTGCTCGGATTTCGGAACCTGCTATGGCGGGGATTAGGAGAGGAAATGTTGTTGGTGACTTCACTGCTCATGCTGATTGGTCAGATAGCTTAGTGTTGTGTATGCTCTAGGGGGTTAGTATAGGGATACAATCCATATTTGAATATGGATAAGTGATTTTACTAGTCTTGGTATAACAATCAGAACTAAGAGATTTACTCATTCTCAAGCCAGGAGGGAGGTATGGTACTACTGGGGGGTTAGCTAAGTGCCTGCTTGTCTGGCCAGTAGTGTAAGAAGGTGACCAGCAGAGAGCAGATTTTAGCTACAAATGACTTCTGTTCTGATCGACTGGAGGAAGACATTATTATTTTGTTTCATGCCAGTTTTGCAAAGACAGATGACTTTTATTTGAGGAGGTCCACTATTCATGGGCCAACCCTCTTGTCCATCTCCCCCTTTTTGCTGAAATATCATGGTTGTACAGTGGGTTAGTAGCAATCGTGGTAGTGCAGCTGCCTATTGTGGGCCATTCAAACCGATAGACAGGTATAGGAAGTTATGCATATGTTGTGATTAACCACAGACAATGCATCAAATGGGTATTAGATATAGCACTTAACCCTCCATAACCTCTGTAGTTTACAACAACAAATGCTTAAATGGACAACAAGACAAGTTGTTAACCTACTTCCCATGCTAACCTAGATTTTGGCACTACTCTTAGAACTAAACAGTAGGATCAACTACTACAGAAGAAGTGCCACTTTGCGGTTGCATTGTAATCCCAGGGAATGGGGCAGCTTGCCTGATACTCGGAGAGGGTAAAAGGGTCTTCTATCTTAAAGAGCCAGTCTCTCTCTTTCTGATTTCCCACTCCCATAATAAAACAATACACTTTATGACACAAGTAACAATAAACAACACAACTGTAACCATAGCCCCTCCAGCTGCTCTTAGTGCAGCCATTACAGCAGCCATTACATGAGTCTGTGACAGACACATTTAAAGGGTTACCCACTAAATTTACATTTATAAATTCAACAACAAAGCCGTTTGTAGATAAAATGGTTTTGTAACTAATGCTACCTGCCTGGTGTGCTGGGTCTTTCTCCACCTTCCTCCTGTCACATGACTCAGCATTGCTTTTGTGGGAGCTAGTGACTTATCTCGCCAACCCGTGTTGTGAGCATGTGTGACCACCGGATGTCAATAGTGATATCAATGTCTTTTTCAAAACAATGATATCAATGTTCTTTTAAAACAATGGCTAATTTACAGTGTTGTCAGATTAAAATGATAGTTAAGTCAGAAGGCCTAAATATTATACGCCTAGCAGATGACTTTAATGTCTTTTATAGATACAATGTGAGCCACGTGACATTAAGGAGGTGGAGACAGACCCAGCAGTTCAGAAAGGTTAACATTCATTTTTAAAACATTTTATTTTACGCATGGCTTTATTGTTGAGTTAATAAACACACATTTCCTTAACTAACAAGTGACAAACTAAATACTCAGAGAGCTTTACCGTGTGATTTAACAACCTGGACATTCTATTTCTGCTTATTACTCCCACTATGTGAGTTAATTTATCACCTATTATAACAGAGAGGGAGACTTTTTTTTAGGTAAGTTGGCTTAAATGGACATGGAACACATCTAATTTAATGTATTTAAAAGAGACGATTTAAACATTAACAGTGTCATATTTTTCATGAAAAAAATATAGAGTAAAACCTGTTTAAACTTTATTGAAACTAATAGGAAGTGCACAGAGCATACATACATATGTAGATTTCTTTGGTAGAAAAGTACAGCTGTATTACTGCTCATTGGCTGACAAGGACAAGCCCACAGATCAGTTATCCATTTGAATCAGTGTTCAATTTTGCAAGCATTATTTGAAAATGGAAAGCACACAGTGGTACATTATCAAATACCCTTTTTCAGATTTAACACACAAAAAAACTTCTAATGTACCTTTAAACTAGCCAACATTTCCATTTAAACTTTACTAATAATAACCAATTGCAATTATATTTCTTTATTTGTGTATTCTTCATTGTTGTAATAACTGGAATCTTTACTGTGCCCCTTTATTTTACAGGTTCTGTTAAATTATTAGCATAGAGAGAAATGGTATGGTAAAATATAATTTGAATAAAACATAATTGTATTTGAATTATGACAACTCAAAATAAATAAATGGGAGGAGTAGAAAATATTCTTTATGTTCATTTTGAAGCTCGTTAGAGTATGGAGCCCTAGTCTATATAGTCAGGGCTATAAACATGTCATGGGCTTCTTTAGAACAGCTATAAGAGGCATTTTATGGAGCAGATATATGTGTGATCGTATAATATTATGTACAATGCATTACTGAGCACTCCGTGTTCCACAGTCCTGGTAGAAGATGATTAATCGTTAGAGGTCCTCATCAATTAAAGCACCAAGCTCAAGCCCACTACTCAGGTTCTGAAATTATATCATAACCATTAGTGGGGACTCTCCACTAATTGTAGAACTTGGCAATAAATCACCCAGGATTTTTATAAAAGTAAAACATGAGAGGATTTCATGGACTGGAAGGTACTGACTTGCATGGCCTGTGGACATATGACTTTTTTGTGCTTAAAGTGATAAAACAAAGGATTCAGATATGGTATAATTTACAGCTATAGTTAATAACAAGTACTTTATCAGTTGGATATGGTTTAAAAAAAGCATTTTCCTGCAATATACCTGCATTGAAGGTTACCCTTTATTAGACCTTTCTCACGGATTACCTGGCACCTCTGTCATGCTCTAATATACAATTGCAGTCAACTATTTTAAACTTTAAGTATCTTCATCCTGCCTTCTGAATGCCTTTACTGGTTAACCTCATGTGACCATAAGTCTCTATTCCACATAAGTAGGCTTTTAGCTCTTCAAGGCACAAAATAAATATCTACAGAAATGTAAAATTCATGATTTTAAGCATGTCTGACCAATCTATTGTTAGATATCACTCCATGATCTATAGATGACTCTCTACTTTTTATCCATAGGGCATATGTTCAAATATGTCATCCATTTTAACCATATTTATTATATAAAGACTCTATAAATGTAACCAATGCAATTAAATACAGTAGATAATCTCTCACTTTAATTACCAGTTGAGCCACAGTATGGTGGGCCGGAGCTTGGCTTTGGCAGAAGAGACGGCTCTTGGATTGGGCCCAAGTGCATTGGTGCCTTCTCTCTCTTTCTTGGTTCACCTCATTCTGAATTTGTTAAAACCTCTAAGTTTTTTGTTTTTTTTTTAACTTTATTTTGACAGGGACAAGTTAAATGCACTCAGAATTTGGGTTAAAATGTTTCAACCTTAACTGCATATCAAATCACTGTGTATATGTGACAGATGTATTTATACAAATAAAAGTATATACATACATATATAAGGCCAATATTGCATTTTTTAACCTAATTATACAGCTAGCAGGGTAACCCTAATGTAATTCACACATCTATACAACCCTATAGTAAGATCCACAACATTCTATCAGTCTTTTTAAATAGAATTGAACAGAGATCATCTGCAGCTAGGATACTCCCCCCAGTGGGTAATTAGGTTGTCCACAATGAGGTTACATTTAATATAAAATATAGTAAATTAAATGCTATATTATCTATCTATCTATCTATCTATCTATCTATCTATCTATCTATCTATCTATCTATCTATATTATGGGCATTATCCAGTCAAGGTTAATAAATTAACAATGATAAATAAATATTTATATTATATTTATAAATAAATATTAATAGTAAATAAAAATAACTCACCCTTTAATGTTTAACATACACACATAAAAATAAATATACATTTATATATAGATACATATATATATATATATATATATATATATAAATTTAAAATTTTCAGGAAAGTGTAGCCTTAATCAGCTTTCCATTAGAAATTAATCAGCTTTCCATTAGTCCTGGTGAAAGATCTATTAGTTTTAGCTGCCAATTTCCCATGAGTCGATAGCAGCTTGCCTTGCTTCAAAATTCACATCCGAGAGACTCAAAGGATTTAACTCTTAAACGAGTTTATCGTCATTCTCAGCGCCAGAAAACCCAACGGACAGAGCCCCAATCCTCTTCGGAATACGATACATCAGACGCTGAATTCCCAGATGACAGACGTAATCGATTTGTAAACAGGGGCAACATAAGATACCGAGGCCGCAGGGTAGAGGGTTCAACGACACCATCTAGCCCGTCTTTTTTAGACCAACGCCAACAACACCCGGAACAGAGACAGTTACGAGACCGAAACCAGAGAGCGCAACCCAGATACAAATGAGTACCTTGAACAGTAACAATCAAGTTATAAATTTATCTGACCTGATATTAAATGAAGATGAAGTCATGTTACTCAATAAAGGACTCTCTTTTTCCCCCACTTATGACTTCAATCTCTTTGAGTGGGTAAAAGACATCCATCTCTTTGCCCGTAAACTAGTGTTAATGAAACATCACAACAAAACAACTGAGGCTGAGTTTGTTTCCTTAAAACTAAACGCCTCAGAAGAACTAGCACTTAGAGAGATGTTTACCAACTACAACATAGATCAAGAAGAATCCACTGAGGGTGAGGGACCTTACACAAATCTCAAACCTAAAAGTAAATTTACACCAAACTTTAGTATAGCACCTGAAGTTCAAGTCTTTGTTAAGTTAGTTACAAAGGATTTAGAAACCTTGGCAACTAATAATACAAAGGAGTCTAATCTCTCTTTTATGGAACATAAATCACTGTTGAAACTACAAAAAAACAAACATATAGTAGTCAAACCTTCAGACAAAGGAGGCAATACAGTGATCCTACGTACTAATGACTATCATCAAGAAAACTTACGGCTATTAAGCGACAAATGCACTTATCTCCGTCTGTCAAAAGATCCAACAGGAGACTACAAAAAGGAATTAGGAGCGATACTGTCAGAGGGCCTGTGGAACAACACCATCTCAAGACAGGAGTACAATTTCCTACTGAATAAACACCCTACCATTCCAACCTTCTACTCACTGCCGAAGGTACATAAGAACAAAAAAACACCTCCAGGACGCCCCATAGTCTCCGGAAAAAATAGCTTGTCAGAACATGCTAGCACATACATCGATCAGATCTTGAGACCATTTGTGGCCACATTGGCATCATACGCACAGGACACCAAGAACATCTTACAAAGGCTCTACAACCTCCGATTGGAAGATGAAACATTACTAGTTTGTCTTGATGTAGAAGGCCTTTACACCTCAATTCCACACGAAGTAGGTGTACGAGCGGTAAGGAAATACTTGAAAACCCGCGGCGTTCAGGATCACAAACACAGTGAGTTCGTTATCAAGCTACTAGAATTTGTTCTGACTAAGAATTATTTTATTTATGACAACGTTTTCTATAAACAAATAAAAGGGACAGCAATGGGCACTCCTTGTGCACCCTCATATGCCAACCTCCACCTAGGAATATGGGAAGAAACTACAGTTTTTGGAGATGACCTGACCAACTATACCAATCAGGTGGGCCTCTGGATTAGATACATCGATGATGTATTTTTAACTTGGAATGGGAATGAATCCAGCTTGCTGAATTTCATTGATGTCCTCAACATCAACTCCATTGGTCTTAAATTGACCCATACTATCAACTCAAACCAAATAGAGTTTTTGGACTTACTCATTACCAAAACAGAGAATAATTGTATCGTAACATCGACTTATCGCAAGGATACCGCTACAAACAGTCTACTTTTGGCATCCAGTCACCATCCAAGTCACCTCATCCGGAGTATCCCATACGGCCAGTATCTCCGTATACGCCGAAATTGTACCATCGATATGGATTTTGAACAACAAGCAAAAGACCTTTATGATCGCTTTAAATCAAGAGGTTATTCACATAACACCTTGAAAAAGGCATATGCAAGAGCCAAAGAACGCTCACAGTCAGATCTACTGTATAACTCTACAACTTCAATGTCACCGGAATCGCAACCTATAAGAATTATAGGCACATATAACAAATTCGGAGAGAACATCCGTTCAATATTACAAAAACATTGGCATATATTATTGGCTGACAACGAGCTTCAAACTAGATTGACGAACACAGCCGCGATTACATATCGCCGAGCACCTAGCCTGAAGGACAAGCTAGTGCACAGTCACTATGAAGCACAAAAGAGCACAGGGAGCGATTGGCTTACTGAACGAATAGCTGGTTCAAAACCTTGTGGTAACTGCAAGGCTTGTAGCCACATTCGCACAACAGCAGAATTCACAAGTTCCTCTAATCAGAAGCAATTCAGAGTACGAAACCATATCAATTGCAGAACGACAGCAGTGATTTATCTTATTCACTGTAGATGTGGCCTACAGTACGTAGGAAAAACAACACGTCAACTTCGAAGACGTGTACTTGAACATGTTAACTCCATAATCAACAAAAACGATGTAGCAGTTGCAAGGCATGTCAATTCTATACATGATGGAAACATTATGTTTCTCCAGTTTATGGGCATAGAAAAGGTAAAGACAACCCCAAGAAGAGGTAATATGGAAAACAAGTTACTTCAACGAGAAGCCTGGTGGATCTTTCATTTGAAAACTGTAACTCCACATGGTCTAAATGAGGGCTTTACCTTTTCCCCTTTCATTTAGGTATTCAGTTCATAGTCATCTCCTAAGGACTAGTATTTACTCACACAGTTCTTCTTTACATTTTCCATTTTTCCATTATGGTTCTCACACTCCATATATTATCAATAACATCTTAGATTTTTTACCCCTCTTCATATTTGGAAATTCTTTTTTCATGAATTACTGTACAACATAGTCTACGTTTATCTTGCCATCATTTTCATTTGTCTACAACAGATACTACATCTTTTCGCCCGTAGGGTCCTCACGTTTTTCCCAAGTCCATCCCCTCTCGGTTTTGCTTTCTTTATTTATTCTTAGACATTAAGATATATATATCTCTACCATTTTAGTCATGAGGCCATATCACTTTGCAAAATTTAGGCATCTCTTCCCCCATTTTCCTTTCTTTTCTTTCTTTTCTTTTCACCATACACGTAATGATCTTTTGTCCCCTCCAATGTGAGCCCTCTTAAACAACTACAGAAACTGATTAGCCAGATAAGAAATTTAAGAATATTTTGGTAATATCATAGTACCCAGTAGTGTTTTACTCCTTTGGTTGTGGCCTGTGACTTAGTTTTAGGTGCAAGGGGACCACCCTCCTTTTCTACCCCATTGGCCTTCTTTACAGTAGCATTAGATTTATTATTACAATTTAATTTGTATTCAATTATAGAACATAGGATTATCAACAACTTTTAGCATTTTTAAAGCTATATCTAACCTATTACAAGAGCAAATTTATTACAACACAAATATCTAATCTTTTTACACCCAAAGTAAGTGCCTGATATGTAGCGAACACTTTAACACACTAACACGTGTGACAAGCAACTTACACTCCAAATCTCGCGACTAACGGGAGTTCGCGATCAGAGACAATTAATCTCGCGAGAAACGTGATTACGCGGCCCGCGATCGCGTCGCGGCGCCAGCGTTAACGCGGTGACGTAATAGCGACCCGCGAAATCGCGGCACACTTCAAAAAGACCGCGATCCCATAGAGAAACAGTCCCCTGATGAATCCAAAAACCTAATAGCGGGGAAACGCGCGTCGGGAACAATACCAACACACCAGGCGGCGGGGGTAAGCGCTCCCAATGTGGAGTATTATACTTATAGAATTACATTCTCAACAGTAGTTAGATATGAGAGTAGTAGCCAGTAAAAACGCTACTTACTTTATTTCTACCATAAAGGTAAGACAGTGATTATTTTAGTCTTTCATTGGTACAGATAGTATATGATTAGACTATCTACCCTTTTATTTATTTTTTGTAGACAGCAGCTTAGTGCTGTGGGTCACAACATTAAGGAGGGATTGTCCCTGCCAATTTTTCACACCTCATAAATTAATTGTAATAGTGTGTGATGAGATTAACTTTTGGGCACTGAATACAGAGAGATTTTTCCTCTCTATCTCCCTCCTTTACTTTGAAAGCAATTACAGCAACTATAAGCTGTCATCTGTCCTATAAATTAGACAGGTGGTGGCTATTTCTGTTACCTTATGGTACTTAAAGCTTACCCCCTATTTAAACTAGAGCCGGCCTGCTTTAGACATACTGCTTCAGTATATCTTTTTTTAAAAACTTATTTTTCTATATTTTTTCTGTTTTTCCTTAATAAAGTTTTTTTTTTTTAGCATATTATTATTTTTTCTTCAGTTGCTACAAATTTATAAAATAGAGTCTTCTGGTTTCCTAGTTGTGGTGGGGATAGAATTTCCAAACCCACCTTTACCAGGTATCCAGTTTTCAAATTAATCCCTTTTTCACTCTATTACACTTAGAGAATAGTTTCAATTTTATTATTAGTTTAAAATTCACATCCCACCTCAGGAAGTTGTTCAGCAGAAACCATTTATATATATTTATATTTCTGCTTTAATGAAATGTCATTATAATCAAATTCTTATATAAAAGAAATCCACCATCAATATGCAATTTCCAAGATATGTGATTTAATTTCCTTTTTTACCTGTCAGGTCTGTTTTGCAATTTTTTATCAAAGTGTAATGAGAGGTGCTGTTCTGTGGTTGGATAATGGGACAGGCTATGCAAGGCGCTAACTGCGGGTGAATATTAATTTACTCTAATGGCTTTGTTCATAAATTAATAAGCAATGAATCTCTGCATATATATATATATATATATATATATATATATATATATATATATATATATATATATATATATATATTCATAGAGTGTACAGCAGTTTCTCTAAAAGCCCTCAGGGTGTCTGCCACTTGGAAGGATTTCAAATGAACAAAAAGCTCTCGTGGATATTTATTTTCTTATCACATTACTAATTGTAGACTGTTAATTTTAATGTCATTATGCAAACATATGGATATGAGCAGAAAGTTTCCTATCAGGCTGCAAATGACAAGTGATGAATTATAGACTAGCACCAAAAAAATCAGCTCATGAAAAACTGTCACATCAGTTCAGGCTAAAACTAGATAAGTAGAACGGTCATCCAACAGAAGTGGTAAAGCAATTCAAGCATGCCCGGGGTTTGCATATGGCTATCTTGAGAATGTATTAATGGACCACTACAGTCACATTTTCTATATATTATCTTTTGAATTACTAACACTGTCTTAGAATTTATATATATATATATATATATATATATATATATATATATATATATATATAGTGGATATAAAAAGTCTACACACCCCTGTTAAAATGTTAACTAGAGCAGCTGAACTTTATTTGGGGTTAATCAGAGGCACTTTAAATGATGGCAGGTGTATGCTGACTCCTATTTAACACGATTTGGAATGGGATTGCTTAATTCTGAACACAGCTACATCCCCAGTTATAAGAGGGTGTGCACACTTATGCAACCACATTATTTTTATTTTTTATTTTTCTTGACTCTACCTAAAAGATTCCAGTTTGTTTTTGAATTAAGTTGTACAGTTTATAGGTCACATTAAAGGTGGAAAAAGTTCTGAAATGATTTTTCTTTGTCTAATTTTTTTACAGCACAGAAACCAGACATTTTAACAGGGGTATGTAGACTTTTCGTATCCACTGTATATATATATATATATATATATATATATTTGTGGTAGGGTCCATCTCGCGCCCCACCTCTACCTGAGGCGGGCTCTGCAGCATTATAAGCACTTCCTGTTGGGACCTCACAGTCCATTTCTGGGTTCATGCATGCAGGATGTTTTTCAGCTCTCTCACTGTTACTGGTTCTGATTTACTTTGCTACATATCTGCGGGCCTATTGCTGCCTTTAAGGCCCTTTTCCTATCTGCAAGGGTGTCACTATCACTGGCTTTCTCCTTACATTACAATGTTACAAGGTAAGCTTTCTGCTCATTTCGGCTTTCCGGACCTTTTCCTGCCTGCAAGGGCATTACTACCACTGGCTTCTCATCACATCACCATTTTCCCAGGTTAAGCTTTGCTGCTTTTGCCCTTTCCTGTCTGCAAGGGGATTGCTGTTAAAATTTCAATAGCTTTCTATAAGTCCAAATCAACGTACTCGCTACAAATCCTAAACCAGCTTTCGCAGGCCTACCTCGTTCATGCATCCCGAATCAGCCTCCGCAGGGCTTGTTTTTAATTACATTTTCATAAACCATACCGCTATCTCCTCTACTTCACTCGGCCCTTGGCCCTCTAAGCAGGCCATGTAGGGCGTAGCTAAAGGCCACATCTCAGCTACATGAGATTAGGGGGGCTCATTCACCAAACACACTTCCATTTCACGCTTCCTACATGTTATAAATCAGCCTACGCTAGACACTACCACTGGTTAGCTTCCAGGCACACCCTATGGCCGCTCGTTACCGTAGGAGAAAGACCCTCCCACAACTACCAGGTAACTTTATTACCTGTATATATATATATATATATATATATATATACACACACACAATACAGCAAAATGAGATTCCCATCTAAGAAAGCAGAGCAGTAGAAACCAAAACCAAAATGATAGATTTAACTGTAGCAATACTGTACATAGAAGATAATAAATTAAACACTGTACAAATTAGTTTCACTTTCTAAAACAGTTTGCCCAATTATCATATGTAGTTCAAAATGGTATATTTTAAATATAGGACTATAGTACCCTCTTAAAGCAAGCTTGGGCAGAATGGGTATAATGGTTTTTATCTGCCACCAAATGTGTGCACCTATTTGTATTGTTTTTTGTTGAAATGAAATAAATACTTTGTTGATTTCTCTGTCAAGTAACATTTTAAGAGACGCTAAAATCAGGAAAAACTGCTTAGAGTCCGTTGGACTGCAAGAAGATACAATCAATCAATACTATTGGAAATCAAGATAAACTATTCACTGGAAGGTATGATCATAAGGCTAAAGCTCAAATTGCTGCATCATGAGGCTAAAGCTCAAATGGCCACATCATTTGAATACAGGTTTCCCTAGAGAACTCTGATGCTGGGAAAGATTGAAGGCACTTGAAGAAGGGGATGGCAGAGGTGGATAGGTGAGGTCATTTAAGCAATGAGCATGAGCTTGATAGAGCTCAGAGGGGCAGTGGCTGATAGATGTACCTGGCGTTCTGTGGTCTATAGGGACAGAACAACAACATCAAAATCAAAAAAGGACACAGAAACATTTCCAGTTATTGCAGTTCTACAATCAAATGTGAAATTCATTATTATAGAAAATCTAATGTCAGACATGTTACTTTTAAAATCATAGTTTTGTAGGGTCACAGCTATTCAGCAACCAGTGCTATACCTGGGACCTCTCTCTGAGTTCTTTTTTAAATTACCAATCGCTGGCTATGGATTCATGAGTCTGAGACCAATATAGTGATTTGAAGTCATATCACACATTTAAACATTCCACATGTTCCTTACTTCATGGTCCTCCTTGCAGTATTTTTATGGGTAATTCCTCCCCTCAGGGGGTAGGAGAGGATAAAACTGCTGCACCTTAAATAGGCAACTCTTTCATGCCTTGTTTTTTTTCTGTGCTCTCAATAGTTGAATATTGTTTGGCTTTAAACAGGTGATACAATCTCGATTCACTTTTCTAACACATAAAGTTTTTCAAACCTTATCAAAATGTTCTTTTTAAGCAGATACCGTATATACTCGAGTATAAGCCGAGTCACCTAATTTTACCACAAAAAACTGTGAAAACGTATTGACTTGATTATAAGCCGAGAGTGCAAAAGAGGGTCCTTCCCCCCTGATCATCATCCTCCTCCTTCCCCCCCTTATCATCCTCCTCCTTCCCCCCCTTATCATCTACCTCCTTCCCCCCTTTATCATCCTCCTCCTTCCCCCCCTTTATCATCCTCCTCCTTCCTCCTATCATCCTCTTCCTTCCCCCTATCATTCTCCTCCATTTCCCCTTATCATCCCCCTCCTTCTCCCCTTATCATCCTCCTCCTTCCCCCCTTTTCATCCTCCTCCTTCCCCCCTCATCATCCTCCTCCTTCCCTCCTTATTACCCTCCTCCTCCCCCATCATCCTCCTCCTCCTTCTTCTCCTTCCCACCCTTAACATCAGCTTCTTTCCCCCATAACCTCCTCCTTGCTGCACCCTCTCCAATCTCTATCCCCCTCTCTCTTTACTTGCTACTATGCTCCGATGAGCTGATGCTGATCCTGACGCCGCAGCACGTCTTCCGTACCGGCATATGTTAATGACGTGACGCGCATGTACGGAAGACGTGCTGCGGCGTCAGGATTGGCATCAGCTCATCGGAGCATAGTAGCAAGTAAGGAGAGAGGGGCATAGGGATTGGAGAGGGTGCAGTAAGGAGGAGGTTATGGGGGAAAGAAGATGATGATAAGGAGGGGGGGGAGAAGGAGGATGATGATAAGGGGGGGAGGAGGAGGATAATATGGGGGGAGAGGAGGATGATAAGGGGAGAGGAGGATGATAAGGGGGGAAGGAGGAGGATTTTTTTTTTACTTGAGTATAAGTCGAGGGGGCTTTTTCAGCATAAACAAATGTGCTGAAAAAGTTGGCTTATACTCGAGTATATACAGTGATCACTTTTTTTCATTGTTATTTTCTATAAAAGCAAACAGATTACCCCTTGTTAATGAGAGTCACTCTTTTATTCTCTCTATATTTATATTATAATAATTTACTTATTTTCTGAGAACAGATGTTCAATCGGTTTTCTGTATAAACACCAAGCAAGAGAGATAATCACATTGTATATTCTGCAAACAATATTATTTATAGGAAATATGACTTTTAGAATTATATTTTGCTTCCCTTTTATAGGAAGAGTTTTTTAGGGTCAACCTTTGTACAGCTTAAACCTTCCACAATTGCTTTTCACATGATTCACTTCCTTTTAGTTATTTCATTTTTAGTATTTCCTCTTGTTATACAGGAAGTTACGTCATAAAAATGGGACATGTTAATTTCTAGTAAAGCAGTAGTCAATAGGCATCTGGGTCTGAATCATCAATATTTTTTAGTTGGCCATTAATTAACATTAAAAATATATGTGCAAACAGCAGTAAATCAAATTATTAGCCAGAAAATATATTTTAAAAAGGCATGATTTTCCTTATTAATTGCCACTGCTGTACCCCTTCCAACCTCTTTCTTTGTCCTAGGCTACAGAAAATAAATGAAAGATTTCAACCAGGGGCGACTGGTGTAAGGGGCAAATGGGCAACCGCCCTCCCAGAATGAATGCACTGACTTAATCCCCCATTACTACCTTAATTGTTTAATTTAAATAAAAAAAATAAAAAAAATAATGATATCATCATTATCTTTTATTGCTGTCACTTTAAATGATGAATCCTTTGGCAAGACGTTAAACACACTGACATATCCCCTTATCACATCTCCCCCTGCTGGTGACTTGCTTTGTGTTACAGATCAGAGCACAATGCTGCCTTTGCTCCATATGAAGCAATGAGCCTGTCTGTCACACACAGCATCACCCAATCAGAATGACTGGGAGAAGCTGAAGCTGTGGGACCATTCAGGGATCACCCAATCAAAATGATTGAAAGGAGCTGAAGCTGTGGAGACCCTTTGGGGCAAACACCAGCTAATCACAGACACTGCCCCAGCCAATTAGGACTACTAAATTGCAGTATTCAGTGCATACTGGGAGATGTAGTTCAGTGATAGCATTTGTGAGTATATAGTTTATATACATTTTTTTTTTACAAATTTTAATTTATTGAAGCACTTTATTGTTCCCTATAATCTCTCTTTCTCTCCCTCTATAATCTCACTTTCTCTCTCCTCTTTCTGGATACAGTTGGGGAAAAAAACAACTTCTGTCTCAGTGTGCTGGGTGCAGAGCCTCAGCCATCTCAGTACTCTGTATGTTGCTGACTACCCTGCATATATCAGATAAGCCTGGAAGGAAGGCTCCTAGAATACAGCTTGTATTCTGTAATTACATAGAATAAGGCATCTGCATCCCTATGATGGACCTCCTTCCAGGCTCCTAGAATACAGCTTGTGTTGTATATTTACATAGAATAAGGCATCTGGATCCCTATGAGGGACCTCCTTCCAGGCTCCTAGAATACAGCTTGTGTTGTATATTTACATAGAATAAGGCATCTGCATCCCTATGATGGTTTACCTCCTTCCAGGCTCCTAGAATACAGTTTGTATTCTATATTTACATAGAATAAGGCATCTACAGCCCTATGAAGGACCTCCTTCCAGGCTTCTAGAGTACAGCTTGTATTCTATATTTACAAAGAATAAGGCATTTGCATCCCTATGATGGACCTCCTTCCAGGCTCCTAGAGTACAGCTTGTATTCTATATTTACATAGAATAAGGCATCTGCATCCCTATGATGGAATTCCTTCCAGGCTCCTAGAGTACAGCTTGTATTCTATATTTACATAGAATAAGGCATCTGCATCCCTATGATGGACCTCCTTCCAGGCTTCTAGAATACAGCTTGTATTCTATATTTACATAGAATAAGGCATCTGCATCCCTATGATGGAATTCCTTCCAGGCTCCTAGAGTAAAGCTTGTATTCTATATTTACATAGAATAAGGCATCTGCATCCCTATGATGGACCTCCTTCCAGGCTTCTAGAATACAGCTTGTATTCTATATTTACATAGAATAAGGCATCTGCATCCCTATGATGGAATTCCTTCCAGGCTCCTAGAGTACAGCTTGTATTCTATATTTACATAGAATAAGGCATCTGCATACCTATGATGGAATTCCTTCCAGGCTCCTAGAGTACAGCTTGTATTCTATATTTACAAAGAATAAGGCATCTGCATCCCTATGATGGAATTCCTTCCAGGCTCCTAGAGTACAGCTTGTATTCTATATTTACATAGAATAAGGCATCTGCATCCCTATGAGGGACCTCCTTCCAGGCTTCTAGAGTACAGCTTGTATTCTATATTTACATAGAATAAGGCATCTGCATCCCTATGAGGAACCTCCTTCCAGGCTTCTAGAAAGCAACCTGTTGTGCTCCTACAAATGTTTTCCAGGTTCCCATGTTTTAGATATTTTAATATTCTTCTCCACACGTTTGTATGTGTATATATGTGTGTGTAAGTAAGTCCACAAGTACATATACAATGTATATGGCATGTGTTTTTATATATATATATATATATATATATATATATATATATATATAAACACATGCATAATATAGAATGTACTTGTGGAGCTTGCAATCAACAGTTTTAGTACAGTTTAGTATAACAGTTAACATCTGATGTTATTTAATTCAAATGATACACAGGGCTTGTAGCCAGTTTAAGACGATGGAGTATGGTACAAGAGGTTGGGTGGTTTTTACTTCAGTTTCAGTTCTTGTATTGTCAAGTAAAATAACTTGAGGTCTGCTTTTTAGGTTGTACTTCAATCAGTCTACCTGTAGGAGCATTTGGCCCGTGTAGTGTTGTAAAAATGTATTCATATATAGTATTGTTTTCCCCATTACTTTTGTTTTTGCTCAGTCATGTCTGTCTCTCTGTGACCCAATGGACCACAGCACATCAGTCAGCCACTACCCTCTGAGCTTCCTCAAGTTCATGTTCATTGCTTCAATAACCTCATCTATCAATCTCCTACTCTGTTGTCCCCTTATTCGCATGCCTTACATTTTTTGCACCATCAGTGTCTTCTCTTGGAAATCCTGTCTTCAATTCTGAATTGTTCTTTACTGCTTGCTTATCTATCCCTTTCGCTATCCCCCTCTCTTTCTCCATCCCTCTCTCTCGATCCCTGTCTCTCTCTATGGGATCATTTTTGCCTGTTTCTAAGAGCTGCCATGGCTATACGTCCTGATCTAACATGTTTTATATGTTCTATTTAATTATTGCATGTCCTCAAGAAAATGCAAGCACTTCCCATCATAAGAAGAGTGAGCAGAACCAGCACCACCTCACCCTCATCAAGATAATACATATGTAAAGTGACAGGGGAAAAAAAATCAAGTAAGTGGGTGGAGCATGTGTCAGTATGTGAAGGGTAGGAGTTTCTATTTTTGGGCGGAGTAAATTTAAGGGGAGGGGCCCAGCCACCACTGATTTCAACTATGATAACATTAATTAGGCTGTATTAATAAAGCTTGAATAATGTTATCACAATTTAAATCTTCCACTTCTTTTCAGTAGTGCTTAGGATAATGAGACAGGTAGGGAGCGGTACAGTAGTGGCCATTAATGAGGTTAACTATGTTTTTAAATTACATGTTCTGGCTAAAGCTTTGTTCCTTTTTGCACATGGACTTTAATGTTAATGGTTTACTAAACCATTGGTTTAACATGAAAATCAATTACATTGACCCTCTAAATAAGCAGTCAGTAACATGTTGTATATTTCCTAAGTCCACTTCACTGTATATAATTCCTGACATTATATTAAAATTTTATATGCATGAAAACTATATGGATTCCAGACCATGACCTAATTTTCATAGAGACTTTCAGACCTTGAAGGTGTTTATAAAAAAAACAGTTGACTACCCTGGTCTAGCAAATGTGGTATATATATTTATCAATTGTATGTTATTTGCAGATGTAATTATACTATAATAATAACATATTATCTTGTAAAGTAATTTGGTGATGGAACTGTATATGGGTGTCATATGGAATTTGATGCCAAACCATGTTACGTTTAAAGCACCACAGAAGTGTCATATTTATAATATACTCTTATAAAGACCTTGACTTGATAATGATCCAAACGTTCTACAAGGTTTAAAATAAAAATACAATCCACACACCATCAATAAATGTGGCTACATAACCTTGTTGACTACTATATTTGGAGAGTTGGGAGATTGGGATCTACTTTATCTATCTATCTATCTATCTATCTATCTATCTATCTATCTATCTATCTATCTATCTATCTATATATCTATCTCTCAATCTCCCCTTCTGGATCATGGTGAAGTGGCTTCTGTACTCCAATGAAGCTGTTACCCAAGATGAGCTGGTCATGGCAGAGAGATCAGACAAATTGTGGTCCACTGAAGAAGGAACTGGCAATCCACTTCAGTATCTCTGCCAAGTAAAACTTATGGATAAGCACATCTAGACACAAGATGTGCCTGGCATGCTGCGGTCCATAAGGTCACAGAGAGTCGGACATGACTAAACAACAACAGCAATCTATCAACAAACACAGTTTTACAATTTTATGTGGCTGAGATAATTACTCAATGCTTTTAATTTATACTAGCGACTTGCCTGTCAAAAAATGACGGCAATACAATTGTAAGGCAGGTTATGCTGTTTGCCACAAAATGTAAGGCTTTTGGTCCTCTGAGTACATTCGGCGCTCATTGGGAGCCTCTCCCCTGATGTACTTTTGGTTGTCTGAGCACCTTCGGGGCTCATTGCGCGCCTCTCCCCTTGTGTACTTTTGCTCCTCTGAGCATCCTGGGCGCTCATTGTGAGCTCCGCGCTGAGTGCCTTTGGCAAAGCGAGTCTCTCCTCTGCTCTGTTTTTTTTATATATAAATATATATATTTAAAATAATTAAATAATAAATTAATATACTTTACCTATTTGTAATTAATATATCCAGGAATCAGTATGCTGAAGAGCTACCCATCGCTGATGTTTTTCTGCAGCACACAATGTACATTTGGACTGTTGGTGACCTGAGGAGAAAGTGTCAGCAATGTGGCAAGTGTGCAGTGTAAATAGGCAGCGTGCGCGAGGCTAAACCGTTTGTTTAGTTGTATAATGCAGTATTTTAGATTGGTAATGATATTAGTTTCAAGTTAGTGTTGTAAAATGGTGGAGTGTGTATGTGTTACGCGGGTCTCAAGCATTTTCCGCCCTTCCTAATAGTGTATTTTGTACCTTGCACATTCCTGGGTAAAAGTCGTATGTGCCTGGCGGTGTTTTGCGTGTTTAGGGTTGGTGTAGCCTCGTTTAAGTTTTTTTCGGTGGCCATTTGTTCTCTCGCTTAGGCGATTTTCAAGTGGCGAAACTCTGTAAATTTTACTTAAATTTACTTTTAACCTCACTCCTAGACGTCCTGGCTGTCCCCCGTGCTGTGTGTGAGTTTTTTGGTATGTTTTTTTTTTGTATTTGTTGTGTTTTTTGTGTTTTTGAATGTGCGTGGTCCGGCTCTTAAGTTCGTACTTGTTGCGGTTCGTATTTTATTTTCTCTATGTGGCGGTTTCCTTTTTAAAGTGTTATGAGCCGTAATTTTTTCAGGCGATTTTTTCAAAGTGCTACGGGTCTCGCACTGTGAATTGTGTATTTGAGTTTTCTGTTCTGTAGTCCCGCGGGTCGTAGGTATGATACTTACTGCGTGCGGGATCGTAAGGATGAGCTCCTATGACGCTCATCTCCACCAGAGCAGGGAGCGCCAAAGGATCTCCCTTCCTAAGTCGTACGGGGTCGTAGGGATGAAAACCTACGGTGCTCATCTCAACCAGAGCAAGGAGCGCCTTTGGCACTCCTTGCCTGGCAGCAACCATGGCCCTCGCTTTGCGAGCCCACAGTTTTAACGTTTCATTACCAACGTTTTTTGGCAAGGCCGCGTTGCTGAGAACTATATATGTGATCATGTGAAAAGGGTTTAATTCTCTCTCTCTACTGACTAACTCAAGTACAATCCATAGATCTGTGAGGCTGAGCTGCCACCTAGTGACTGAAATGTAGATGGCCTTTTAAACAAGAAATTGCATCACATCTGTGTGTGCTGGACTGCAGAAATAATGATGTTTTTCTGCTAACTTAAAAGACCACCGAAGTATCATATTTATAGTATTCTTTATGAAACAGCTGTAAAATGCTTTTAAATATTAAAATAAATATACTTTTTAAATGTTGTATTCTATTTTGCTTTAATGGCAGCAAATATTTGCTTTTGTTCATAACAGGATTAGAAACCTGAGAAGAACTGTGGATTCAGAAAAGATCTTGTTTCAGTTCTGCTGAAAGACATCATATAGCTACTTGACTATAGAACTGAGTAGAATAATCCAATAGCATAACCTTACCCCTCCATGCAGATTAGCAATCTAACATGTTATCCACCATGGGCCTCATTCAAATGCTGGCCGTAAGAGCTGCGTGGCCGCAAGGGATCGCCACAAACTATTTAGCTATTCTATTCCCTTGCGGCTGAGGGCTCTGGCCGGCTTGCGGATGGCGCCCTACATTCCCTTGCGGCCACATCCGCCGCAGCTCACGCCAGGGAAAGCCTTTGATCTCACTCGACCGCAAGAGATTCGGCCGCATGAAACTCACAACCTATTCAAATCCTCCGATCACCCTCCCGTCAACCTCGTAAAAAGTCCAAAAATGGGCGCAGCTTACTTCCACTTTGGAGGCGTTGCAAGGGCTGTGAAGTCGTTGCGGCTATTCCAATTAAGCCACACGCTGATTTCAGGGATCCCGATCGGGACCCCTGCAGTGTCCCTGCAGTGTCCCTACAGTGTCCCTACATCAACCATAGAATGCAGGGGACCCCATCATGACCCCTGCAATGTGCACACATTAACCCTTGCTGCAGGAGTCCGATCTGGACGCCTGCAGGCTCACCACATCAACCCCTTGCTGCAGGGGTCCCAATAGGGACCCCTGCAGGCTCTTCACATTAACCCCTTGCCTTGCTGCAGAGGGTCTCAAACGTCACCAAGATTTAAATTTCCTGCCGCGCACTAATGGTTACCCCCATGCCGTGGGGGTACTATAAGTACCCCCCTGGCACCTAAACTTAACCCCACCACTCATGTGGGTCAATATAGCCCCCCATGAGACTAAAATGAACCCCCTCAGTCCCTATAGGGCTCTATTAACCCCTAAGTTAACCCTACAAGTGCCATGAGGGTCCTCCAGGACCCTCATGACAAAGTCTAAGCACTACACTATTAACCCTATCTATACCCCATTAGCCCCTTAACCATAACTATACACCATTAACCCATACTAAACCCTATTTAACCCTAATTGGGCATATTTAACCCTAACTGTACCTATTTAACCCCTCTAGTCCTATTTAACCCTAACTGGACCTATTTAACCCTAACTGGGCCTATCTAACCCTAACTGGGCCTATTTAACCCCTTCCAGACCTATTTAACCCTAATTGGGCCTATTTAACCCTAACAGGACCTATTTAACCCCCCTCTAGATCTAATTAACCTCTTCCATACTGTTCCTACCCTAACTGGGCTTAGCTAACCCTAACTGGGCCTATCTAACCTTAACTGGGCCTATATAACCCTATCTGGACCTAATAAACCTAACTGGGTCTATCTAAACCTAACTGCACCTATCTAATCTTAACTAGGCATATCTAACCCTAACTGGGCCTTTTTTAACCACTTCTAGACCTATTAAACCCTAACTGGGCCTATCTAATCCTGGGGTCTATTGAACCCTAACTGGGCCTATCTAACCATAACTGGGCATATGTAACCCCTTCTAGATCTATACCTATTTAACCCTAACTGGGCCTATCAAACCCTAATTGGGCCTATCTAACCCTAATGGGTCTATCTAGCCATAACAGGGCCTATTTAACCCCTTCAAGACCTATTTAACCCTAACTGGGCCTATCTAACCTTAACTTGGCCTATTTAACCTTAACTGGGCCTATCTAACCCTAGCTTGGCCTTTCTAATCATAACTGGGCCCACTTAACCCCTTCTAGACCTATTTAACCCTAACTGGGCCTATTTAACCCCCTCTAGACCTATTTAACCCCTTCTAGCTTGATCTAACCATAACTGGGCCTATCTATCCCCAACTGGGCCTATCTAACCCTAACTTGGCCTATTTATCCCCTTCTAGACCCATTTAACCCTAACTTGGCCTATTTAACCCCCTCTAGACCTATTTAACCCATTCTAGACTGATCTAACCCTAACTGGGCATATTTAATCCTAACTGGGCCCTATCTAACCTTATCTAGGCCTATTTTACCTTAACTGGGCCTATCTAACCCTAACAGGGCCTAGCTAACTAACTATGTCTATGTAACCTTAACTGGGCCTATTTAACCCCCTCTAGACCTATTTAACCCATTCTAGACTGATCTAACCCTAACTGGGCATATTTAATCCTAACTGGGCCTATCTAACCTTAACTAGGCCTATTTAACCCTAGCTGGGCATATCTAACCCTAGCTGGTATTATTTAACCCCTTCTAGACCTATTTAACACTAACTGAGCCTTTTTAACCCCTTCCAGACATATTTAACCCTAATTGGGCCTATATAACCCTAACATGACATATTTAACCCCCTCTAGATCTATTTAACCTCTTCCATACTAATCCTACCCTAACTGGGCCTATCTAAACCTAACTGGGCCTATCTAACCTTAACAAGGCCTATCTAACCCTAACTGGGCCTTTTTAACTACTTCTAGACATATTAAACCCTAACTAGGCCTATTTAATCCTATCTGGACCCTATAACCCTAACTGGGCCTATCTAATCGTAACAGGGCCTATTGAACCCTAACTGGCCTATCTAACCATAGCTGGGCATATTTAACCCCTTCTAGACCTATTTAACCCTAACTTGGCCTATCTAACCCTAATTGGGCCTATCCAACCCTTAATGGGTCTATCTAGCCATAATTAGGCCTATTTAACCCCTTCGAGACCTATTTAACCCTAACTGGGCCTATTTATTTGCCAACAGCCAATCAGAAGGTGCAGATGCGTGAAACAACCAACAGTGGGATACACCCCCCACAGGGTGTATCTCATCCTAATTGGCTTAAAGGAATAGCACCTTCTGATTGGCTGTTGTCACTGTTAATCAGATAGTAGATAATCAGAAGGCGCAGATGCCTTCAGCCAATCACCCCTTGGGGGTGTATCCCATTCTGTTTGACTGAAGGCAATAGTGCCTTCTGATTGGTTTAAAAAATGATTGACAGGTCCATCAGGCAATCAGGATGGAATATAGGGGTGTATCCCATTCTGATTGACTCACACCTTGGTGCCTTCTGATTGGCTGAAAATTGATTGACAGCCATTTCAGCCAATCAGAAGGCGCCATTCCGGGGGTTTTTACCGGAGGAAGCGCTACAGGCTTCATTAACATTGGGGAGCTCCTCCAGGGAGGAGCTCTGATATTTATTTATTTTATTTTTTTGAGAGCGGACGGTTTTTCAAGGGCCCAGTCTGGGCAGAAGAGGACAAGGACGGAGACATTGCGGCGATGTAAGTTTAATGCAAATGATGTTTATTGTGTTTTATGTTGTATTTATGTGTGTACTGATGTTATGTTTTATTTATTCCAGGAGCCCAGCCAGAGAAGACAAGAAGAAGGATGGGGACTTGGTGGAAAGGTAAGTTTAATATTTAGAATGTTTATTGATTTTTATGTAGCGTTTATTTTTGACTAATTTGATGTTTCTTTTTTTCCTTGGGGTGCAGCCTGCGCCAGGAAACCCATCTAGGCAAGGTGAGTGGTCTTATTTATTATATTTTTGGTTAGATTTAGGGGTTGTAATGTAATGTAGATAGGGGTAATTATAGATAAGGGGTAATGTTTTATAGATAGGGTATAATGTTGTATAGATAGGGAGTAATGTTTTGTAGATAGCGGATAATGTTTTCTAGATGGGGTAATGTTTTATAGATGGGGTAATGTATTGTAGATAGGGGTAATGTTTTATAGATAGGGGGTAATGTTTTATAGATGGGGTAATGTTTTGTAGCTAGGGGGTAATGCTTTATAGATAAGGGTTAATGTATTGTAGATAGGGGTAATGTTTTATAGATGGGGTAATATAGATAGGGTTTTTTGTAGTGGGGGGTTGTGTAATGTTCTTTTTTATTTTTTTTGTAGTGGAGGGGTTTGTATAATGTTCTGGAGGACCCTCATGGCACTTAGAGGGTTAATTTTAGGGTTCTAATTGTGCCATAAGGGTCTTCATAGAATGGGACTGATGGGGTTAAATGTAGGCTTATGGGTGCCTGTATAGACCCCCATAATTGATGGGGTTAGAAGGAAGCTTATGAGCATTAGAGATGGGGTAAAATAGATCTAGAAGGGGTTAAATAGGCCCAGTTGGGGTTAGATAGGCCCAGTTGGGGTTATTAGGTTCAGATAGGATTAAACAGGCCCAGTTAGGGTTAGATAGGCCCAGTTAGGGTTACATAGGTCTAGAATGGGTTAAATAGGTCCAGTTAGGATTAGATAGGCCTAGTTAGGGTTATTAGGTCCAGATAGGGTTAAATAGGCCCAGATAGGGTTAAATAGGCCTAGTTATGGTTAAATACCTCTAGAAGGGGATATATAGGCCCAGTTAAGGTTGATAGGCCCAGTTAGGGTTAGATAGGCCCAGTTAGGGATAGATCAGTCTAGAAGGGGTTAAATAGGTTTAGAGGGGTTTCAATCATCCAGTTAGGGTTAAAAATGCCCAATTAGAGTTAAATAGGTCTGGAAAGGTGTTAGATAGGCCCAGTTAGGGTTA
This sequence comes from Discoglossus pictus, assembly GCA_027410445.1. Taxonomy (NCBI): domain Eukaryota; kingdom Metazoa; phylum Chordata; class Amphibia; order Anura; family Alytidae; genus Discoglossus; species Discoglossus pictus. The sequence goes on from CM050168.1 coordinate 61,281,469, forward strand.
TTATGTCCAGATAGGGTTCAATAGGCCCACTTAGGTTTAAATAGGTCTAGAGAGGGTTAAATTGGTCCAGTTAGGATTAAATATGCCCAATTAGCGTTTAGTATGGGTTAATGGTGTATAGTTAGGGTTAAGGGGTTAATGGGGTATAGATAGGTTAATAGTATAGTGTAGTGCTTAGACTTTGTCAGGAGGGTCCTGGAGGACCCTGATGGCACTTATAGGGTTAACCTAGGGGTTCATAGTGTCATATAGGGGTCTATATAGACCCCTATTGGACTGAGGGGGTTCATTTTAGTCTCATGGGGTCTATATTGACCCCCTTGATTGATGGGGTTAATTTTAGGTGCCGGGGGTACTTATAGTACCTGCTGCAGGTGGATAATGTGGGGACCCACCGGGGGTTGCGATGGGGACCCCGCAGCATGGGGGGGTAATGTTAATTGGTGCGGGGGTACTTACAGTACCCCCCTGGCTTGGGGTAACCATTAGTGTGCCGCAGTCCCTTTAAGGAGCCGCGGCAGATCTTTAGGGGTAAATATATATTCAATGCAGCACTGTACAGTGCTGTAATTGATAGGGGACACAATGGGGGACATGAGGATGACATGTAGTACATTGGCTAACTGGCACATCGCCGCTAGCCAATACTGTCATTTGTGGCCACAAGTCCGCGGGCTTTGAAAACTGGTTACTGCCTTGGGGGTCATCCAAGCCTGTAATCCCGGGCTTGGATGACCTCCAAGGCAGCAACTCGATCTTCAAGCCCGGCGGACTAATTAATAGTAAGTTGTAGCTAAATGCACTGTCACTGATAAACACCATCATCCAGTAAAGCCAAAAATAGTTATAAATTGAACATTGCAATATTTTGTTAAACCTTATAAAATGCTTGGATAATTATCAAGTCAAGTTCTTCATAAGAGTATATTATAAATATAACACTTCAATAGTGCTTTAAAAGTAAAATGGTTTCGGGTGCAAATTCTATATAACACCCACATACAGTTCTATCACTGAATTAAATTATTTTGTACAAATACAGAAGATACAATATATCTTATTTGTAGATGTATAATGTTAAAATAATAAAAATTGAGAATATATATTCAAAATATGTAACTTAGTATCATGATTGGTCCATATGAAGTGACTGAATTAATTTAAAGTTGTGACAACACAAGTTGTGCATAGATGTTAATGTTTAAATCATTTATACATGCTCTTCATAAATAACGTACATAATTCTGAAAATGGATCTTTCCTGTTATGTGCCTGAGACTGCTGGCAGCGGCAGTTACAGCAAGGGGCTGCTAGAACCAATGGAAATTGTATCACTATTGAGAAAGCCAGTATACAAAACCATATACAAGCAAAAATTAAAAAATACTTGTAGGATTGCTTTTTATTATTTTACAAATTTCAAAATGATTTACTACATGATTTCAAAGCCACTAGCACCGCAGTTTTGGTAAATGCCATATATTTTAATGAATGAATGCAAAGCATCCAATAAAACCCATCATTGTGGACTTTGGAGAACCATTGTGGATTAAGAAAAACTCATGTAAACTAACAGCTGTGTACACTATGAGCATAAAAGCAATTTTAGGAGACTCTACTTGTGTCTTAGAGAATTGCTATTATAAATGAAAAGGAACTTTGGATCAAGTTCCAATTTAACATGTAACTGCAAAAGAAACGTCCCTCGTATTTGTGTGATCCTTTTTTCCCTTTTTAAGTAGCCATTCCAATTCCAGAAGGGAACACCAGGGATTTTTTTCTCCCAAACCCTGATCCCCACTATCTTAAATAAACATTAACCCCTATGCCATGGAGGTCCTCCAAGAACCACCATGGCATCTAAAAAATTATAATCCCCATGGTGCCTAAAATTGTCCTTTACCACCATGGGGGTTCACATGGACTCCCATGGTGCCTAAAATTATCCCTTATGTGCCATATGGACCCCCATAGCAATTAACATTAACCCCTATGTACCATGGGGTATTTGAGGCCACCCATGGCGCTCTAACTACCAATACATTTGTTCATTTTGGATGCCCATATAAATTACCGCCCATGGGGGTATTAAAGTATTCCCAATAGTCAATAAATCTAAGTTAAACAAAAAAAAAAAACACTGTACCACTGTAAATTTTAACTGGCTAGCCAATAAGCGATTCAGAATTCTGTCTTTTTAAATATACTACACAATTCTGATTTGCTGAGATATGATTGACACATATCTCAGCCAATCAGAAGCCCAAAAATGTACGTGTAAGGAAGAAAAGTGCGACCAAAGTATTTTGAGTTGTGGAGGAGCTCTGTTAGAAAAGTTTTTTTTTTCTAGTGCAGCAGGTTTTTTCGATGAAGACGGCCCCTTTTCCATGGGACAAAATGGATCAATGGTTTCAATCAAGAAAGACGAGGACAAGAATCTTTAATGTATATGTATAGCCGATTTATCCAGGTCAGAAGACTGAAGACCAGGGCATTGTGGATCATCCATGGAAGGCATCACAGGGTTGGTAAGTACATATTTTTAACTTATACAGGCTTAACTTCATTGTTTATTTACAGTCATTTACTTATTTATTTTATTGATTTATTTAATGTATTTATTTTGTGTATATTTTTTATTTGATGTAATCTCTTTACTAATTACTTTTTTTTTTTTACTTTGTATATTTTTTTATATATATTTTTTTAATTTACTTTAGATTTATGGGCTATTGTAGACGTTTTGGGGAGTAATTCACATAGGGTTCAATATTGACCTCTATGTTGGCAATTAAGGTACCATGGAGCTCCTTGAGGACCCACATGGCAAATAGGAGTACATTTTATGGACCCCAATGGTGGAGGGGGTTAATTTTACGCACCACTTTTAGATGTCACCACTTTTAGATGCCTTGCAGAACCTCCATGGCGTAAGTGTTAATGTTTGATACCACTCAGAACCTTGCAGGATCTCCATGACATATGGGTTAATGTTTATGGATAGATGGAGGGGGTCCCTGGGCTCATGTTGGGTAGCGATATTGGGGCAAAATCCAGGGGATCCCTAGGATTAGTTCATGTAGTGGGTGTTGGGGGATGTTATTAACCCCTTAATTGTGTCAGATATTTGAATTCAAACCTCGTAACCAACTCAATTAAGATGTTAAAATGATTATAGCATCAGAAACCTGTTTAATCTATAAAAAAAAAACACATTTTAATGCCTCTAATAGTAGGTCTGAGTACACTTAAGATTTTTGTGAATTCTGAGGACTTATGTGTTCTCCGAAGGTTTTGTGTTTCACTCTCATTTAGGATTGAAAAGGCACTGGGAGAAATTGGAATGTGACAGCTATAACTAGTTTGTATGTTTAGACGTTTTTAGGCTTCTTTGCATGCACTTCTGGTGGGACTTCGTCAGTAGTGGCTGGTGACTTTCCAAGCTGGTAAGGCGGAAGACAGAGACATGGCCCCTCCCCTTACATTGACTCCACCCAACAGTATAAACTTCTCCCCTTCACAATATGTTACCTCTATAGGCCCTGCCCACTGACACAGACTCCATCCACTTGCATTTTTTCTGTCACTTTACTTACTTATTATCTCAATGAGGGTGATGTGGTGCTGGTTCTTTCCACTATTCTTATGCTGGGAAGTGCCTGCATTTTCTTGATGGGGGTGAAGTGGTGCTGGTTCTGCTCACTTTTCTTATGCTGGGAAGTTCCTCCATTTTGTTGATGGTATGCAATCACATATAATAGTTGTCAAACTACGATTCGTTGTCACGCTTTGCGAGCTTGCAAAGCGAGCTCGCAAGAACTGCATCCCTCGCGAAGCGAAGGATGCAGTTTGCTCCCCATTTGCGGAATGTGGAGGCTCCACCGTTGGCTGTGTTTGTCCGCAAATGAGGACCCTCGCAAAGCGAGGGTCTGTATCTGCGGAGGTGGAGGCTCAAAGGCGCCTCACACGCGGTTAAAAACACACGCACAACTTAGATAAAAAAACGACCTTGGAACCAACCTTAATGGCACAAACACCCACACGCACGAAAAATACAACCATAACAGCCGAACCTCGCTCACCTAAAAACGGTCAAAACACACCAAATACAAAATATACATAAAAAGCTTACCCATAGCATGGGGGGGCATCCAGGACCTCTGAAAGTGAAGTTACACCTCCATTTAAGTCTAAATTCCCGAATTCAGACACACGAAAATCCCCTAAGCGAGAGAAAAAATGGCCGCCGAAAAAAACGAAAACGAGGCTCAAAGCCGCACGCGATTGGGGACCCCCACTGCAATGAAAATTCCCGCGTTACAGGTCCTTAAAGGACCGTAAAGGTCCTTAAAGGACCCGTTATAAAAGAAAACAAATATACACTATCACCCTGTCACTCATGGGGTCAATATAGACCCCCATAAGTCCTTCAGTAACCCTGTCACTCATGGGGGTCAATACAGACCTCCATAAGCACTTAATTAACCCCCTCACTCATGGGGGTCAATACAGACCCCCATAAACCCCTAATTAACCCTGTCACTCATGGGGGTCAATATAGACCCCCATAAGCCCTTCATTAACCCTGTCACTCATGGGGGTCAATGCAGGCCCTCATAAGCACTTCATTTACCCTGTCACTCATGGGGGTAAATATAGACCCCCATAAGCCATTCATTAACCCTGTCACTCATGGGGGTCAATACAGACCCCCATAAACCCTTAATTAACCCTGTCACTCATGGGGGTCAATACAGACCCCCATAAGCACTTTATTAACCCCCTCACTCATGGGGGTCAATATAGACCCCCATAAGCCCTTCATTAACCCTGTCACTCATGGGGGTCAATACAGACCCCCATAAGCCCTTTATTAACCCTGTCACTCAAGGGGGTCAATACAGGCCCCCATAAGCACTTCATTAACCCTGTCACTCATGGGGGTCAATATAGACCCCGATAAGCCCTCCATTAACCCTGTCACTCATGGGGGTCAATACAGGCCCCCATAAGCCATTCATTAACCCTGTCACTCATGGGGGTCAATACAGACCCCCATAAACCCTTCATTAACCCTGTCTCTCATGGGGGTCAATACAGGACCCCATAAGCACTTCTATAACCCCCTCACTCATGGGTTTCAATACAGACCCCCATAAACCCGTAATTAACCCTGTCATTCAAGGGGGTCCATATAGACCCCCATAAGACCTTCATTAACCCTGTCACTCATGGGGTTCAATACAGACCCCCATAAGCCCTTCATTAACTGTATCCATTATGGGGGTCAATACAGTCCCCCATAAGCACTTCATTAACCCCCTCACTCATGGGGGTCAATATAGACCCACATAAGCCCCTTATTAACCCTGTCACTCATGGGGTAAATACAGACCCCCATAAACTGCTAATTAACCCTGTCATTCATTGGGGTCAATATAGACCCCCATAAGCCCTTCATTAACCCTGTCACTCATAGGGGTCAATACAGACCACCATAAGCACTTCATTAACCCCCTCACTCATGGGGGTCAATATAGACCCCCAAAAGCCCTTCATTAACCCAGTCACTCCTGGGGTCAATACAGACCCCCATTAGCACTTAATTAACCCCCTCACTCATGGGGGTCAATATAGACCTCCATAAGCCCTTCATTAACCCTGTCACTCATGGGGGTCAATACAGGCCCTCATAAGCCCTTCATTTACCCTGTCACTCATGGGGGTAAATATAGACCCCCATAAGCCATTCATTAACCCTGTCACTCATGGGGGTCAATACAGATCCCTGTAAACCCTTAATTAACTCTGTCACTCATGGGGGTCAACACAGACCCCCATAAGCACTTCATTAACCCCCTCACTCATGGGGGTCAATACGGACCCCCATAAGCCCTTCATTAATCCTGTCACTCATGGGGTCAATACAGACCCCCATAAGCACTTAGTTAACCCCCTCACTCATGGGAATCAATACAGACCCCCATAAACCCCTAATTAACCCTGTCACTCAAGGGGGTTAATATAGACCCCCATAAGCCCTTCATTAACCCTGTCACTCATGGGGGTCAATACAGGCCCTCATAAGCACTTAATTTACCCTGTCACTCATGGGGGTAAATATAGACCCCCATAAGCCATTCATTAACCCTGTCACTCATGGGGGTCAATACAGACCCCCATAAACCCTTAATTAACCCTATCACTCATGGGGGTCAATATAGACTCCCATAAGCCCTTCATTAACCCTGTCACTCATGGGGGTCAATACGGACCCCCATAAGCCCTTCATTAACCCTGTCACTCATGGGGGTCAATACAGGCACCCATAAGCACTTAATTAACCCTGTCACTCATGGGGGTCAATATAGACCCCCATAAGCCCTTCATTAACCCTGTCACTCATGGGGGTCAATACAGGCCCCCATAAGCACTTCATTAACCCTGTCACTCATGGGGGTAAATATAGACCCCCATAAGCCATTCATTAACCCTGTCACTCATACAGACCCCCATAAACCCTTCATTAACCATGTCACTCATGGGGGTCAATACAGACCACCATAAGCACTTCATTCACCCCCTCACTCATGGGGGTCAATACAGACCCCCATAAGCACTTCATTCACCCCCTCACTCATGGGGGTCAATACAGACCCCCATAAACCCGTAGTTAACCCTGTCATTCATGGGGGTCCATATAGACCCCCATAAGACTTTCAATAACCCTGTCACTCAAGGGGGTCAATACAGACCCCCATAAGCCCTTCATTAACTGTGTCACTCATGGGGGTCAATACAGTCCCCCATAAGCACTTCATTAACCCCCTCACTCATGGGAGTCAATATAGTCCCCCATAAGCCCTTCATTAACCCTGTCACTCATGGGGGTCAATACAGACCCCCATAAACTGCTAATTAACCCTGTCATTCATGGGGGTCAATATAGACCCCCATAAGCCATTCATTAACCCTGTCACTCATGGGGGTCAATACAGACCCCCATAAGCCCTTCATTAACTGTGTCACTCATGGGGGTCAATAAAGACCCCCATAAGCCCTTCATTAACCCTGGCACTCATGGGGGTCAATATAGACTCCCATAAGCCCTTCATTAACCCCCTCACTCATGGGGGTCAATACAGCCCCCCATAAACCCTTAATTAACCCCGTCCCTCAGGAGGGTCAATACAGCCCCCCATAAGCCCTTAATAAACCCCCTCACGCATGGGGGTCAATACAGACCCCCATAAACTGCTAATTAACCCTGTCATTTATGGGGGTCCAGACAGACCCTCATAAGCCTCTATTTAACCTGATAAGTCCCATAAGGGTATATTAAGACCATTATGGGCCTGTTACAGCCCAACATTAACCACATAAGTGCCATGATGGTCCTCAAGGACCATCATGACACTAAGTATAAACTCTACACTGCACTATACCCCCCAATAAAACATTAAATATCAACTAAACAGCCTCTACACTAACCTATTAACACCTACACTACCTACCTACACTACCTACCCCCTAATAACCCCCACCACTCTAATTACATAATATAAAAAAGCTTAAGGTCACAAAAAAAAAATCTACATTACATAAAATAAAAAACCTAAATCACAAAAAATAAAAAAAAATTCCACACCTGAAAAGGAAATAGATATAATACATACAATACAATACATACAATATAATACAATACAATACAAATACATACAATACAATACAATACAATACACCCCTATCTAATATACAATACATTCTATCTATCTAATATACATCCCCCAATCTATCTAAATAAATACCATAATCTAATATACATCCTATCTATATAATATACATCACACAATCTATCTAAATAAATAACACAATCTAATATACAATACATGCTATGCTATCTATATAAAACACATACAATAAATGCTATCTATCTATAAAATAATCTAATTCTAAGCTAAAATAAAATAATTAAGACCACTTACCTTTGCAGGTGTCCATTCAGATCAGCCACCTGGGAAAAAAAATAAAAAAATTAGTGCAACACATTTACAGTAAATAAATAAACATTCTAAACATTCTAAATATTCTACTCACCTTTCCGGCATGTCCCGTCCTTATTCTTTTACCCTTCTCCGGCGCGGCACCTGTTAAAAATAACATAACATTAATACACATACATAAACATAAAAACAAAATAAAATAAACATAATCTACATTGTAATTACCTCCCCGCGATGTCTCCGGCCTCCTCCTCCTCCACTTCTGCCCCGCCCTGTAAAAAAAAAAAAAAAGTACTCACATCCGCACTCACGGATATCCCTGACACTAATGAGGCTCCCGGAGACTTTTCTGGAAGAAAATAGGCAATGGCGCCTTCTGATTGGTTGAAAATGCTGTCTATGAAATTCACCCAATCAGGAGGCGCCAATGTGTGAGCCAATCAGAAAGGCATACACCCTAAAATCCCACTCTGATTGGATAATGCACCTGTCAATCTTTATTTAAACCAATCAAAAGGTGCAGATGCCTTCAGCCAATCACAATGGAATACACCCCCACAGGGTGATTGGCTGGAGGCATCTGCGCATTCTGATTGGTTGCACTGACAATAGCCAATCACAATGGAATACACCCCCACGTACTAAATGGTGAAGGCATTTGCGCCTTCTCATTGGCTATTGTCGATGTCAATCAGTATTACAGCCAATGGGAAGGCGCAGATGTCTTTAGCTAATCACCGCGTGGGGGTGTATCCCATTGTGATTCGCTGTTGGCAATAAAGCCTTCGCATTGGTTCAAATAAAGATAGACAGGTACGTTGTCCAATCAGCGTGGGATTTTGGGGTGTATCCCCTTCTCATTGGTTCACAATTGTCGTCTTCTCATTGGCTGAATTTGATAGACAGCGTTTTCAGCCAATCAGAAGCTGCCATTGCCAATTTTATTCTGGAACACTCCGTAGGAAGCTCATTAGCGTTAGGGACATCCGCAAGGGCTGATGTGTGTTGTTTTTTGTTTTTTTTAAAGAGCGCGGATGCTTCCGGGGCAGAACACCAGGAGGCCGGAGACATCGCTGGGAGGTAAGTACAATGTAGATTGTGTTGATTTTACTTGGTTTTATGTTTATGTATGTGTGCTAATGTAATGTTTTTTTTTCACAGGGGCCGCGCCGCAGAAGCAAAGATGGAGGACGGGACATGCTGGAAAGGTGAGTATAATATTTAGAATGTTTAGAATGGTTATTTTTTTTTTCTGTAAACGTGTTGAATTCATTTTTTTAATCTTTTTTTACCCTGGGTTGGTGAACTGAAGAAACATCTCAAAGGTAAGAGGCCTTAATTATTTTATTGTAGCTTAGAATTAGGGTTGCTATATAGAGATAGCATGTACTGTGTATTAGATAGATAGGGGGATGTATAGTACATAGATAGTATTTATTGTATATTAGATAGATAGGGGCATGTATATTAAATAGATAGTATTGTATATTAGATAGGGGGGTGTATATTAGATAGGGGGATGCATATTAGATAGGGGTGTATTGTATTGTATTTAATTGTATTGTATTGTATTTAATTGTATTGTATTGTGTGTATTATATGTATTTCCTTTTCAGGTGTGTATTTTTTTTTTCTGTAGTGGAGGGGGGTTGTAATGTATTTTTTTTTATTTTCTGTAGTGTTCCTTTTTTTATTTTTTGTGACTTAGGTTTTTTTTTTTTCTGTAATGTACATTTTTTGATGACTTCAGTTTTTTTGATTTCTGTAATTACAGTGGTGGGCAGGGGGTTATTAGGGGGTAGGTAGGTAGTGTAGGTGTTAATAGGTTAGTGTAGAGGGTGTTTAGTTGATATTTAATGTTTTATTGGGGGGGGTATAGTGCAGTGTAGTGTTTATACTTAGTGTCATGATGGTCCTTGATGACCGTCATGGCACTTATGTGATTAATGTTGGGTTGTAACAGGCCCTTAATGGTCATAATATAACCTTATGGGACTGATGGAGTTAAATAGAGGCTTATGAGGGTCTGGATAGACCCCCATAAGTGACCTGGTTAAAATGGTGTAGTGCTTACACTTTGGGTCATTAGGGTCCTGCATGACCCTCATGGCACTTATAGTGTTATGACATGCGTTCATTAGTGTGTTAGAGGGGTCTATATAGTTGAGGCACACAGTACACTCACATTGTGTGGCAAACAGCATTTCAACACTTTCTTTTATTGACCGTCATTTTTTGACGGGCAAGTCGCTAGTAATAAAATAAAACACATATGAATACATATTAGATCAGGCTGTATGCAACCCTCTCTATCCCCCCATTTATCCCTCCCTCTCTTTCTTCCTCCCTCCCTCCTTCTATCCCTCCCTCTCTCTATATCCATCTCTCTCTCTAATTCCGTCCCTCTCTCTATATCAGTCTTACTATCTCTATCCCTCTATCTCTATATCTTTACCTCTCTCTATCGATCCCTTTATACCTCCCTCTATCTATCCTTCTATCCCTATCTATTCCTCTATCTATCCCTCTCCCTCTCTATCTATCCCTCTCCCTCTCTATCTATACCTCTCTTCCTCTCTATCTATCCCTCTCTTCCTCTCTCTCCCTCTCTCCCTTCTTTACTAGTATATAGATTGGGTCTTCACTCTTCCTTCAAAGCACTAATCACATTTTTGGTTTCATAACTTTGCAGGATTGTATACAGCAGACCCTATTTTTGCATCATGTATACTGATCAGATCAGGCCATTGGTACCTTTGGATGTCAAGTTGAGCTCTGTGTTCCTTGCAGCAAACAATGGGTTCAGATCACTAATTGCCTCTTTGCTTACAACGTGTCCTCCTATAGACTGAAAACAGCAAGATAATATCAAATGTGTAATTCTAAGAGGGGCTATACATTCTACAAGAAGGTAGAGAGCTAAGTTTCATAGAAAAAGCATATTCCAGACATGCTAGAATGAATTTACATAACTGAACTGGATTTCAAATATAGAAAGTTCTATCTATCTATCTATCTATATTTCTCTGTCTATCCCTCTCTCTATCTATCCTGGCTCCTAAGTGTTTACTATTTTTGTTCACCCATGAGTATACATATATTTACATATATTTATATGCATATAAAAACATAAATCTTATATATTTACACACATACAAACATTATATGCATTTATGTGCACACATACAGGAAGTTAATTTTATGGACACACCACATGCAAAATACACATAGCATGCAATATATTTACACACAAATGCACACAAAGCAAGCTGTATTTACACATATTTGCAAACCCAACATGCACTATATACAAATTTGTTCACACACACACACTATGTTCATATATACAACCAGCCTCATTAAATTGGGGCTACATTGTAAAACGTAGCCCATAACTCCTGGTTTACATGTTACGGCTATTAAATTAGGCCCGTAACGTTGCTTGCAGCGGACCTGCGTGTTAATAGGCTACAGGCCGAGCAACGTTGAACTTTGCTCACATACATCTTTTGATCTGTTATGTTCGTAACCGCTACTTGTTCAATTCAGCTATTAAATTGCAACGTGGTCACTTGCGAGCAAGCATATAACCCGCAAATGGAGCCCAAAGGCCAATGTGTGCTCATGCAGTTAGTATATATAGTCACCACCTTTCTATATCCATTGATACTTTTTACATTTTATTCCTCTTAGCCTGGAGTTCCAAATTCCATGTTGTACAGGGACTATCTATTTGCTACTATCGCTATTCAATTATACCCTCGTTATTATCCATGCTTATTTTTATTACATTTGCTTCATCTCTATGCATCATAGCGCTATGATCGCTTTCTATTTGCAGTGCGCAGGTCCGTTCAGTGTCAATTGGTTGCTGTAGTAACGGCAACGTTTAAAAAGAGGGCTAGACGGCTCAGCAGACTCTACCTTGACAAAGACGTCTGATGACGTCGAAACGCGTCGGCCTTTGATGACGTGGCATGCTTTGCAACTAAGGGCACGCCGGCGTCTTCTCTACTAACAGTATTGTATTTTAATATTTAGAGGTTGTATGCTTACCCTCCCTGTCCGTTTCCATATGAGTGAATGTTATTGCCTGGATAGTAGTTAAATCGAGCACGCAATAGACGGTGCTTAAAAGCAATAGCCTGCCTGCTGGCTTCCATTTACTCTCTGTGCACTGTTGTTTCCATATTATGTTAAACTCTGGAATGGAGTATGGGCAAAACAGAAGTTAAATCCTTTTAAGAGAATAAGCCTTATGGGGACATTATATATATATTATAGTCCTATTAAGATAAAAGACTTAAGTACTCCTAAGTCTTCATTGTGCATCTTTTAAAACCTGTGCCCTGACCAAAAAAACAGGTAAATAGGGTCTAAATAGATCCTGGCAAACCATTAAGAGAGATATATTCATACATCTAAAGGACAGATCATTCCAGGTTATGAATATTGTGAACCCCAAAGGGTCACTGATATCCTACATATCCAGAATCACCACATGTATTTATGTGTATTATAGATTTCTGATAATTGCACAGACAGGATTAATTCAATTGGATAAGCTATTCATTTTTCCCTCTGCAATACTGTTAGGTGTGATTTCATGAACCCCTCTATTTAGAGGTTACATTACCATCAAGTGGTTATATGCTCACACATCAACCAGCCTATTTTATATTTCCTTTTTTCCAATCCTGGATTTTTTATATCAATTGTTTTTATGATATCGCCGTTGTTATCCCTTATTAATAAAGACTTTAGTTTATTTTCCCACATTGTATATAGATTATTAACCAATGGGTAGTAAATACCTTGGGAACCTAGCATTCCTATCAGACCTAGACTCAAAGTTTTTGCTGTTGGTTGTTGTATTTTTTTTTATGAGAGGCGCTTTTGCTGTTATTGTTTGGTCGGCGCTGATATGCTTTCTGCGCTTTTTGCAAGGCTTTTTGGAAAAAACATATGTGGTGGTATTTTGCAACTTTAGGGTCCTGTAGCCTCATTTTCGTTTTTTTCTGCAGCAATTTTTTTTCTCGTTTAGGGGATTTTCGCGTGTCTGAACTCCTGAATTTGGACCTTAATTGAGGTGGGTGCCACCCCTTGCTGTGGGTAAGCTTTTTATGTCTTTTTTGTGTGTATTTATTGTGTTTTTAATGTTTTCAGGTGCGTGCGGTTCATTAAGGTTGTATTTTTGCGAGTTCCTGCGGCTCGTATTTTTTTAGGCTAAGTCCTTAAATTTTGAGTTCTAAGTCCCGCGGTTCGTATTTTTTTGTGTAAGTCCGTATTTAGTGATTGCGTGTTAGATATATTTGTGATCACTATCAATTTATAGAGAGGTATACACTTTGTGCACAACAACGTTTATAAAAAACGAAGAACTTGTAAGGCTGGCAATGCTGTTTGCAACACAATGTGAGGCTTTTGGTCCTCTGAGCACCTTCGCCGCTCCTTGTGAGCCTCTCCTCCCGTGTACTTCAAGTTTCCTGCTTTGCACTGATCACCTTCGGCGCTCATTGCAAGCTCTACTACTTTACATTGCATTGTAGCAGAGTGTCATTTCTTCAGTGTTGTCACATGAAAAGATATAATAAAATATTTACAAACATGTGAGAGGTGTACTCACTTTTGTGAGATACTGTGTATATATATATATATATATATATATATATATATAGCACTGGGGGAGGAAGGAGGCAAACTCAGGGACAGCCCCAGGCAGCAAAAGCTCTAGCTTCACCAATTAGTCAGTGTGCTCAGTAGGATAACATGAAGCTGAAGGGTTTTACGTTAACCCAAACTTTACACCATTTCTACGTTTTGTCCTATACACAATACAGCAGTAGAGTGGATCTTGCTTATCTGATGTGCCCGAACTACTGTAGTTCAAGAAAAACTATAGTAACCTTAACAACTGTGTAAGCCATGAACCTGAAAGCATATTTAGAGAAAATCTGATGTTTTTATATAGAATGTCCAATTGCCTATTTGATTTTTCAAATGCTGAGAGCTAGAGCATGAGGGCTGTATTTTATCCCTCAGTTGAGGGAAGGGTATGGAGGAGGAAGGAAGACAGAGGTGAGAATGATTTGTTAAATAATTGGACTTCAGTGGATTTGACACAACACCTTCCTGTTGTTGCCCTCCTCCACTATTCATGAGCTGTCAGTGGAAGCAAAAAAGGATAGCATGCTTTTAAGCGAGTGTGGCAAAAGCTTGCACTCATCCGTTAAGATTCACTTGTTCCTGCTCCAGCCTGGTCAAATATCCATTTATCAACTACTTTTCTGTGCTGAGTCTGGGGTTGTCTATATGAGTGAATAAGAAAGCATTGTTACCTGTACTAATGTGTGTCACAACTTAATCTCCTGATGGTGTTTGAACCGATTTAGCAACCACTCCTACCCCCTAGGTCTTTGATTCCCACACACGAATGGCTGTATGCAGGATACAAAATAACTAATCCTACAAGTTTCCTCAATAAAAAAACAGCTTGGTTATGAGTTCCAAAGAGAGCCTGTCCTTTATAAACCCCACTTTATACACCACAGAAAACAATAAAACAATAGCAGATATTATATAAAGAAACAGTATTGAGCAAACCTTTAAATTTGTAATTCCCTCCCTGTTCTACAGAGAACTAATCTGAGATGCCTCTGTAGGTGCTTCTCTGATTGGTTCCTTGGACATGCTCCTGACCAATCAGAGAAGATTAGCTTGGGTGCTGATTGGCCCATTGATCAACGAAAGGACTCGGGAGGGAACCTGCAGGATTCTATAGGGTAGGAGAAGTCATAGAGCCTACCCCTAACAATGGGAGGTCAACATGACCCCTTAACAGGACTAAGCCCAATCACTAAGACAATGGTGATTGCCAATCCTATGCACCCTATGCACCAGCAATCTAGGATCGCCAACTTGGAGGCTAATGCAACACATGCTCGGAACCTTGTGTAAGAATAAGGCAGGTGGGTTTGAATAGGTGATTGGCGGGTCTCCTTGGAGTGAGAGTTGAGCCTGTGATGGCCTTCTGATCTTTATTATACTACTGGACCCTTCACCAGTTTTTCTACAGATTATGCATAATACATAAATGTACATGGGAGAGGGTGATGATAGGTGAATTGAATACTCCTTTTGGCAGGCAGATGTATTCACTCCTGTAACAACCCCCAGAACCAACTAGCCCGGATTGGACTCATGACTGGATGACTCAGAGGAGCCCAACCGAGGATTTAGCCGTAACACCTCATCATGACTAAATAAACATTTAGGGGTAGTGTCACTTTAAGACTGACCAGTAGCAACTTACAGTAGCCAACTGCGATAGCCAGCTTGCTCCCAGTCCCGAGATCTATAAAGTCTCTAAGTAGACTCAACTTCACAATCCCTGCAGTTCAGGCTACATAGAATTGTATGGGGATGTCTGGTGCGCAAAATGAGACGTCAAGCATAGTTAACCAGGATGTCAGACAGCATTTGAAACAATTGTTTCAAGTGATAAAGGTTAAATGATGTCAAGTATTTTGTAAGTGATACCCCTTTGTGCGAGACCCCAGTTAATAATGAAATATCATGGAAGTCTATGGCCGGTTAAAACATACTCTACACCCTTCGCTAGCCTACCCATCGTGAACTGTCCTATCCAATAAAGGCCTGCTAGCCCAGGGAGTGGTCCTCATAACCTACCTAACCCCCCTTCCAGGTTCCAGCCTCCCTTGAGCCACCTGTCTTACTCTTCAATAGACCAGTTATGTATACTTAGCTGGGGATCCCTTATAAAGTCACGGGAGTTAAGGTCAACACCCATCACCAGACACTCGATAGTGCCCCAGCCCCTAGCCATTGCCTGCTAACCTATACTTGAGATTTGTGTTAATCAGGACACATAATCTACTCTGCTGACTGCATTTACCAGAACAGTTGATTGGTTGTGGGAACCAGGGTGGGGAGGGACTTCAAACCTGCCAAAAGTTGTGCAAGTAATGTTTGCACATGAAAATGTCCCATTGTTCATTTGTATAAAAAAAATTATAAAAATGAAAGCTCCCCCAAAAAGATTATGCTCTCTTTTGGAACTTATATGCATGGAGTGTCTTATTGAGGGAAATGTGTATTTATGATACAGTGGTCCTGGAAATCAATAGTCGTGTGAAGGGATACGGGCCAGAGATAATCTACAGTAGATTGTGAAAACTCGTATGTATTATTGCTCTAATCTATTTACCTCAAAAATAAAACAAGCAAGTGATAGTCTTTTACAGAATACTTTGTGAGCTTTAAGAACAACTGAGAACCAGAGTATGTCGGATGACAGGAGGGAGACCTGTCCAGGAACATGGGGGGGGGGGGGAGGGAACAGAAAGAATGTAACATTGTGTTTATAGGTGCATGTATCTATGTGAATGACAGCCTCTTCATGTGTTTAAGAAGTGATTGTTGCTGTATGTCAGAGGTAACTTTTGTTTGTTAACACATTTTTTATAGATTTTGGCAAAGCTGTTACTCTATGTTATAGCTCCTTTATTTGCCAGGATTGATGGGTTGCTTGCAGTGTGTAAAGTGCTGAACCATAAACCCCCACACCACTAACTAACCACTATATATGCAGACCCTCCGGTACTCTACACTTCACCCATGAGGGATCCCTAAAGGCCCCATTGTTCTTATTATCCATGGGGGTCCCTGTGGACTCTCAAATGGCCCTATTCCTATTTCCCTATAGTCCCTAATTCTAAACTTCCTCCTTGAGTGTCCATAAAATCCCCCATGGTTCTCAACACTTCACCCACACCATGGGTGTCCTTTTAAGCCTCCATATTCCCTAACACTATCCCATGACTAAAATAAATGTACATACTTAAATAAAAAATACAATAAAAAAAACATTACAATTAGAATGAGAAAATAGGAAAAACAAATAAATCTCTAAAATATAAATATTTAAATAAAGGATCGGTAGGTCCAGCTGACCCTCTACGCCTTGGAACTTGGTTGGATAGGCTTCTTAGTAGCCAGCTGATTATGCAGCAATAATCAAAGGCTAAGGAGAAGGTTTTGGGCTCACAATAACAGACAGAGGTTTTTGTCCATAAAAGATGACTCCACACATCACAACTTGTTCCCAAAAGAGTGACATTTTATTCGGGAGTTGTGGGTCAAAGAAAAGAGTAGAATGAAATATTAACTTGGAATACACAAAAGCAGCTTTGAATTCCATGCTTCAATATAGAACAGCCAATGAAAACTATGCCTTTGTAAGTGTGTCTGTGATTGGTCCAGTAGGTAGTTTTGTAACGTGGTTTGATCTATATTCCCTGTCTGGGCAGATCTATGATGTAGCCACCGTCGGCCTAGCTCTAACTGGCTTGCGACCCTTCTCAAGTGACCAATCAGAGAGAGGCTGCTCAGCACGGGCAACTCAGTTGACAAATACACAATAACACATTTAACACTTTGTGGCATCACAGGCAAACAGTAAGTAATTACAATAGGACATAACTTACACATGTAAAGGTAATATGATTGTAAACATAACATGAGATGAGTTATTGAGCCGGGCCAGAATTATAGTTTTTTTTAGGTCCAGATAGTCAGGTCCCTTAAAGACTGGGGTCCTTTGCCCCAAAGCTGGATCCCCAGCTATTAGTTCTTTAAGTCCCCCTGGTCCTTCTCACAAATCCTGGAGCCACTCCCAGTGAAGGAAAGAAGGGAAGAGTGTCTTTGGCCACTGATGTCTACATTCAAATCTCCCTCCTTTCTCCCATCTAGCCAATTCCTGCAGCTCCTCATTGGTGCTTGCACTATTGGCTGTCCATTAGTCAATTAGGTTTTGTCCCACTGTGTTTTTTAAACTTCCCTCCAAAAGTAGAGCAAGTAACGTCTTAGGTGGCAGCTCTACTATTGGTCACCGCCTGGACTGGCTGAACCAGTCAGTATGCTGCAGACATCCCTGAGCAGTTTAAATGGGCTAATCGCAACAGCCTAGTAATAAAATTATTTCCCCTGTACTTAGTATAGCACCTAGGCCTGTGATTTTCCACCCCCATCACCCAGTAATTAGTTCTCTTTGAGGATAGGTAGAGCCCTGAAGGGCCAGGTGAGTGGGTGGTCCAGGACAGGGCCAAAAGGGGTGACCGTAACATCAGCTCCCCTTTTCACAGGCAGCATCTAGGCAATGATAGAGATGGATGACCTCCTATATGCTGTAGCAATATGTCCTCCTATTAAGTTTTGGCCCTTTTACAGTAGAGAGTGACTCCATTCTGTCAGAGGGCCTCACCTGGACATCAAACAATGGAGGAGGGAGCAGCTCTGATTGGAATCATGCTTGATTCCCTGCCTGCACATTCTTCAGTGGGCTTTTAGACACTAAAGTAGTGGAACAACTCCGGGGGTGATCTGACCCTACAGGCTGCCCGCACAATCTCCCTTGGCAGGAACATGTCTAAGGTGTGTTCAACACTGATGATGTGTTGATGGGGAGCAGCTCCATCAAAGATCTGACCCAATCAGCCTCCCACAAATTCTCCCTTGCCAATCCTTTGGTTGAAGCCGTTTCTGGCAATCTCAGGGTCTCTACTCCTGTATCCTTGGCTTGTTGAAATGTGCCAGCCATCCAAAACAACTCAGAATATGTGGCTCAATCTCTGCTAGCCCCAGGTCTAGAAGTTTGTCAACCTTCTTTTCTAGTCTCTTTGGTGTTCCTTCCCTGGCTGGAAATCGACTCATTCCTTCCTCGACAGCCTCTGAATGTTGCAGCTTCTTCCCGGTATCTGATCAAAGGCTTTCAGATGAGTCCCCTCGCCATCTCCTTTATCAAGCTTGCTGGATCCACTGGCTTCTACTGCACTGCTGAATCAGCTCCTGGATCAGCTTCCCTTTTCTGGGCCAATGGCTGCTCACATAAATCTCTTGGTTTCTGCTACCTCCTCCATTACTGCTCTGCTGGAACAGATTCCCTCCAGATCCAGACCCGGATCTACCTTTTTGGAGCCCCTGGGCAGTAAAGTGAAGGAGGTCCTGTGAGTGCATGCGCAAAGTGTACACACACCTATTTTTCCCTTTTCCGTGCGTATATATTGCTCTCTTGCTGTGTGAGCAAATCACAGACATTTCCCCATATCAGCTATTGTAACAACACACAGCATCTACTCATACACATGACAAGCTATTACTTGTTTATATTGCTTATATGCATTATATGGTGGGCTATATTATGTATATTTTTCTATGGGAGGACAGCGAGCATATGTTACAAAAACACATCATGTTCACATCTATCACACAAAAAAACGGAGTAATTATGAGTAATTATTTTTTATTTTTTATAATATTTCCTTATTTCCAAGTTTTCACAGAGTTAAAATACGACTTTTACATATACAAAACGGTGATCATTTAAACATAGCTTACAATAGTTTGAACATAAATCACCATTATAACAGAAAGAAAAACAAAACTGAAAAGAAAAAAGAATTTAAAACAACACAAACAAACAATTAATGCCTCACATACAACCACACACTCACCCTACTTAAAGTACTCAAACAGGTCCAGGTAAATTTGAAAATGTAATGTCAGTTGTTACTGGCGGTCTGATTCATTGCGTCCCAATTTACCTATTTCCTTGGATCTTTCAATAATAGCCCATCATTTAAGAGGTGTCTCTCCAACTCTCCACAGTGATCAATTCTGCCTGTTATTTCATTTGAAATTGGAGGAGTCAATTGCTTCCACTTTGAAATAATTGCAATTTTCACCATCATAAAAAATTCTATCATAAAAGCTAATTCTTCTTTATTATACCTCTCAAGAAAAACATGCAATAGGCCACTGTGGACTTTCAGAGACACAGTTCTCTTAAGGATTCTAGAGACAAAATCAAAACACTTTAGCCAAAGCAAATTAATAGAGGGACAATCCCACCATATATGGAGATAACTATCATTTAGCCCACATCCCCTCCAGCATATTTTATCATTAATTTAATTTTATGCGATATTTGATATATTTTAACTCGGACCATGTGCCATCTATTTGTTACTTTAAAATAAACTTCCCTTTCAGCACCATTTTTAAAGACTGAGTCTGTTCTTTTGAGGGACTTGTCCCAGTCATAGCTTAACCTAATGCCGATTTAAGTTGCCCATGCATCCATATTCCTAGTGTTATCCTTTTCTAAGTTGGTTCGTAGAATATTTAACACTTTTGAGGTCATGTATATAAAATCACATTTGTAGATAACTTTTTCAAGATTATTAAGATTATTAATTAAGTTTCCTTCCTTCTTATATGCTTTTAGGAAATGTCTTAATTGTTTGTACATCAACCAACAATAGGGTTGTATATCAGAAGTATTTCTTATTTGTTGAAAGGAGGCCAGTTCATCTACAATAAAGTGATCTTTTAGACTTTGAATGCCCTTGCTAGCCCATTGATCGTGCCAACAGATTTTATAAAAGTTTGTTACAGTTTTAATTGGGGTAATTACACTTAAATAAGGTAAAAGTTTATAATTCCTATTAATTTTCCTCCAAGTTGAAAATTATTTCTGACTATGTATCCCTCCTTATTAATATATTTTGTTTGATATTTTCCTAAAAAAGTTAATGCTTTCAGATATTTGTTCAGCACCATAGTTTCTTCTATTTGCTACCATGTGAATTTATCCTCTGGTTCTAACCATTTAAATAAATAAGGGCGCAAGCATTGTTGCTTTTTGATATAAATTCAATAAAGGATATGAAATTCCTCCCTTAAATTAAATAAATCTCCTAAACATATCTGATCTTTTTAATCTGATGTGTTTCCTCGAATGGATAAAGGTGTCAATCATACTATTGATATTTTGCTATACAATGTATAGGAAGATACAAGGGCAAGCATCTCATCAAATAGTTGATACATGTCAAAATTGTCATCTTGACACTGGCAATTTTCCCAGAAAAAAAACCTTAATATCTTTCCAGCCTTCTATGATAGTTTAAATGTTATCATTAGTTTTCTTACAATTAATGGAAATCATTTTATTTATATCCTGATCAAAAATAATACCTAGATGTTTAAAGGAGTTTGATTCCCAATCAAAAGGAAATTTGTTTTTTAGCTTTTCTCTAAGTCTCTTTGAGATATTTACACTCAAGGTTTCTGATTTTTGTGAATTGAGTTTGTAATTAGAGACAGCACTATATTCCTCTACTATCCTTAATAGCTGTGTTGATGATTCCAATGGGTCCTCCAGCATCAAAACAATATCATCTGCAAACATTGTGGTTTTGTGCTCTCTCTTTCTCTCTCTCCCACCCTTATGCCTTTGATCCCTTCTATACTCCATATCGCTATCGCCAAAGGCTCTAGCAACAATGTAAATCAGGTGGGAGTAAGAGGGCATCCTTGCCATGTCCCATTACTAATTCTAAACTCCTGGGACCTGAATCCAATTCCACTTACTGATGCTGATGGATTAGAGCAAAGGCCCCCAACAGCATGAAGCCGAATCTCCCAAAACCCATATTCTCCAATGTTTGCTCCATGTACCCCCACCCGATCCTAAAGACATGAACAAAGTGGGGGCATTGCTGCATTTTGAGACACACATCAAATCCTAATATTATCAGGGCCAGGCCTACAGACAATAAACCCAAACTGATCGATTGATACCATTTTATTTAGTATATTTTTCATTCTGGTGGCCGATATCTTAGAGTAGAGTTTCAGGTCTGCGTACAGTAATGAAATAGGTCTGTAGCTACTACAGAGAACAAATTCCTGTGGCTTTTTTGGAATCATTATAATATGAGCTTTCATCATTTCTTTCGGAATTGTACCTTAGGCTATAAATTCATTAAATAACTCCTTCAGCTGTTTTGTCAGGACAGGGCAAAATAGTTTATAAAAGAGGCTTGTAGATCCATCTGTATGCATTTTTCACTTCCCTGTGACCTCTACTATTTCCTTTTCTGTTATTGGAGAATTTAATTTTTCTAGGTCTGATTCTGCAACTTTTGGTAATTTGATTTTACTCAAAATGTTTTTAATCTTTTCCAGTTCGGTTCCTCAAAGCGCGGATCGTTTTTTAAATTATATAAATTTTCATAATATTTAGCAAAGATCCTCGCTATGTCTTTCAGTTTAAAGATCCGATTACCCTTATTTATTAAATATTCAATGTGTGAGTTCTGGGTCTCTTTTATTTTTTATTTTATTTGCTAACACCTTACCTGTTTTATTGTGGTGGTAATGGAATTTTTGCTGCAATCTCTAGATTACTTAGTTCAAAATTAATTGGTTGATTCTCTTAATCTGCTTTTGCAAGTTTTTGATCTCTGCATATGTAGTATCGTTTGGGTTTAATCTATTGATTCTTTCCAAATTATACAGTTTGATTAATAATACTCGTAAAGGCTGACCTCTTTCTTACTTGATTTAAAGTTTCAACTTTATTTGAATGCCTCTTATGTAAGCTTTAAAGGCTGTCCACAAAGTGCTATTGGAGTTAACTGTTCCAATATTTATTTTAAAAAATGTATTAATTTCTTCTTTTAAGTATAAGTTCCTGTTTTGGAACAGTTTTTCCAACAGTTTTTGGAACATCTTTAAGTAATGCATTGTCTAACTTCCAAAACGGTCTACAGCCTGTTTCTTGATCTAATTTGGTACTTATAATTATGCCAGCGTGATCTGCGATGGTTATTTGGCCTGTTTCAGCTTCATTAACATTGTTCAGACTCCACTAAAAAAAAGGTTTATTCTTGAATAGGCTTTATGGACCATTGAATCCTCCATATATCAAACATCTAATAATCATTTATGTATTTTAAAAAACGTTGGGATTTTTTTTGAACCATGAAATTATTTTTGCTTATTTTCTCTGATTTTCTATCCAGTAATGGATTTGTGCTTATATAAAAATTCCCAGCCATTATGCTGATGCCTTGACCATATTTTTTAATTTTCCCATGTACGTTTTATAAATGGGAGCTGTTCATCATTGGGGGAATAGATGTAAAGTAAAGAAACTTTTTGATCATTAATTTCTCCCACCCAAAGTATAAATCTACCATTAGGATCACACTCTGTAAATTCTTCTTATATTTTTAAGCTGCTGTAAAAAATATAGATTCTCCTCTAGCTTTATTATTAAAGGTTGAATGATATTTATATTCATATGTTCTTAGGCCCAATGTGGGAATTTTATTTTTAGCCCAATGAGTTTCTTGTAACAAGATAACATTAGCTTTTTCTTGTTTAATCAGACTCAAAATTGAGATCCTTTTATTGAGTGAATTCAAGCCTCTAACATTTAAACATAATAATTTTTATTTTTTTTCATAAAGTTTTTATTAAGGATAATCAAGAAAAACTTGTACAAAAATAAGCACAGTCTATAAAACATAATTTCACATGTCAAGAAAGGAAAATTCCTATCCTAAGCATCTGCTTCTCTTTGTTGAATTATTCCTTAATATCATTTTAACGTTTTCAGTGCACAAATTGGTATAATTAAAAAAATAGTATTACAATCAATATATTCTACGAACATATATGAAAAGAGAAAAGGAGAAATAGAGAAAGAGGAAGAAGTGAAGAAAAGAAAAGAGAAATAAACAAATAAACAAAAAAATGAAGGAGTAAAAGGAGAAGAGCAAATAGTAGACAATTGCTTCCCATCAGCCCTTCTACTTCAGAAGATCAGGATTTGACTATAACGTGGCCTTTTCAGTTCCTGTACTACCCAATCTTAGTTTTACTGTCGTTACCTTTCATCCGAAGAAGCCTCCAGTATCCTCTCCCGCTCCGCCTGTTCCAGTCCGCCCCCCGCTCCACTCCTCTTCCAAATGCAAAGAGCCTCCCTAGCTAAAATTCAACTCGTCCCCCCACTACCTATGAAATGCAGTCGGGGGAGGAGATCCAGGGTCCCCATATTTCCAAAATTTTTTGATGTGTGTCCAATAGTGTATGAGTCATTCTCTCATTTATAAATAGGAAGTTTATTTTGTTTTTAATTTCCTGGAAGTTAATGGAGTTGTCCTTCCACCTTCTAGCTATGATGTTTTTTACTGCCAGATAAATCAGTTGTGTCAATTTATTGCCTACCCCTCCTAGTTCCTTATAATTCCTGCCTAAGAGACATGTTGCTATGGAAGGTTTAAGTGGGATATTAAATAATCTTGAAATTAGATCAGTCGCTCTAGCCCAGGTTTCAGAGATTAAAGGACATTTCCACCAGGCGTGGATGAAATCCCCTCTTTCCTGACATCCCCTAAAACATTTATCCGAGTTCGTAGGCAAAATTCTATTTAGTCTAGCGGGGGTCATATATGCCCTATGTAGGATTTTCAGAGAGGTTTCCAACAAGCTATAATTAAGGGACCCTTTAGAAAGGCTAGAGAAAGCTTTAGACCAGGAGGGCTCATCCCAGGTCTGTTCCAAGTCCAGCTCCCACTTCAGCATAAAGGAAGGCTTTGGTGAATCCAAGGGGGGAGCATTAATTATGTTATTTATTGCTCCCAGAGTACCCCTAGCAAGGGCTGAGTGTTTGCATACTGTGGTCAGCCAGGAGTCTTTAGGTGGGCCAAATTCCCTGAGAACTTCTTCCACCCAATGCCTGATTTTAATATAGTTAAATATTTCCGTATCAGGAAACTCCCTCCCTCTGCATACTGTTTCTAGAGAAATAATCTTCCCCCCTTCCAACCATGAGCCTAATTTATCTAATTTTTGCAAAGTCCAAAAATGTTTAGAGTTAGAAGAGAGGCTAGCCGAAAGAGTGGGAGAAGTGAAAATCGTGGTGAGAGGAGTTACTGGGTATGCTAGATTGTGAGTTTTCTTGGCCCAGTTCCAGATTTTTAAAGTAAACTTAGTGATTGGATTACTTATGTAAGAATTAAGAGTATTTGAATTTGGTGCCCATAGAATAGTACCCCACATGAGGGGGGGCATTTGTGCCTCCTCTATGAAAACCCAATTAGGCTGGAGGGAAGTGGAGTGTGCCAGAGGAATAAAGGCCAGTTTGCCGCTCTGAAATAGCTAGAGAAATTCGGGCATGAGAGACCTCCCTTGGATTTATGTCTATACATGACCTTCCTCGCTATTTTCGGGGGTCTATTCCTCCAGATGAACTTGAACACCAGGGACTGAAAGCGAGCTAATTCTGAGTTATTTACTTGGACAGGAAGGGTTCTGGCTAGATACAGGAGCCTCGGAAGGATGTTCATCTTCACCGAGGTTATCCGACCTGTCCAAGAAATATGCTTCCTCATCCAAATGTTCAAGTCCCTCTGGAGAACCCTGAAGGGGGGGGGGGGGGGGAATTGGCCTTATAAATTCCCGCTAAAGAACTAGTAATATTTATCCCCAAGTAGTGAATATGATTGGCCGGCCAAATAAACTTGTGGCATGATTTCAACTGGGACAGAGTATCTAAGGGTATGCCTATGCCTAGTGCCTCCGTTTTGTCCTGGTTTAATCTAAGTCCAGAAAGAGAGCTAAATAAACCTATTGTGTCCAGCAGAGCTTCAATAGAGGGGCCAGGGTTAGTAAGAGTACACAATAGGTCGTCAGCAAATAAGGAGCACTTTAAATGCTGGTTTCCCACTCGCAGCCCCTCCATAGAGGGATTTGCCCTAATCGCTTGAGCCAGCGGCTCAATTGCAAGGGCAAAAAGGAGAGGGGAAAGAGGACATCCTTGTCTCGTTCCACGCCCTATCTCTATAACCGCCTTCTGGGAGCCCGGGAGTTTTAAGTTAGCTTTGGGAAGATTGTAATAGGTGCGAAGTAGGTTTAAAAATTGGCCTTTGAACCCAAATTTATCCACAGCGGCATATAAGAAAGGCCATTCCAGGGTATCGAAGGCCTTCTCTATGTCCAATGCGAGCAGGCAAACCGGGGTATTTCTATGTCTAGCCAAATGGATGATGTTTAGGGTCCTTCTAATATTATCACTTGTCTGCCTGTATGGGATAAAGCCAGATTGGTCCTTGTGAATCAGGGAGGGCAAAAAGACAGAAATCCTTTTTGAGAATATTTTTGCAAGGAGTTTGATGTCACCATTAAGGAGCGAGATCGGTCTGTAATTTTTTGCCTCCTTTGGGTCCCTACCTTCCTTGAGGAAAAGGATCAGATCCGCGAAATTAAGTTCTGGGGGAGTTGGGTCCCCTTTCAAGATCATGTTGAAAAGGCTGCATAAGTGTGGGGTCAAAATATCCGAAAACTTTTTATAGTAAATGTTAGTAAAGCCATCAGGGCCGGGAGATTTCCCCATTTTTAGGTCTTTAATTGCCTTCCTAACCTCCTCTACCGATACCTCTTTGTTTAGGTTTAGAAGATCCGACTCCGATATTTTAGGCAAATCTAAGGAATTCAAGTAGGAACTAATAGAGTTCCCTGGAGGGGAGTTGTGGGAGGAATAAATGTGCTGGTAAAATTCCCTAAAAGTCTTTTGTATCTCATTTTGGCTAAACGTAAGTATTCCCTCTTTGGTTCTAATTTGAGAGATTTTGGACTGAGAGTACCTTGCCCTCAGACTTTTTGCCAAAAATGTGTCTGGTTTATTCGCTTTAGCATAGAAGAGGTGCTGTGTTCTTCTCAGGGCTTTATCCGTTCTAATAGATAGAATACCATCTAGCTCCAATCTAGCCTTGTCAATTTGGTCCCTTAACGAGGAAGAAGGGGAAATTTGATTCTGTTTCTCTAATTGAGCTAAATTTTTAACGAGATTTTCCTCAGTTAGTCGAATTGCTTTCTTATGTTGTGAAGCCAATTTAATGCATGTACCCCTAATATAATCCTTATGGGCAATCCAGACCCAACCTGGCGAAGTTTCCCCACCCGCATTGGACACAAAGTAGGCTGCCAATTCAGAAGTAATTTGTTCCTGGTATGTGGGTATTGAGAGCAAATATTCATTTAATTTCCAGGAGAAAGGTAGTCTGGATTGGGATCCCAGGTCAACCTCTACGGAAAATGCAGCGTGGTCCGACCACGTGCAGGGAACAATATCTGCCTTATCCGAGCTGTCAAAAAGCGAGGTACTAATAAGAAGGGCGTCAATACGGGAGTAGGACTTATGGGTGGGGGAGAAGAAGGTGTACTCTATTCCTTTCGGGTGGTGACCCCTCCAAGCATCCGCGAGGTCTAAAGAATGGAGCAGTTTTTTGATTTGTTTAATCCTCTTAGAAAAGCGGATGTGCTTAGAGACGGTGGATTTATCCATGCTCTGGTCTAAGACCAAATTTAGGTCTCCCCCTATTATCAATTTCCCCCCCCCCCTCCAGTGTCCTTAAAAGTCTAATCAACGCTTTGTGTGGGGCTACGGTGGGGGCATAGAAAGAGACAAGCGACGTAGGGGTACCCAAGACCTTCCCTTTCAAGATAATATAATACACTTCCCGGTCTATAATTTTGGAGTCTAGCTGGAACTGAAAATCCTTGTGCAAAAGGATCGCTACTCCCTCTTTTTTCGAAGCCTGGGTGGTGCAAAAAAATTGGGGATAATCTTTGTTCAGGTAGGCAGGAGTTTTATTCTTAGCAAAATGGGTTTCCTGGAGGAAGAGAATGTTAGGTTTGTGGGTTTTAGAATACAAAAAAGCCTTCCTTCGCTTGAAGGGGGAGTTAAACCCTTTTACATTGTGGGTGAGTATCTTTGTGGAAGATGTCATGGGTGTGCTGTTGGCGTAAGCATGTGTATAGCTAATAGCCACGTACCTTTAGTAGCAGCTGAACAAGAGGAAGCGAGGAGCGGCTTTCCTGGCCAGGGCGAGGAGGAGTTGGAGGGTCCTGTCGGATCTCCTTGGACAGAGTTGGTCTGATGGAGACGTAAGTGGGAGCAAAAAGACAAGAGTTAGTTGGGTTTAGCAGTGGTAACCAGCATATTCTAAAGCCATTACTTAAGGGAAGTACCTCCCTATCAAGTCTGCTCTGTATAAGTCCCATAAGACCTAGCCATCCGCCCAGCGGACATAAAACTGGCTTTACCATAGATTGGAACATATAATACCTCTCCAGGCCTACTGCCCCAGGGTGAGATGAGAAGCAAGAGAGAGGGAGTAGAAAGAGAAGTAGCTTATGGGGCCAAGGCTTTGTGGGGACCAGAGAGTAGAGAAAAGTAGCAATTAGCCTGCCCAAGTCTATCAGAGGGAAGAAGAAGAAGGTAAAAGCAGTAATACAAAGAGAGAAAATACAATTTACCATTGTGCAATTCCTAACTTAACGAACAAGTCTAGCCCAACCTAGTTCTAACCGTTTTCCTCAAATCTAATCTATATCAGTCTAAATCCTAGCCGGTAGGGGTATTAAGATAAGGCTAGAAAATATTTTTGGATGAACCTTGCTGAGCATGGAGACTCTTAACTATAACTTGGGGTAGAAAATCCCTTAGCTTAGATATAGCTGGCACTACAACCCTTCTTATATCTGTTGTTCTCTTCAAAAGCTCTGAAGCTATTACCTTAACCTAAGGTAGTTAGACCTGCTCAGGGGAAAAAACAAACATGAAAAATGCATATAAGAGACAATCAGCATAGTTATAAAACATGGTAACCAAAACAAGAGTCCTGTGGTATAGTCTCTGTCAGAGAGGAGATAATGTGCCTCCATAGGCCGGCCCCTTGTCCGGCTCCTAGAGTCAAGTAGCCCCGGCCTCCAGTTCCTGCCTCGGTCTTTGAGAGACTATTTGGGGAGTTGGGTCAACAGTCGTCTTCTGTTTGGAAAAAGGAGTCCACTGTCCCTGGGGGAGGGGGAGAGGCAGAGGGGCTCCCTGTGCCCGGACTGTTGCTCCAGTGGCCAGGTTCAGTCTCTGAAGAAGATCCAGACATTCCTCCAAGGAACGCACGGAATGGGATGCGCCACTATGAGAGAACATAAGGGCAAAAGGAAAGCCCCATCTGTATCCTGATGCCATGCTGAATAAGAATCTCCAGAGCAGGCTTCATCTGTCTCCGTTTTTGTAGGGTTGGAGGAGAAAGGTCTGCAAAGAATTGCAAAGAGGATCCGTCGGGACCCTGGATGGTTGTCATTTTACGGGTGTTGGCAAGAATTAAGTCTCTGGATTGCTGATGGAGTAGTCTCACTATTATGTCCTTTGGCAAATCAGGGTTTTTATTTCCACCCAGGGCCCTGTGGGCTCGCTCTACTTCCCAAATATGATCCGGAAAGCCTACCAGGATCTGGTCTATAGTGGCTTTGAGATATCGGGGTGGATCAATTATTGCAGTTGGTACCCCCCTTATCCGGATATTGAATCTTCGGGAACGGTTCTCCAAGTCTTCCAGTTTGTCTTCAAGGGAAGTGATGCGAGAGGTATTCTCCCCAATGGCACTCCTATCTTTTTCCAGGGCCTCCACTACTTGATCCATTGACTCCACCAGAATATTGGTCCGCTGCCCAATGTCATGCAGTTCTTTTTTTAGAGCCGTGACTGCTCTATTGATATGGGACTCTAGAAGGGCCTCAAACTTTGCCATAGAATTGTCAGCTATGTTGACCTCCGGGTGTACGGCCTCTGATACCGAATCAGAGTCAGATTGGTCCAAATGTTCCGGGCAGGAAGTTTGCGTAGATCTCTGTGGGGTCCCGGCCATCTTGAAATGCTCCTCAATTTTTTTGGAAGGCAGGGCTTTCTTGTTTTTTCCCATCTTGCCTGTGATTTTGACTCGCCGTATATTAGCTGTGATGTTGTTGCAAAGTCTTGGTCAGGAAACAAGGCAGGGACTCCAGAAGCACCCCTCACAAGGCCCAAGCAGGCTGTTCTCACAGAGTTGCAAAAAAGGATTCAGATCATGCTCATAAGTACGCTTAGCCCCTACCGGCCAGCTCCATTCACTGCATTAGCAAACCCCTTCCAGATTGCAGGGCGGCAGAGAGGAAATTTTGGAGAAATTCAGGCCGCACTGTGGCAGAGGCGCCACTAGATGGCAGTGTCGCTCTCCAAGCTGGAGAAAAGGTTGTTGTTTTGCTGAAAACACTCCTAGGGTGCGGCAGGCAATATAAAAACTGAAGCACAGTTTGGTCAATGAGAAAAGTTCAGCACAAAAGTTACCCAGCTCCAAGAAGCCTTATCAAGCATTCAGTCTCTCCAGTTCTTATATGTCACACTCTTTCTTCTCTACCCCTCTCGCCCCTGTTGTAGGTTTCAGGAGAGTATGACAGGGTACAAGCTAGGGAGATATCTTTAGGGGCTCTCACAACTGCTGCTGTCAGTGGCCAGACAGCCAGGATGCCCCTGGAGGGCCCTGGGGAACAGAGTCTCTGTTCTTCCTCCTCCTTCCCTCACTCCTTCCCCCAGCACTCAACAGGGGGCTCCAGGCACAGGGCCAGGTTCCCCTCTTACCCCCTGACGGTCTTCAGGGTTCCCAGCTCCTGTCCCGGTCCTCCGATGTGGCTGGGGGGTAGATGCAGCCTCTTGGCGCCCTTCTTAGCCCTGGCGCGCTTCCAAGCGCCGGCTCCTGGCTTCTGGTGGCGGCTTTCCCTTCCGCTACCGCGTCCTCTGCTGCTGCCTCCGGTGCCCACTCTCCCTGTCACTGGGCGTCTGTCAGCCTCACCTGCTCACCCCCCTGTGCTGGTATACGGGGGAGAGCTAGAAAGGGTCTGGGGGGAGGTCTGCGTTGTCGGATCTTCCCGACGGGGTCCCCGGAAGCAGGGAGAATGCTCCCAGATAGTCTCTGGAGGTGGGGGAACCTCCTCTGGGGAACACTGCAGCTATAGCTGCCGATAAAGGCCACTTTGGAAGCCTTTTTGTGCAGGCTGACACGGAGCTGCAGCTCAACGCGTCCTCTCACTTTGGCTGCTTAGCCACGCCCCCCTAAACGTAATAATTTTATGGACATAAATTTGAATACTGTTCTTTTCTCTTAATTCTACTTTAGTTGTTACCCTAAGTACCCTAAAATACCAAATTGGGTATTGATTGTCTGAATACCCCTTTTGAATGCTGACTTTGGAATTGCCTACGACCCTTAAAACAAGATTAGTTAACAAGATCACTGGCCTTCTCCCATTACAACCGGACCTCTTTGTACTGTCATACCAACACTCACACATTCATACACATTTAACCTTACATTTTTTGACTTAAAAGGTTCACAATAACAGGGCTATACGCCGATGTCTAGAAATGTTAAACCAACTTAATAGGGAAAATAAATTCTATTTATAAACTTGCATTGCTCTACCCACATATACTGTTTGTGAATAAACACCACTACATCTTCTACTCAATTATATCTAATACGTTTACCTTATTTTGACTATTATGACTTATAAAAGCAATTTATCCTACTTGAGGACAAAAAAAAATTGAACGTCATTTTAGTTGTTCCATTTAGGTTCTATTACTAAATCTTGAAATTCTAAAAACAAGTGAAACCAGAAACAAATCCTCTAACGTGTCCTCCAGTGTATTTGTTAATATACAATAGTGTTCTTACAAAATCTTATTTTCATTTATATACATGATGTATTAAAGCTATCACGATCTTTTATATTATATATGTGACTGTTAAATTTCCCGGTGCATAACACCTGTTATATTGAACAGCACTTTAATAAATGGGAAAAAAATAGCAAAAATAGAAAAAAGACAACTAGAAACCTATTAAAGAATCTTGCCAGCACAAGTTAAATGCACAATACAACAAAGGGACTGGTGATTGCTATAAAATGTGGATGTGCAATGTGTAAATACATACATCTTTATCTTCGAGAATGGTTTCACAAAGAATCAAAACATTTTACATGTGATAGTATTGCCCATACAATCCACACAAGCTAGTTCCAGTTCAACTTCCCTCATACGGCAAATTACTTTGCTAATCCTTGAGTAGTTGTAAATGGCTGAAGCTCTAAAAAGGTAACTTAAAAACCACAAAACAACAAAAAGATGCGTAGTAACTCATGAAATGCAAATATGCACTTGGTAGGGAGTATTAATGATGAAAAAATCTAGACAGCTAAAGGCGTGTCCCTGCATTGTCATCACCACTGTAATTCATAAATGCACATCAGCAGTTCCCAGTGGCCTATACATATAGTTATCAACCTCCTCCCCACAATACAACAAAGAGTTACTTGCGCATCCACAGAGGTAGTCCAGACAGTCCGTTTCAGCCTAGTTCAGGCTTACTCATGGGCTACTGACATAAAGTCTTTCTCAGGCTTATAAACCCCCTGTATTTCCTATTTCCGCTCAAAATACCTGATTGCGTAATTACGCTTATCATGAGCTTTTCCCTCGACAATTCCTATTTCAAGTTAACTACTCTAATAAATCACCCCTCATATACTAATTCCAATTTTAAACTAGAGCTTACTTAAACTTTAATTCTAATTGAATAATGTTAAATACCATTTGTGTTTCATTAATTGTGTATAGACTTAATCAAAAAAGTATTGTGCTACAGTAGTATCATTCGTCTGGTAGTGCAACAACACTGTGTCCATTTAAGACTCAGAGGAAAACTCTGAACTAGTATTTGTTGCTAGCAACCAAAAGGACAATACTATATCCTCTACTGATGTGATTTTGTATCTATTATTCCCAGTTTTAAACTAGTGACTACTTAGATTTTGATTCTAATTGAGTGAATGTTATCTACCCTCTATGGTCATTCAATTGTGATTTGGCCAATTGAATAGGGCTCTATATAAGCATAGAGCTTTTTTTTTTTCAGAAGTTTTTAGTTAGTGAACTTCTATCCAAAAACAAGGTCTTCACTAACTGAAAACTTCTGTAAAAAATATATGCTATGTGCTTATATAGAGACCTATTCAATTGGCCAAATCACAATTGAATGAGGCCCTGTGTCTCTTTAATTGTGTTTAAACTTAATCAAAACGTATTATACTAAAATAATTCAATACTTGTATCATTCTTTTAGTAGTGCAACAATACTGTGTCCACTCAAGTTACAGATGGCAATTCTAAACTGGTATAGTTACTACAAACCAAAAGGACAATACTAGACCATCTACTAATGCAAATTGTATACCTATTCACTATCCAGTACCACCATTAAGTGCCATCATAATAGTCACAGTGTGGGTTTAACATATTAGTAATATCCAATTACTATTTTAAGT
This sequence comes from Discoglossus pictus, assembly GCA_027410445.1. Classification (NCBI taxonomy): domain Eukaryota; kingdom Metazoa; phylum Chordata; class Amphibia; order Anura; family Alytidae; genus Discoglossus; species Discoglossus pictus. Next base: position 61,314,549 of record CM050168.1, read on the forward strand.
TATTAATCCAAAAACTTATAAATAAAGTACAAATTAAACTTTGCACCATTCTGGATTAGGAAGAGTCAATGTCTTGGCTATTTTCCCATTGTTTTCTGTTGTAATGTTCCAACTATGCAGCAAATCTACTCCTTGTTTTGAGTTGTTGATTTTATGCCAGCGAGAGTCCTTTAATACTGAGAGACCTCCTTGAACCAGCCATTTATAGAGTTAACCCTCCTTTCTTAAGGCTAACGTAATTGCTCCAAATTCTCTCCATTTTAGCAAGGTTGCTGCAGATAAATTGGTAAACATCTTCATGTTTTCATAAGGCGGCTGAAGAGTATTTTAATATTCACCTTTATTATCGCTTATTTGGTTGACAAATAGTGGAGTTTGATAATAACGTCTCTAGAGATTTGCTTATCAAGATATATCGGTTTTGGGATTCTATGACAGGCGTCCAATCTAGTTTCCACTGGCGAAATGTCAGGGACCAAGGTAGATAAGATCTGGATAACAGGATTTTAAGTTATCGTCCAAGATCGCTTCAGAAATTCCCTTAATTCTAAGGTTATTACGCCTCAATCAATCCTCTATATTAGCTATTTTGTTATTTAGATTGTTCACTTTATTTTTTAGATTGGATGCATGCAAAAGAAGCATATTATGATCTTTGACCAGACTACTGAATTTATCTTCCAATTCTGACATTTTATTATTAACTTCTTTAATTGATTTGGCATTGTCCATAATCTGTTTAATATTTGACATGAACGGAATTTGGAAGTCTTGTAATAACTCTTTATTTTTTTAAATAGTCAGAGTATCTTCTCCTGGTCCTTCAATATCATTGTTAGAGGAATTTTCAGACAATATTGTCAGGTTTGAATCAAGTGATTTATTACCTTGAGTAGAATCCATTAATGAAGCCTCTTGCTCCTGATTCTTGCTTCTAGGCAAAAAATAATTGGAAGTGCTTTGTAAGTTGATTTTGTTTTTAATTTTGGCCTTCCCATGCCCATTTTCTTTAGCTTTAGGCATATTACTGAATCTATTACAATTTAAAGGATTTTATTTAATGATCTAAACAGTTAATTTGTATTGTCCTTCTATTGCCTCTACTAAAGTCCTTTTATGCTAGTGAAAATTGTTATTCCTCAAGTACTTAACTTTTGAGACAAAAGCTTTGTAATATTGATTGGAAAAGGAGAACTTACTTACTTTGAACAACTTTATTTGAGCTCATTTAGAGCAAATTGTAAATTATAAGGAATTAACCTTAATTTAGGAGATATCTCTTTAAATAACCGAGCTACTGAGAGCCAATAAAAAGAAAAACCTTCTGTTATTTCTTATTATGTAAAGTCTTAATACAAGCTTGTCTGGTTATCTCAGTAGCGACTAATACGCTTAATTTCTGATTAGCTTGATGAGACAGCTACAACTTCTTTAATGAATATCTATCCCAGGTAATTTGCTCCAATTTAGCATGAAGTCTGGTGATTATTGGTTCCTATAATAAAGGACCCAGATATAAATGTACAGTTATAGAGACATAATAAACAATGAAAAAAGGTGACTTATCTTTGCAGATCTTCTATGCCACTGCTTGGTAGAGATTTATGCAGGTATACTCTCGGTTGCTCCCCTTACCTTTCTTAAAAGAGGAATTTTTGGACCTTCACGGGAAAGGGCTTGAAGAAAAGGATGTACCTTCTTGTCCTCTTAGGGAGGGATTGATCCCCTTACAACCTGAGCCTCTGTGCCTCCTCGTCATCCCCTGGTGGTTGGCGTCTCTGCTGGGCCCCTCTCACAGCACATCCGGACCTCACAGGAAACTCCCTCTGCCTCACAATAAGTGCACACATCCAGCTGGTCTCAGGTAGTAGTCTGTTACCAACAGCCCATCGCAGCCGGGAATATCGGCACTCAGCATCCTCTTTACGTCAGCTTACAAGTAAGGCTTCTTACGCTGCCCTGTGTGGGCAAATCTGTGTCAACTAATTTTTAATTAGATAAAGTAAATTTTGATGCTGGGCCCTTTTGAAATATATATATATATATATATATATATATATATATATACATACATATACTCACTCTCTCCCTGGCTCCCTGGCTCCTGACTCATAAGAACATCACCTCTAACTTAGACAATTCTTGTCTCCCTTTCACTCGCTGCCTGGCTCCTGACTCATAGAAACATCGCCTCTAACTTAGACAATTCTGGTCTCCCTCTCACTCTTTCCCTGGCTCCCGACTCATAAGAACATCACCTCTAACTCAGACAATTCTGGTCTCCCTCTCACTATCTCCCTGGCTCCTGACTCATAAGAACATCACCTCTAATTCAGACAATTCTGGTCTCCCTCTCACTATCTCCCTGGCTCCTGACTCATAAGAACATCACCTCTAACTCAGACAATTTTGGTCTCACTCTCACTCTCTACCTGGCTCCTGACTCATAAGAACTTCACCACTAACTCAGGTATCTGGACTTCTGAAGAATCTCTGCCAGTGTTACTGATTATTTATTAATTTTGTGATTAATATCTGTTATTATATCTACTGACATAGCCACTTTTCATCTAGATATAACTGTATACCTGTGATTTCCTCTGTACCATCCCCCATCATTAGCCATGTGTTGTGGGCAGTAACTCTATACCCCTTCTTAAATTATCTCCATTTGCTTTCAGACAATTCTGGTCTCCCTCTCACTATCTCCCTGGCTCCTGACTCATAAGAACATCACCTCTAACTCAGACAATTTTGGTCTCCCTCTCACTCTCTACCTGGCTCCTGACTCATAAGAACATCACCTCTAACTCAGGTATCTGGACTTCTGATGAATCTCTGCCATTGTTACTGATTATTTATCAATTTTGTGATAAATATCTGTTATTATATCTACTGACATAGCCACTTTCCATCTAGATATAACTGTTTACCTGTGATTTCCTCTGTACCATCCCCAATCATTAGCATTGTTTGTTAAAGCCATGTGTTGTGGGCAGTAACTCTATATCCCATCTTAAATTATGTCCATTTGCTTTCAGACAATTCTGGTCAGTCTCACTCTCTCCCTCAATCCCCTCCCTGCCCCTTATCCAACCCACCCCTTGTTAACTTTAATTTATTGAGTCACAATAATCTTCTACACCTGACCAATTAGCAGAATCTGCTAACTATTCCTATTAACTCTTTACACAATGTTTCCTCTTGCCTGCTTCTTCCTCATATTCCCCTGTTCTTTTCTTAACTTCTCCACCTATTGTCTTCAACACAACCATCTCACTTCTCATGCCTTCCTCTCCTTTTTAACTCTTCCATGAACTCCTTTTACTTAAGCTGTGGTTAAACTATGTGTCTGCTGACATTTCCATCTGCAGGTCACATTACCTGACCACTAGGGGCAGATACCATATTACATAATAGTGCCATCACTTTATTTCACATATATTCCCTCTCTAACTAATGGATAACCTAACCTCTATATTTTTGCAACTTCCTTCCTATGTACCTCTCACTTCCTTCCTAACCTTGCTACTCCTTATTTACTCTTTCCCAGGTCTCTGCCTCTTCCATTACCTTTAGATTGTAAGTGGTGAGTGTCTAACCTTGTGGGGTGCTTTGGGAAAAAGCACTTTTTACAAGACTTGAAGCTCAAAACAGGGCCCTCCATTTGCTGCAGTTGTCAATATTGTATATTTCCTTGTTCTTCTCCCCTGTACAGCGCTACCGAATATGTTGGCGCGATACAAATAAAAGATAATATTACATATAGATTTATAGATGCAAAGCGAGTGCCTCAGTTGCTGGCAAGGAGCGTCGAAGGTGGACCTCGCAACATTTACGTAGTTACGAAAGAAAAATACGAGACACGTTACGACCCATTACGACCTCGCAAAAATTGTCCGAAACCCGCGCACATCAAAACATGAAAAACACAATAAATACACACAACAACTGCATATAAAGCTTATCTACAGCAAGAGAGAGCACCCAGGACATCGAAAACTGAAGTTACACCTCAATTTAACTTAAAATAAAAGAGTTTAGACACTGAAACAACCTCTAAGCGAGAGAAAAAATGGCAGCCGGAAAAAACGAAAACGAGGCTACAGCAGTCTAAAGACTCAAAACACCACCAAACACCTACGTATTTCCCGAAAACACCCGCGCTACCCCAAAAACATTACAAATACAATAAATACACACAACAAACACATAAAAAGCTTACCCACAGCAAGCTGATGCACCCAGGACATCTGCAAGTAAAGTTACCTTGATTTAAGTAAAATTTCGAAGTTTAGACACCCGAAAATCACCTAAGCGAGAGAAAAAATGGCCGGCGAACAAAACGAAAATGAGGCTAAAGTACCCTAAACACGCAAAACACCACGATAAACACGCAAAACACCACCAAAACAGCTACTAATATTCCCAAAAAATCATACGACATACAAAACGAAGGACGCAAAATCAGCCACACCGCATACTACGCATTAGCCGCCATTTTAGAACAATAACTTATACAATGAGGAAGTACACAGCTACACTAATGGATTTCCCTCGCGCACGCACACTATTACACTGCACACATTCATCACGCTTACACAGCAGCTCCAGAGCACTGATGCTGCAGCAACATCAAAACAGATTGCCAGCTCTTCAACACAATGCTTCCTGCATATATTACTTTAAAATAGGTAAAGTATATTACTTTATTAATGTATTATTTATTTCATTACCATACACCAAACAGCATTAGCTCACTTACAATTTTATTGCCGTCATTTTTTGACGGGCAATTCGCTAGTATATACATAATCATCTGTAATAAGTATACACATATTCAGCTATGGTCCTGTGCAATCAAATAAATATGTGCATATTTACATATGTAGGTCTCCTCTAATATTATATATGTACACATATTCAGCCAGGGTCTACTATAATCGTATTAATGTATAAATATTCAGAGAGGGTCACCTGAAATCATCATAGTAATACAGTATATGAATATTTAGTCGGTGTCTCATACAAACAAACACATATTCAGCCAAAGTCTCCTATAGACATATATGGATCATAAGTTAGGGACCAATATAATATACAGTGTCTTGCAAAAGTATTCACACCCCTTGACTTTTTACCTATTTTGTTATATTACAGCCTTAAGTTCAATGTTTTGTTAATCTGAATTTTATGTGATGGATCAGAACACAATAGTCTAAGTTGGTGAAGTGAAATGAGAAAAATACATACAAAAAACTATTTTTTAGAAATAGAAAACAGAAAATTGGCATGTGTGTATGTATTCACCCCCTTTGTTATGAAGCCCATAAAAAGCTCTGGTGCAACCAATTACCTTCAGAAGTCATTACATATACACAACTTTTTTGAAAGGCCCCAGAGGCTGCTACACCTAAGCAAGAGGCACCACTAACCAAACACTGCCATGAAGACCAAGGAACTCTCCAAACAAGTAAGGGACAATGTTGTTGAGAAGTACAAGTCAAATATCCAAATCTTTGATGATCCCCAGGAGCACCATCAAATCTATCATAACCTAATGGAAAGAACATGGCACAACAGCAAACCTGCCAAGAGACAGCGGCCCACCAAAACTCACGGACCGGACAAGGAGAGCATTAATCGGAGAGGCGGCACAGAGACCTAAGGTAACCCTGGAGGAGCTGCAGAGACTGGAGTATCTGTACATAGGACGACAATAAACTGTATGCTCCATAGAGTTGGGCTTTATGGCAGAGTGGCCAGAAGAAAGCCATTACTTTTAGCAAAAAAACAAAATGGCACGTTTTGAGTTTGCGAAAAGGCGTGTGGGAGACTCCCAAAATGTATGGAGGAAGGTGCTCTGGTCTGATGAGACTAAAATTTTATTTTTCGGCCATCAAAGAAAACGATATGTCTGGCGCAAACCCAACACATCAGATCACCCAAAGAAACATGGTGGTGGCAGCATCATGCTGTGGGGATGTTTTTCAGCAGCTGGGACTGGGAAACTGGTCAGAGTTGAGGGAAAGATGGATGGTGCTAAATACAGCGATATTCTTGAGCAAAACCTGTGCGTGATTTGAGGCTAGGATAGAGGTTCACCTTCCAGCAGGACAATGACCCCAAACACACTGCTAAAGCAACACTTGAGTGGTTTAAGGCGAAACATGTAAATGTGTTGGAATGGCCTATTCCAAGCCCAGACCTCAATCCAATACAAAATCTGTGGTCAGACTTAAAGATTGCTGTTCATAAGCGCAAACCATCCAACTTGAAGGAACTGGGGCAGTTTTGCAAGGAGGAATGGGCAAAAATCCCAGTGGTACGATGTGGCAAGCTCATAGAGACTTATGCAAAGTGACTTGGAGCTATGATTGGCGCAAAAGGTGGCTCTACAAAGTATTGACTTTAGGGGGGTGAATAGTTATGCAGTTTGACTTTTTCTGTTATTTTGTCCTATTTGTTGTTTGCTTCACAATAAAAAAAAACAAAGCATCTTCAAAGTTGTGGGCATGTACTGTAAATTAAATGATGCAAATCCTCAAACAATCCATGTTAATTCCAGGTTGTGAGGCAACAAAACACGACAAATTTCAAGGGGGTGAATACTTTTGCAAGACACTGTATATATTAAACCTCAATTGTTAATTATTATATTAATATATATTCAGGAAGGTTCACCTATAATCATATGAATTTATACATATTCAGCCATGTTCACCTATAATCATATGAATGTAAACATATTCATGTAGATTAACCTATAATCATATGAATGTATACATATTTAGCCATGTTCACCTATAATTATAAACACATCCATATTTAATCAGGGTCATCTATGATCATAATTCCTCCAGGGCCTCCAATTATTATGTTCTAAATATATTTTCCGACAGGACTCCCTAAAATCATATACATTTACATATATTCATCCAGGGTCAACCATAATTATAATATAAACACATATATATTTAACCAGGAACTATAATTAAACAAATGTACAAATATTAAGCAAGGGTCACCTACAATTAGCATAACAGTATAGAAATGTACAGTCAGTGTCTCCTATTATTGTAATATAAATATATAAATAAATATTAACCCAGGAATACCTGTAATAATACAGTATAAATAGCCTTTAACACAGAATACCTACTTTCTACCAATATTGCCTTATAAAAAAACATTTTGGTGAAAAAAACATTATACTATATAAATGAACTTATGCTCCTCTGGTGCAGTTCCTTTCTCTACTCTGCAGGAGGAAACACATGGGCAGTGGAAGGAAACACTGAGCTCTACGCTATAGCTCCAGCATGTGAACTGCAGCATTTAATTTTCAAGCCAAGTATTTTACTTGGACCGTACTGCCTCATGAAGCAGGTTTCACACCGAGATCCCATTGCTACTGCCAGCTTGTCACGGCTGGTGCAGGTGACCCTTGGACCCTCTCCACTTTGACAACGGATAATTGCATGGACCATGATAGTCCCAAAAGATGATTCTAGGCATTACAACATGTAAACGTGTAAACTTTTATAGGGAGTCAAACAATAGGGTAGCGTGAAATATTAAATTGGAATTAGAATTTCCAGTTTCAACATGAAACAGCCAAAGAAAACTACACCTATGTCAAATTGTCTGTGATTGGCCCGGCGATAGCCAGTCAGTGTGTAGTTTGGTAAAGTGGTTTGAACTACCCGCCTGTCATCAGCCTGGCTCTGATTATCTTACAGCCCTCCTCAGACAGAGACTGCTCAGCCCTGGCAACTCATATGGCACATACACAGTAATGGAGCAAGAGATGCCTCTTCAATGCTTGCCCCATTGGCCATCCATAAGCTAATGAGGTTTTGTATTTTTTAAACTTTCCTCCCAAAATCAAACAACCCATTAAATTAATGCATTCAGCGGTGGCTCTCTTATTGGCCACTGTATGGACTGGCTGAATTAATTAGTATGCTGCCAACAACCCCTGGCAGTTTAAATTGGCCAATCGCAATTACAGGCACAAGGGATCCCAATGGAATTATCTTAAGATAGGGATTAATTTTAGTGGATGGATAGGTAGAGGCCTTGTGATCTAGTAGATGCTTGAGTGGACATAGGGTTCAATAGTTGCTCCATGCATAAGCAGAGCATATTAACTTCAGTTATTATTAACACTTTCCCTGCCACAATCTAGGCAAGGGACATAATACAAGTATTAATAGTTTAGTGCCTCCACATAAACTTGCAAAGTATTTTCTTGCCTTCGCAGGTCTTAGCCTTAGCGAGGGCATGAAAGTCTTTGCGAGCATTCATATTTTTTTCTTTTAGGGAGATGTTAACAGCAGTTTATGTTTTGCACATAGAGCAGGGAGCATATTACACATAACATACACTCACAAGGGGTTACACTTTAGGGTTTGTTAATTTAGTGTGTAATAACTACATTAGATTTTACTTGGGATTGTTACGGATAAGTAATCAAGGCCATAATTGGCAAAATATCTTCTTAGTGTGGGACTTGTTTTATATTGGCTAGTGAGTTGTTTGACCACACTTAAAATAAGAATTAAAAAAACTGTATATATAAATTATTATATTTATATATTTTATACGAAATAACTAAACCTAGGAACTTACATATGATGACCGACGTGTTTAAACTGTCACAAGTGTTTTATATTTTATTAATGATGGGTTTGTGAGGAAATTCTCCCAGGCACTCAATGGGATACAGAAATTAGCTGTCGGGCCTCATCCAGCCCGTGGGCCACTAGTTGGACGGCACTGATTTAGACAATAATTAGAACAATATACATGTTAAATGTATACATGTTTATATGTAGTTTGTGTTATAGCATGTTTTTATTACCTTATTAAACTAAAATATTTATCTACATTTATAATCCCTGCTCTCTTGTAAGAAGCACATAAACAGAAACAAAATGACAGCTTCCACTACAGCTCAACTATATATAGTAGTTATTAAAGTAAAGGCTGTATTTGTTTGTTTTTTTACCTTCGAAAAATATTTGGACAATAATAGTTCTTGAAAAGTGGTTATTGTAGTAATTGTAGTTTTGTTGTTTTGGCAGTTAGTGGAAGGAAACTCATTTTTCTTTTGATCACATGGTATATCTATGTAATTCTGATAAATGAAGGACTCATTGCTGTGTAGGAAAATAAACTGTAATAAATGCAAAAGTCTTGTTTTGCCTCCTTTATTTCAATACTTCAAGTGCTCAGCAGAGGGCAAAACTGTCCTGTATAAAAAAAGGAAATACATGTCTGTTAGAAGCAAATATCAGAATTGAAAATATTTTACTTTTCATTGTTTTAGATTATTAAAATAAAATATAGTTTAAATTATATATATAACAAATACATATGAATTCATCAGAATATTAATAAATGTAAATAAATAGTAAAAAGAAAAAGGGAAATAAAATATGGTAAATAAATAAACAAATATAAACAGATATAATATGTATAGGTTTATAAGAAAATATATACATATACATATATATATATATATATATATATATATATATATATATATATATATATATATACAAATAATAAAAAAAGAAAATATAATTCAGAAACAGTTACAATTTCATCTTCAGTATATAAGTAATAATAAAGTGAAACAAATTTCAATAAGTACATTATTAATGAATACAATGTTATCTAATTCACCAAAGTAATTAAGAGAAGAAATTAAATGATTGGCATTATTTGAATTCATCTAAGTAGCAGACAATTTATCCATTATAAGAATGTGATTAATTCTTAGTGTCAACATAAAAAAAGTACATTTTGGAGTTTTTATCTAGAAGTAAAAAAAAGAAGTAACAAAAAATGTGTGTTGCAGCAAATAAAACATTTTAATAAAATGTTTGAAGGATAATAATTGGAATTATATGGTATACATAATACACAATGGATAGGATCTGGTTTAAGTCCAAAAATAAAAATGATGAGATAGAATTTTAAAAAGTTTACACTATAAATGAAAAACTTGAAAATTGTACCTTCTTAGTCACAATTTCTAAAACATCTATTAGAGGTAATTGGAAACAATGTAGTTAATTTAGGTGGAACCATATGGGTTATATGTAAGTTTTTTAAGGAAGTTTCTGTTAAAGAAATCATTTACTACTCCTATAAGATTAAAAAACAAGTTTTCTAGACTACAGTTGCTATAGTTTTTTTAAAATATTTTATCCAATTTAATTGAAATTTAAATTTTTCTTCTGTTTTTTCGTTGATGCTATTAGATTAAATAATTTAAATAATTAATACAATACAATAATAATACCATTTTTATGAGTAGAAACTATTTATTTTTTAAATTGTCTTAAAAGCGATATTATATTAAAAAAATAATTAAAAAAATATTACATTTATAGATAAAAAAAAATTATTGAACATGTGAAAAGAACATTGTAAATCTCCACAATCTATCTATGAAAAGCCATTAGTTTCTTACCATTTAATTTTTAATTGAGGAAAGAATGATTGTTCTTTAGAATGATTCCATTTAAATCTATAGGTAGACCATAAATATAATGAAGGTTTAGTTTAGGGATTTTCAATAGATTTAATACATTTCTTTAATTTGTTTCCCACATACGATATGCTAAATAAGATAACATACAAAGTATAGTCTGCCTAATGGCTGTTGCATAAGTAGTAACAGGTAGCAGAGGAGTGCACTGTGATGGTGATTGTGTCATGCCCAGGAGGGGGAAACCTAGTATCTGAATCATGGTTATTTGTAATCCCAGCCTGTGTAGAGATGTAATAGTTTAAATACAACTTCAGCTGCCTGATATGCCATCAGATATTTGCATAAATTGTGGTATTTATGTGGCTAAAAAAAAGGAAGTATTGAAAATAGTACTTAAAAATGTTTATCTGCTAGAATATAGCTATAGCTGTTTAATTAACAGTGCAGATTTTGGAAAATTGCTATATGTTTATCAGTGAGCTAAAAAAATGGCATCAGTTCCCTGTTGAAATATTGGTATAGCTGTCTAAATAAATTGTGCATATTTTGATAATCTGGTTTACCTTCATCAGTTGGCTGAGAAATAAGCGGCTTCTTTCTATTTATCTGGCAGAGAATAGGTTGAATATATTGTCAGAATTATAATAACTGTATAATTGTATAATCCTTGTTGTTAAGAAACAAGTTGTGATAACTTGTTAATTAATTTAATAACCATAATGGATAAGCATTAAAATAATAGATTACACATTATTTTTTTAAAATTCACAATTGAGGAGGTATTGAAAACATAACCAGTGAGAGAGGTTTGATGGTTGAAACATGCCCCAGCTGTTTGCTAAATTACTGATTACTTTATTTTTATTTTGACACACTATTTGACTATTTCTGAGAGTTTGCAATAAGAGGTGTTACATTGCAGCCTGTATGTAAAGCAAATATCTATAAAATGTATGTTTAGAATCTGGTTATTTGTAAGAGTTAAACAAAAAAGAGTCAGCGTTGCTCAATCTGAGAACAAACTATACCTAAGTAGGTTTGTCCTACAGGTCTGATTACCTACTCAGAGAGCAGACTCTTTTAGCTCACTTGTGCCCTTCACAGGGAGCAATATCCTGCAGTATATCAGTCTGGTCACACAATAGAGCAAGCCAGCCCCAAAATACCAGGGAATTCTACCCTGAACAGGAGAAACAGCAGACCCCAGACATACATTTCAGCCCTCTTTGGCCTCACCAGTGAGGCGCAGCTTTATTTCCTAAGGCACAGTGACCAAGGAGTCCACATCTGGAGTCCCCTATCACCCTCAGGGTAAGAAAAACTAAACAAAAAGAGTCAGAGGTGCTCAATCTGAGAACAGACAATACCTATGTAGGTTTTTTCTATAGGTCTGGTTACCTACTCAGAGAGCAGCATATTTTAACTCACATGTGCCTATATCCTTTAGACGAAGTGACACATTGTTTATTTATTGAAATTGATTTTTTTTATTTCAAAGAGGAATCTCTAGTAATCTGGTGATTAATTCTGATAATAGAAAACAAACAGGTGTATGTAGTATTTTCAAAAGAAGACATTTGGCAAGAAACCCAAACTTAAAGAGGTTGAGAAATGTTAAATTTTATACTTCTGGTAATGACCTCCAGGCCTAGATCTACCTTTTTGGAGCCCCTGGACAGTGAAGTGGAGGAGTCCCTGTGAGTGCGTAGAGAAGGTATGCATGCACCCATTTGTATAAGAGAGCTTGTATATCACTCTCTTGCTGTGTGAGCAAATCACAGATATTTCCCCATAACAGCCATTTTTTCAACATAGCTACTCATACACACGCCAAGCTAATACTTGTTTATCAAATGCATTTGATGGTGGGCCATATGATATATATTTTTTATGGGAAGGCACAAACACAAACACAAATCAGGATCAGTGGTATCACAAATAAAAACAGTATATTTAAGAGAGTTAAAGGGGCCACTGCACAATGAAAGCAGAACTAATTTGAAAAAGTTGAATTTTAACTAAGAGTATAAGTAATGAGGAAAAAAATCATACAGCTAGTTTTTAATCATACATTTTGATTGCTCTGCTGGGCCCTGGGGAAATCTATGATACGTAGGTAGAAGTTGTGTGTGTGAGAGGGGCGTTTATGTTTCTGGAGAGATATGGTTGCATTTCCTGAAGCAAAGAGGCTGCTTCTGGGCCAGTGATGGGAAAGGGGTGTGGTGTCAATTTAAATTTTCTCCAATTAAGAAATGCTTTCAGTTCCTTCCTTCCTCACTCCTATGTCCACTTGTAATTTATAATTTATTTTAGAAGGTATACAAAAAAAATATAAAACATTTTGAACTGTATTTGTCAGTTAAGTTGCATAAGTTTTCATAATAAAACATTTTCCTGTGATTAACTGACTAGACCTTCTTATTTTATATTTTTAGTTATAAAAGTGTCCTATATCATGACTAAAATTTAAATTTAAGAAAAACATAAAACATAATAAAACAAACAATAAACAAGAGCAAAAAAGAGATAAAGACAAACATTAAATTAGTTAGCTAAGCCATAATGCTGCTTCCCTAGTGTAAAACAAGGTAAGCTAAGATGACCGCCCCAAAGTGGGCCCAAAACAAACCACAGTAGGGTGCCACAATTTTCCTCAAATTAAATTTACCTTAATAGTGCAGCTGAAGGATTTCCAGGTCTCCTTCGCTCCAGGCTCCTCCCCTGTATCACTATAGCAAGATGTAGGTGTTATATTAGGGGGATACTATATGAAGATGCTAACCAAGGTCCCCAAATTGCCTGAAATTGAGGTACGTTATCCAGAATAATGTGGGTTAAACTCTCAATGATAAGTAAGTAATTGATCTTCCTAATTACCTCCTGAAAGTTTAGAGTCATTGTCATCCAACTACTGGCTATGTGTATTTTGGCTAGCGCCATTAGTTGAAATAATTTATTCTGAGATTGAGATAGGTTCTTAATGTGAACCCCCAACAGGCAAGATTCCATTGACGGTGTAACTACCTTTCAAAAAAGTCTAGAGGCTAATTGGGTTAATTGTCTCCATATATTCTGGGTGAATGGGCATGCCCACCAGATGTGAAAGTGATCACCTATTTGTTGGCATCCCCTTAAACATTTATTGCTCTGTTGCGGCTTAAATTTCTGCAGGTGTGCAGTAAGCTCTGTGTAGAACTTTGATAGACGTCTCTAGAAGAGCAGAATTGAGGGAACCTCTGGATACATTAGAGCAGGATTCCGTCCACTTGTCCCAATCAGATTCTACCCCTAGATCCTTTTCCCAAATGGGGGTTTCTAGCCGCTGGTAGAGTCAAGAAAGGTATCATATAGTGAACCCAGAACACCTTTAGTAAGAGGGAGATATTTACAGATAAATATCTCTCAAAGTTCTCTCAAAGTCTTACTGACTCAACATCTGATTTTTAAATAATTATAAAATTCCGTACAGGGCAAGTCATGGTTTGTGCAAAATTGGTCATAGGTCAGCAATTTATCATTGAAAAAACAGTTCCCTAACCGGTCAAGGTTTCTGGAGATCCACCAAAATTTAGAAATGGCATTCGAATCCGGGAACGACATGACCGACATGAGAGGGGACAGACAAGCTAAGTCGATGCCTGGAATTGGCCCACCCCCAAGAATGAAGAGTTAAAGATATCATAGGGTTTTGATGGGATCTGAAGGGGGCCAATTCTTTGGGAATCCAAATCAGCTTGTCCCAAATGTGTGGGGACAATCGGTGGTTTTCCATGAAAACTCAGGATGTCTGATGTGTTGCTGAGTGTGCCCTGGGCAGGTGGGCCAGTTGAGCGGCTTTGAGGTAGAGCATTAAGTTTGAACATGCAAGCCCGCCTCTGTTTTTATGCCTAAACATCACCTGCATGGAGATACGAGGACGTCTTTTTCCCCATATAAACCTAAATATGCTGTTCTGAAATGTATCCAAATCTTTAAGTGGGATTGGGATGGGGATAGTCCTAAAAAGGGTACAGAATCTTAGGTAAGATACTCATTTTTGTGGCAGCTATAATCTCCATGAGAGTTTAAAGCTCGCCCACTTCTGCATATCTTCAGTCAATGATTTGTATATGGGGGGGAAATTTGCCTTGTATAGGTCAGCTAATTTAGAGGTGAGTTTTACACCCAGGTATTTTATGAACTGTGTGGGCCATAATATAGTTATAATTAGATTTAAGAGGGTTCATTTCAATTTGTGATATAGCCATCCCCAGCGCTTCGATTTTCTCTACATTTAGCTAAAGGTCAGAGATTTTGCTAAACTCCTTTATAGTTGACATGAGTGCTGGTGTGGAGCTAGAGGTTCTGGTCAGGGTGCATAATAGGTCATCCGCAAAGAGGGAGCATTTACATTGCTGGTGACCAACTTGCACCCCCTGGATGGCAGAATTAGATCTAATTGCCTGCGCTAGGGGTTTCATGTCGAGAATGAATAGTAAGGGCGAAAGAGGGCACCCCTGCCTAGTCCCTCTTTGAATTCAAATTTTAGCTTTGTGTTCCCCTGGCAGTTTTAAATTAGCTATTGGGGAGTTATAGTATCTCCTAAGCAGGTTGATAAAGTGTCCCCTGAATCCAAACATCCAAACTTGTTTAACATTTTATACAGATATGGCCATTCTACCGTATCAAAAGTCTTCTCAATGTCTAGAGCCAAAAGGCGCAATGGCGTGTTAGATTTGTGTGGTAAATACTGAGCATTTAAGACCCTCCTGATGTTGTCCCCAGCCTCTCTGAAAGGAATAAACCCTGTTTGAATTATGAATTATGTCCTTATGAATTAAATCAGGTAAAAATTTAGAAATGCGATTGGCCATCATTTTGGCCAAAATCGTAATGTCCCCAGTAATCGTACAATTTAACCTCTAAATTATCCCTACCCTCTTTTGGAAAACAACTAAATCAGCCTGATTTAATTCAGGAGGCATAAATTCCCCATTTAATATTGCATTAAATAAGGACGTTAAATAGGGGGTGAGCAGGGGTTCAATTTTTTTATAATACAAGTTAGTGAAGCCGTCTGGCCCTGGGGACTTGCCCAATTTAGGACCTAGAATGGCAGATTTATCTTCCTCTTGAGATACTTCCGAGTTCGAGTTACCTAAGTGGAAGTCCGATATTGTGGGAAGATCAATCAAGCTAAGAAAGGAGTATATGTCTGACTCACTACAATGGGATTTGGAGGAATATATAGTTTGCTAAAAGTTTTGGAACGCCTTTTGTATATCATTGGGGCTGAAGGAGATTTGACCATCAGCCATTCTAATCTAGGTAGTTCTATATTGGGAGACTTTGCGGTTAAGTCTTCTAGCCAAAAGAGAATCAGGTTTGTTTGCCTTCTAATAATACAGATGTCAGCTTTCTCATCGTCAGTTCAGTGCGATGCAACAATATGCCATCTAATTCTAACCTTGTTTTATCTATTAGCTTGCGTCCCTTAAGGGAGGGGTTCTGTTGAGTTATTTCTTCTAATCTCTTTAGTGTCTTTGTAAGGTCTGCTTCCTTTTGTCTAAGAGTTTTTCTTTGGGTTGAGGTCAGCTTGATACAATTCCCCTGATAAAGGCCTTATGTGCAGCCCAGAGCCAGCCGACTCCAGTTTCGGGTGAGGCATTGGTCTCAATTTTTTTTTATTTCTTTGGCATTTAGTTCCATGCTACTTGGGTTAGATAATAAAAATTCATTTATTTTCCAGTTATAGGGGGCTTGCATATTAGGACCCAAATCTAGCTCCAGGAGTACCAGGGTATGGTCCGACCAGGGGCAGGGGACAATATCCGATTTCAAGATAGAGTCATATAGGGATGCGCTAACAAGAAGAGTATCAATCCTGGAGTACGTCAGGTGAGTTGGGGAGTAGAAAGTATATTCTCTCTTGTCCGGGTGAATTCCCCTCCAGGCATCGACCGACCCCAACCTGTTAAATAGGGACTTAATCTGTTTGGTTTTGTTGGGAAATCTGTAAGGTTTAGGTCCCCCCAATTATCAATTTTCCAAAGTCTTGAGTTTTAATTATTTTCAACAGGGTCATCAAAACTGTATAAGGGGAATTTGTAGGGGAGTACAGGGAAATTAACCCCTCCAATAGTTCCAGTCTCCATAACAAAGTTGCCATCTTCGTCTATATGTGTATTCTCTAGCTGAACATTTTTATGTAAAATGATTGCACATCCAGCTCTCTTAGTTGGGAGAGTGTCCAGGTAATAGTTAGGGTATTCCTTGTGTAATAATTTTGGTTTATTATAATGGGAGAAGTTTCCTGCATGAAAATAACTGAGGGTTTATGTTTTTGGTAAAAGGCGAAGGCCTTCCGCCTTTTAAAAGGGTAGATGAAACCCTTCACATAATGGGTTATTAGGGTTTAGTTAGAGGGAGCCATGTAAAGACCTAGATGTGTGTATCATTACCTGATAGCCGGCCCCATGGGGAGCCAGACGAATAGGAGCCCGGAAAGCCAACAGCTGCCCTACAAGATGGTCTGTGAGTGGCAGAAAAATCATCCTGTTATCAAGAAAATATAGAGGTGAAAAAAAACTGCATTTGTTTTTCATCGGTGAGGTTGATATATTTGAGTAAGAAGACAAGTGGCATCAAATTAGTAATTAGCATTTCTCCAATGATGTAACTCCGAAAATGTAATAATAAAGACATTAAACAGTCAATTTTCAATAATAACCTTCATCGGATTATCTAGATAAAAAAAGAGGAATCCAGTCCACATAAAGTGGAGAAATAATCCAGCAAACTGTAATAATACTGATGAATTTGTGTCTTAAACTATTCAAATTACATAAATCAAAACACTAGATAAGAACAGGTGAACACCTAACATTATACTTAGCAAACAGCAGGGTGTTTTTAGAGTCCACTTTAGAAAGTCTAATCAGGTCGTGAGCCTAACTTTGACTCAGCAATATGACTGCTTGAGCTATCCAGAAGATTTCTGGATCCCCCGGGAGTAGAGGCTCGTTTGCCGTGAACTTGAGCTGTCACTAATGTCCACTGCTTCTTGGGAATGGGCGGAGGAGGTTGCTCTTGCCTTGCTTCCATTATTTCCTCCGGATAGAGATGCAAGGACTTAAGCTCCGATAAGCAGTCGTCCAAAGTGCAAGTGGTATAAGTTGTGGCCTAAAAGTTGAAAGAGAGGGCAAACGGGAAGTTCCAACGATATTGGATCTTATTTTAGAGAAGAATTGCAATAGCAGGTTTCATTAGCCTCCATTTGTTAAGAGTGTCAGGGGACAGGTCAGCGTAGAACTGTAAGGTTGAGTCGTCAGGGCCCTTGATAGTGTGTAGCTTCCTGGTTGCAGAGAGTAGAAGATCCCTAGCTTGCTGCCTCAGGAATCTTACAATGACATATTTAGGGGTGTCCGGGCTTCTCATGCCTCCCTGAGCTCTATAGGCACGTTCAATTTCCTACATGGTTTCGGTCTGATCAGGAAGAATTGCTACAATAGTGTCTCTCAGATAACGGGTTAGGTCTTGTATGGCTCTAGGAATGCCACGAATGTGGATGTTGTGTCAGCGAGACTGATTTTCTAGGTCCTCTATCTTGTCTGTAAGATCAGATACATGAAATGTGTTTTGAGCTATAGATGACCTGTCCCTTTCCTGGGCCTCAGCTATCTGGTCCATTATCTCTTCCAGAAGCTGGGTGCGCTGTCCCAGATCCTTCAGATCCTGCCGTAGGGGTTCAATCGCCTTTGCTAGAAGCCGTACAATTGTAGCCACTGATCTGGCCGACAAATCCAAATGCTGGTGAGGTCCTTTGGGATTCTCTTCCTGGTCTAAATATTCTGAGTGTTCAGAAATAGAGTCTACTGGAGACATGTGCCAGGCAGATTTTGGTGGAACATGCTCACAGATATCCTTTGCAGAGGATACATGCTTAGGTTTGGGCATCTTGGAGAGCAGAGTAGGAACAGTAGCACAAGATCCGCCATGTAGTCAGTTGAGTGTGGTATGCGTACAGTGCTTTGCCTGGTACTCTACTGCATCAATTTGTAGATAAAGACCGGGTCAATAAGTGTAGTTAAGACACCTGCTGGCTGCGTTGCTGGGTTAGTTCCCCATTCTGCTCCTAGTCCATTGTAGGGGTGTAGCCCTAAGTCAGTCTCTCCGGAGCTGTTAAGGCAAGGTGATACAAAATACAACGTATAAATTAGGTCAGTTGGTGTAACCGCACAATGCTAAATGGCAGTGATGCATCCAGGTGTTTGTTATTCATAAATAGTCAGGAATTTTCCGTAGTACTCCAAATGGCCACAGGGTGGCAGTATGGATAAAGATTCAAGCAGCTTAACACAGTCCTTGTATCTGTCTATGTGGGAAAATGTTCTTGTACAACAGATTCACAGAGTCTTGTAGAGCTAGTTGCCATGTGAGTACAGTTGCGTAAAAATAGATGGAATGATTGATGAGGTATAAGAAAACAGTCTCAATTGCAATTAGATCTAAAAGTTCCTGCACATCCACAGGGAGGTCACAAGTTGTATTGCACAAAGTAGCTGAGGTCAAGCCCCAGGCTATTATATTAGTGAAAGCTGCAGAGAGTAGCAAAGTCTTTTAACTTGAAGTGAGACAGATATTGTTATACCCTCAGTGAGTGCCTTGTATGTCCCTTCTCTGAAGAGTTTGCTTTATTTAGGGTATGTTTGTGGCTGTGTCAGAAAAATTACTGTGCGTAAGGGTGCCTGGGAACTTAGCTCCCAGCTCCAGTGCCCAGGCCTACCATCCACCTTCCAAGATGGCCGCCGCATCCTCTTGCTGGTGAGCTCCCTGGTTGCCTCCTCCCTACCTTCACAGCCGAGGTGCCCAAAGTCAGAGGGCCCTGGGATGGTCCTGCCACGTGATGAGGCTCTCTGGATCTCCCTTGTGTCCTTCTCGAGGTCAGCACCTCTCCAGGGAGCGCAGAAATCCACTACAGGCCTCCTCAGGCATAACCCAAGATGGCGGCCGCAACTTCCTCAGGCTTTCCGCCCTGCTTCCTCTCCCCTCCACCTCGGGCCGGCAATGTCTTCAGGGCTTCCCGGCCAGATCCATCCGCCACCGGGAACCCAGATCACACTCCCCCTCAGCTCCTGAGGTAGGGGCTCCACTGCCACCCAAGACCTCCAAGGTAAGGTGCAGGTCCATGGACCCTTTCCACCCTCTGCCCCTGGATCAGCAAACAGAGGGTCCCAGAGGGTTAAGGGACATTCTCCAAATTGTTCCCTTGTTATTAGCAAGGGTCCCATCCAATTTTGGCCAAGTTGTAGGGCCCAATTCTGCAAGTTATGCAAGATCTCAGACCAGACACGTTTGCTTGAGCCAGACGCAAGCTCCGCCCCCTATGTCCACTTTAAACACATGATCCAGCTATCAACAAAATGGATTCCTACACTAATAAACAGAGACAACAAAAATTCAGATTTTACCAAAAATGTTTGTCCACGAAATACACATACTTGACAAACAAGTTTCTTTTTTCCTGAACTGCAGTAGGCCTTTAATGATAAAACTGAACACCATTGCTAATATAGTGTAATTCTGATGTGTCTCACCAGCTGCAGGCCCATCCTTACAATATATCATATACAAATGTTTGTAGTTTACATTTATTTGTGTGTACTATGTTTCTGAAGGTAGGCTGTTGGCCAGAAACACATCATGATCACTTAGTCCACACACACAGGCGCACACACAGACAGACAGACACAAACACAATAGATGTACAAAAAAGTGGAATAATAAAAGCATGATAAGATGACTGACAGACAAGCCTGCTATAATTTGCAGGGAAGCTGCACTAATCCAAAGTACTGAAACAGAGAAGTTTTGTGCTGCACCAGACATGATGAGGAGGTGCAGATCAGGGAGATGTTGACATACACACACCTTATATTTGATGTCAGTGAGCACCACTGCTCCATACAGTTCCCTCAGGTAATATAACAAGAGTGGAGCCATCTTGTATATCATACCCTCCCTCTCATAATACAGGCTCCAAATATCCAGTTTGATTAATGAATCAGTGCCGTGTGAAACAAATAGTTGCCAACGCTTGACAATAACTTATAGGGACAATGTGTCCAAAGTAGCACCAGCACCAGGGTAGAGGGGGGATAATTTTAGGTGCAGCCAGGGGTACTTGTACTACCCCAATGGCAGGGTTAACCATTGAGTGTATGTAAAACATGCACCACAATCCTGGTTGAACCCTTTACTCAAGTAAATCAGTGCTCTCCTCGCAATACTGCAATCTGCAATCTGCATAAACCCCCCAGGCGTTTGTTTAATTATAATAATGTTTTATTTATAAACATTATACATATATGTGATTTTTGGACCTCCATGATTCCCCTATTTGTTGCAATAGACTTTTGAATTCTGCATTCTGATGTTATTTTTATATATATATATATATATATATATATATATAGGAGTGGGACTTACATCACTGTAAGTTCCACTCCCATATTCTCTCTCACTCTCACTCCTCCTTCTCCTGGCTGCTGGAGACATATCCCCTAACCCAGTTCCCTCCTTCATTTCTACCTGCTTTCAGCCACGCTCTGCTCCAAGGGCAGAAAAGCAAACATTTTATACCCATCACTTGTCACAAACCCTCCACTCTACCTTTCTCCTGCGCTCTCTGGAACGCACGATCTATCTGCAATAAACTCACTTTCACTCACAACTTTTTCATTACCAACTCCCTCAATCTACTGGCTTTCACTGAAACCTGGCTCTCCTCTTCAGACAATGCCTCCCCTGCAGCACTCTCGCATGGTGGTTTTTACCCCAGTCACACACCTAGACCTGGGAACAAACAAGGTGGTGGTCTGGGTGTATTACTTTCTTCTCGCTGTACATATCACCTCATACCCCCTGTCCCATCCTTCCAATTTTCATCTTTTGAAGCTCATACTATCCACCTCTTCTCTCCTATCTCTCTACGTGTTGTAATCTATCACCCCCCAGGTACTCCCTCACAATGTCTTTCCTCCAACATTCGCACACTGATACTTGGTGACTTCAACATTGCCATTGACACCCCCACCTCCCCAGCAGCCGCCAAACTACTTGCACTCACCTCTTCCCTCGGCCTCTCACAACTTACAGATTCTTCAACTCACCATGCTGGACACTCTCTTGACCTTATTTTCACCAATATTAGCCATACTTCCAACCCAGTCATCCTCTCCCTCTATCTGACCATCACCTCCTTACCTTCAACCTCACCACATCTTCCTCCCATCACTTTTCTTCAACCCCAGCCACAATAACCCACAGAAACCTGCTAGAACTCGACCCTACACAGCTCTCCACTGTGCTCCCGCACTGCTGAACTACTATGGAGGAAATTACGATCCATAGCAGATTTCCTTCACTACAAGTTTATGCAACGTTCCTACTCCTCTGCCCTCAAACTGGCCAAACAGCATTACTTCATATCACTAATATCAACTCTGTCCTCCAACCCCAAACGTCTGTTTGCCACTTTCAATACTCTCCTCCGCCCACCACCTCCTCCCATCCCCTCATGTCTCACGGCTGAAGACTTTGCCAACCATTTTACACATAAAATTCAATCTATCCGCAATGAACTCAACACTCCACGCTCTCAACTAACTAACAACACCCAATCTACTCCCCTCCCCATTCCCACAGCCACTTTGAACTACTTTACCCCTGCAACAGAGGATGAAGTCTCCAACCTAATATCATCCTCTCACCTCACTACCTGTCCTACGGATCCTATTCCATCTCAGCTCATCCCTCCCCTCTCCGCTACACTAATCCCAGCTCTCACACACATCTTCAACCTTTCCCTAAACACTGGCATGTTTCCATCATCTCTAAAACATGCCATAATTACACCCACTCTCAAGAAACCCTCATCCGATTATAACTTTGCATCTAACTATCGCCCTATCTCTCTACTTCCCCCTGGCTTCCAAACTGCTGGAGCGGCTCGTCTATAACCACCTTACCAGTTTCATCTCCTCTAACTCTCTTCTGGACACATGATTCTTACACTGGGGGTGATAGTATATTGGAGCCAATTAAGGGGGAAAGATGCCTGACTAAAGGCTAATTGAAGCTTACACAGATAAGGACTTTATTCCTTGCAGTTATCTCATTATACTTTTGAAAATAACAACAGTGGCAAGGTAAGCGCCCCCTTTTTCTTGTATCCTCTGCCCCTTCAAATAAGGAACTTGCAGTCAATATGGATGACTGAACTACATAGACAAGGTCTATAATTTGGCCACTCTACAACAGAATCATTCAAGGACATGTTCCTGGCAATCTCTGGAGCTTGGTATGGCAGTGTGCTAAAATTTATGAAACACTAGAGAGTTGCCCGTCAAAAAATGACGGCAATAAAATTGTAAGGCAGGTAATGCTGTTTGCCACACAATGTAAGGCTTTTAGTCCTCTGAGTACCTTCGCCACTCATTGCGAGCCTCTCCCCTCGTGAACTTTTGCTCCTCTGAGCACCCTCGGTACTCAGTGCGAGCCTCTCCCCTGCTCTTTTTTTTTAAATAAATATCTTTTTTAGAATAATTAATTAATTAATTAATTAATTAAATAATAAATTAATATACTTTACCTATTTGTAATTAATATATCCAGCAATCAATATGCTGAAGAGCTAACAATGTCTTTTGTTTTTCCTGCAGCATACAATGTACATTTGCACTATTGGTGACCTGAGATGAAAGTGTCAGCAATGTGGCAAGTGTGCAGTGTAAATAGGCTGAATGCTCGAGGCTAGACCATTTGTTTAGTTGTGTAAAGAGGCATTTTAGAATGGTAATGTTATTAGTATGCTTTCTTCCTAATAGTGTATTTTGTAGCTCGTACATTCCTGGGTAAAAGTCATATGTGCCTGGCAGTGTTTTGCGTGCTTAGGGGTCGTGTAGTCTCATTTTAGTTTTTTTCAGTGGCCATTTTTTTTATTTCTTGAGTAGCCGAGTTTCGTTTAACGAAACTCTGGAAATTCAACTTAAATTTGCGTGCAACCTCACTCCCAGACATCCTGGCTGCCCCCCCTGTGCTGTGTGTGATGTTTTTTGTATTTTTTGTGGTTTTCGTGTTTTTTGATGTGCACGGTTCAGTCGGTAAGTTTGTATTTTTTGTGGGTTGTATTTTTTTTTCTCTTAGTGGCGGTTTCCTTTTCAAAGTGTTATGGGCCTTAATTTTTGCAGGGGATTTTTTTCAAAGTACTATGGGTCTCACGCTGTGAATTGCGTATTTCCGTTTTCTGTTGATCTGTAGTCCCTTGGGTCGTAGGTATGATGCTTAAGTCGTGCTGGGTCGTAGGGATGAGCGAATCTCCACCAGCGCAGTGAGCAACTTCGGCGCCCCTGCCAAAGTCGTGCGGGGTCGTACGAGCTTCGCGAGCCCGCAGTTTTAACATTGCGTTAGCAACAGATTTTGGTAAGCCAGCGCTGCTGAGAACTATATATGTGATTACAAGCTGAAACAGCATTAAAAAACAACTAACTCGTGACAAAGAATATAGTTATGATATAAGGTTTAGGGGCAACTACATATCTCAACTAACAAAGGCACTGCAAGCTTATACGTTTACTCTTAAGAAGTACAGTATATTCTATTTTATCTTAAGATAATATTTTCTAGAACAAGCAACAAGAAATAAGGATTTAATGCGTACCGTTCCTTGAGTCACGCTCAGCTATATGTCTTGGAAATTAAGACGATTTTTTGGAAAGATCTTTTCCCACATCACAGCTATATCTTCTTTTAATTCAGAAAGGATAAAAGATCTCTATCACTGATTATTGGAACTTTTTGTTTAAAGACAAGACTAATTTTGAGTAATATTATTATACAGGAGGAAGATTTGTATGAGCAGAATCTGATAATAGAATTTGCAGAAAAAATCCTCTTGTACTATAAAATATGCTCCTTTTTGGCCTATGGTTTTAATTATATTTCTGTGTTTTTGTGTTTCTGAGATCTTTCTGGTTAGGACATGAATCTTCCTGTATTGCTTTACATATCTATGGCATTTATTAAGCTAGTTATATTTGCTTGGTATACTTGTTTTTCTGCCACTGAGAACAAACTATGGAAGAAAGGAGGGAAGGAGAAGAAAGTAGAAAACAGGTTAAATAGATATAATTTACTATCTGGCTGAATACTCTACTGAATATTGAACATGAGTAATCATAATCCAACTAAAGGGAGGAATAGAGATAAAAAAACAAATGCAAAAACAGTACCTAGCATTTTCTCTACAAGGGATAAAGATAAAATGAAAGCGGTTAATACAACACAAATTCAAAATACATCTGTAATAGATACTGTGGATACACCCTATTACAATGGTAAAACTATAGACCCATATCATTGCTCAATACAGATGTGAAAATGTATGCAAGTATACTTGCAGGAAGATTGAACGCCTTAATGTTAGATTTGGTAAATCCAAACCAGACCGGTTTTATCAAAAAAAGACAGGGAGTGGATAACCGCAGAAAACTAATCAACCTATTTGCACTCTTAGAGTAAAAAGGTATGGCGGCAGTGGCCTTATCTTTAGACGCGGAAAAGGCATTTGATAGGGTAAACTGGGATTTCCTAGAAATAGTGTTGGACGAGGATGGATTAGGCAAGTTTGGCTCTTATGCTGTCAAAGCGCTATACTCAAATGTTACAGCTTATACCACTGGGATAGGCTTTAGATCTGATCATTTTAGAATACAAAATTGAACATGCCAGGGTTGCCCCCTGTCCCCTCTCATTTTTGTTTTGACAATCGAACCCTTGGCTGAATTAATTATAAAACAAAAATATATTGCAGGGATTCAAATTGGGACTACACAAGATAAAATCACCTTAATTATGGATGATGTTGTTATTATTCTGACTAATCCCTTAAAATCTTTGAAAACTTTATTACAAGTTATAGAACCAAATAGTCAGATGTCTTACTACAAACTTAATTACATCAAAGCTTATATTTTGATTTTTAATATTAATAATAAATGAAGGTTCTAAACTTAAAGATACCTATTCCTTCAACTGGAATAACAATGGTTTAACACATCTGGGAATAGAATTCACTTCAAATACAAGATCATTAGTGTATAACAATTTTGATAAATTATACAAACATATAAGTAAGATACTATTACAATGGGAACATCTAAATGTATTCTGGATGGGAAGAATAGTGGCCATTAAAATGGCTATGTTACCAAAAATCACATATCTGATGAGAAATATTCCCTTAAAAATCTCAAAATCTATCCTAGATAAACCTAAAAAAATGGATAGACCAATTTATCTATAAAAAGAAAAAAAATGGTATCAAGAAAGATACTACGGGGGCGGAGCTTGCATCTGCTGGTGCTGGACGTGTTTATCTGGAGCTCCTGCTAGAGTGTTAGGAATTGGGCCTATATTTTGCCCTAGTGACACCAAATGTAAGTTGAATACCCTCAGAACATCTAGGGGAAGAAGAGGAGGTGACTCATATCCCCTGTGAGACCCTCCAAAGGCATCCTTGAAGGCACAACCAGAGACAAGCCTCTCCTCAGCCAGCAACTCGGAGTGCTGCCTCCCTGGAAGACCCTACCGAGAGGTGAAGGCACCGGAGGCCCTGGGACTGCATCCGGAACAAGCAGGCTCCAGGTAGACCACCGCAGGAGTGCCAGATTGACGTGAACGGCAGCAACAGAGGCAGCAGGCGTAGAAAGGGCCTGGTGACCGGGTGGTGGCCATCTTGCAGACGGAGGCCCAGGCCCTGTAAGTACCACAGGAAACCTCATCGGTTCCCCAGATCCCCTGGCTGATTCCAGCCAGGGGGGCCCAGGATAACTCAGGCCTATACTGACAAACACCATCAAGAGCAGCAAGGCGGGGAAAGA
Organism: Discoglossus pictus; assembly: GCA_027410445.1. NCBI lineage: Eukaryota > Metazoa > Chordata > Amphibia > Anura > Alytidae > Discoglossus > Discoglossus pictus. The sequence goes on from CM050168.1 coordinate 61,340,976, forward strand.
AGCCATCAAACGGGCGCCCGCCATTTTGTTTTCCTGGCCTATGAGCGGAACTCAGTTTCTCCCTACCCTACCACTCCTAAGGCCCAGCAATTGAGGTACAACCAAGCCTACTAAAGATTGAGTACTGGGGGGGGGGGGTAGGAGGGAAGAAGCATGAAGTCTAATGGTAGACAGTATCCCTGCTACACAGGGAGGGACAGGGAAGTCCTTGCCAGCTCTCGGTCACACAGTCTACAGGCTGACATTACTACAGATGTATATACTGATGGGAGCCTAAACCACCTACAGCCCTTCTACCCTAAGCTTGACTCTGACAACACAAGGCCCAAAGGCAGTGCTTTTACTGCTGACAAGAGCATTGCAACTTTATTAGACTCAAAGGTCTAGCAGTCCCACTCATACTATATTGCAGGCTGAATCCACTGCACCTTGCCACAGAAGATCCGTTTGGCATTCTGGCAGAATTTTAGGGTAGCATACTAAAAAATTCAGAGTGACAAAGACTCAATAAAAATGCTTCCAGCTGTGGCCATACATCTGGTGTATGATATCTGACAACCTTGTCTTACGCTGCCACTGTGTGTTTATTCAGGATAATTGCAACTGATATTTTACAGAATGCAAACCTTTGTCTGCTGTGGGTAGCCTAGTCTATTCCAGGGAGAACTGCTAAGTACGCGCTCACACTTTGGCTGATTGCCACTTTACTTGCTTCCCATGAGATCTCACAGACACCTTCATTACAAACTAAAAGCTTCAAGGTGCCTGACTTTTATGACTTCTAAAAGACGTACTCCATACACAGGTACATCAATCATTTCTGCTGTTCAAAAGAATCAAATTATGTAAAAATACGTCCTAAGGAGGCCCTGAGTAGCAAAATATTTGTTACTAGTCTTCCTTTTGAATAAAGCAACTGATCTCCAATGCAAGTCAAGTCAAAGTTTTATTGTTCATAAACTATCTCTGCCTGCTTTACAGAAACAAAACTCAAGCGAGGTGCTGACAGTTTCCCTGCCCAAGAAAGTCTCCAATCCCAACCATGAGGAAAGGCAAAATGGGTCCCTCTGCGAAAGGCATCCGGGAACACTTCCCGCCAAAGGCTGCTAGGCCCACGTCTCAGATAGACTCTGCCTCTGACCACTCGGACTCTTCAGACCAAGAGGACAACCCTAAAGGATTTTGCCAACATATTGACCTTTCAGCTAGATCGGTAGCCACAATTGAACAACTTCTAGCTAAGACGATAGAACCACTAAGAAAGACTTAAAGGAATTGGAGCAACAAACCCAATTTCTGGAAGAGACAGCAGATCAGCTGGTAGAGGCTCAAAAACGAGACAGGTGTTCAATCAACCAAAACACGTTCCACATCATGGAACTTACTGACAAGATAGAAGACTTGGAGACCCAGTCTCTCCGCCATAACGTTAGGATACGTGGCATACCAAGAGCTGTTCAAGACTTAACGACATATCTGAAAGAGACTTTTGCTGCTCTCCTTCCAGATCAAACGGAAAGTACGTTGAAGATTGAATGGGCCCACAGAGCTCTTGGAGGTACAAGAAATCCTGAGGCACCTAAGGATGTCATTGTGAGATTTCTGAGACAGCAATCAAGGGACCTTCTGCTTTCAGAGACTAGAAAGCTGCAGACAATCAAGGGCCCTGACAACTTTAACCTTCAACTCTATGCTGACCTGTCCCCTAACACGCTGGACAGACGGAGGCTGATGAAACCTGCTTTGGCTATTTTTCAGCAACACAAAATACAGTATCGATGGAGCTTCCCTTTTACCCTCACTTTTAATTATCAGGGTACAGCACATACCACCCGCACATTGGAGGACTGTCACGCCGTACTACAGCGTTTGCACCTATCTTCTCCAGAAACAATGGTAGGGGCGCAGGATCTTCCTCCCCCACCCATTCCAAAGAGATAATGGACTTTGGTCAATTCACAATCCCAGTACAAACAATCATTGCCACCTAGAGGTCCCAGAGACTCGACTACTGGCAGTAAAGGACAGAGTACTTGCAGCTCTCCTCGCAAGGGGGAATCCTGACTTGCTGTTGACCCAGCACCTGCCACAAGATCTGACTAAACCTAATCTACCTTGACTCTATTCAAGCAATGTGGACTGTTAGGAATGTGCTGGAAGCTGACTGATTTGCTACCTACTGCTTAGAGCCAAGATTTAATAAGCTACAAGACAAAAGTTTAGCCTTAGCTTCTGCTAGTTAGGCCGCTGGATTCATGTAGAGCAGATTCTATTTTTTAGAATCTGACATAAGTTTTTTAGTTAACAGTTAAAAATGTTACAATGTTTTCTAGTCTGTTATTTACTGATTATAGTGAAAGAGAAATACTATGTCTTTTTGTTGCTGTTATGTAGCTCCCTTACATGCGTAGTACCTTTGAATGGTACAGAGTTACTGCTTAGAAATGTCATTGCTCTAACTGACTACTTATATAATGGATGTCTAGGAAAAGCAACACTAATGCCTTATATCTTTGGTTTACTCCTTATCTATGCTGAAAACAGGTTGACATTCCTGCGTTCTCAGACGCCTCCTAGAGTATGGTGTCTTCATCTGTGTGCTGTCCTCCGCCTCAACTCGTCCAGAGGGTTTCAAAAAGGGAAAAAAGCAGGTAATGGACAACATGCCACACACCTTGATCCTAACCTAGAATGAGTGCATCCAACTATACTTTTATAACCCACAATGTGAAAGGGTTTAATTCCCCCTTCAAGAGGAGGAAGGTCTTTATATTCTATAAAAAAAAAATGTAAGCCCTCAGTTATTTTTATGCAGGAATCTAACTTCTCACACAAGAAAAGGCCAACCTTTCTGCATAAAGACTACCCCATATTCTTTACGACCACCCACTCCACGAAGAAGGCTGGGTCAGGAGTTCTTATCCATAAGAACTTTTCATTTCAACTAGAACATAGCACTATAGATAAAGACGGACATTATAAATTAGTAACTGGGGTCTCGGGTATTAGAATTTCCTTAGTTTCTCTTTATTCTTCCACAACCTCTCCCCATAAAACTCTAATTAACTTACTAAGGGATCTGGAATCGATGGATACAGGAAGACTGGTAATGGAGGTGACTTCAACGTCACCTTTAACTCAGCGATAGACAGATCAGAGAAGACTTTGGACAATACATTTTCTAAAAAGCTAAGCCAAATTAACTTGCTACTAAGTAGATTGCGTCTAGTAGAAGCTTGGAGGGGACTTCATCCAGATCAGAGAGAATACACTTTCTACTCCCCCACTCCCCCACTAATTTTTTTTTTTTAATATACAGAGACTGTTATTGTTTATTAATAATCAAAATGAATAAATAATAACAACATAAAATGAAAAGGCTTAGTCAGCTTAGAAAGTGAAATACTTTATTGTTAAAAATGAAGCGTGTCTGATGTAAACACTGTTCAATATGATGTAATATTACATATGCCTTTCAATAAAACTATTATAAAAATAAAAAAAAGATATTACATTTAGATAAACTGCTAAAGGAGGTTTAGCCACCCCTAATCTATTTGCAATAAATCTTATACACATATTGAGGGTGTGTGATCCTGATAATAGTCCACCCTTTTACCAGACATTTTTGACGATGGATTATAAGCTAAATCATCTAATTTGGTTTAAGGATCTACAAAAAAATAGAATAGTTGTTGCCGTTAGTTCCGTTGAATCAGAATTTATTGAGAGCATGGTACCAGTGCAATAGGAAATATAAACTTATATTCTTTCCTTCTCCTATCATCCCGATGGAGGTATTATATGATAAAGATTTTCCTAAAACAATGGGAAAATTGGAGGGAAAGTTATTAACTTCTGGCTGACCTATATCATATAACCTTTGAAGAATTAAGGAAAGAAAATAATGCATCTAAAGATTCATGGCTTAAATACAATGCTATGAAACAGGCAATCCTTAAATCAGAATTTAATATGGGGAATACCAAAAAATTGACATATTTTGAAAATATGTTTAAAAATGGTAAAGTAAGTACGATTTCTACCCTCTATAACTTTATAAGAGCAATTACTGATGATACCAAAACACCGGCTATGCAAAAATGGGAGCTTGATTTAAATAAATAATTTACTAAAGAAGATTGGTTTAGAGCATGTGACAAAACTGAAAAAAAAAACATTAAATGTCTTTCATTTACAGAAACACATTTTAAGATAATACAAAGGTGGTATCTGGCAACGGCACATTTTTATAAATTTGACTTAAACCTTCAATCCAAAAATTGCTGGAGAGGTTGTCTAGAATCAGGCACACAGTTACACATGTGGTGGACATGCAAAATGATCAAAATATTTTGGGGAAATTGTATGTCTCATATTTCCACTATAATTGATGGAGAAGTAGAATTATCTTCAGATTTTGTTCTTTTTCATATGAACTCTCAAAAATTTAAAACTAAGGAATAAGACATAGCCATTCACATACTCATGACCGCAAAATGGTTACTGGTAAAAAAAAACTGGAAGGTGGAATTTCATTATGGAATGAAATAGAAATCATAGTCTCAAGAAAAAGGGAAAAATAAATGGATTTTATAGATCCAGACATGAAAGTTTCTGCCAAGGTGAAAACCAAATGGAAACTTTGGGACCGATATAAATCTCCCTCTCAATAATAAAAAAAAAGGAAAGGTAAATGGGGAAAGGAAGAGGAAAGGGAAAAAAAGAAAAAAGAAAGGGGGAAAAGGGGGGGAAAAGAGGACAGATAAAAGAAAAAGAGAGAAAAAAAAAAGAACAGAGGGGAAAGAAAAGAAAAAAAGAAAAGAAAAAATCCAGAAATTAAAATCTTAAACAATAATTATTTTTGTCTGAATGTTTTGTTTTAGATAATGTGTAAATTATGTTTTATGTATGAAGTCATGAATATATTTGTTTATATATTGGCCTAGAGTTATGGTTGATTGCATATTTTGTGTTTTTCTATTTATATAATGTTCTCTTATTTAAAAAAATGAAAATAAAAATATTTAAAAAAAAAATACCCTTATTATAGACACACAAGGTGACACACACAGGTTAAAATGGCAATTAAAGGCTAATTTCCCACACTTGTGGCTTTTTAAATTGCAATTAGTGTCTGTGTATATCAATGAGATTGTTAGCTCTCACGTGGATGCTATGAGCAGGCTAAATAGTTTGCCATGGGGAGTAGAAAAGAACTGTCAAAAGACTTGCGTGACAAGGTAATCGAAATTCATAAAGATTGAAAAGGATATCAAAAGATATCTAAAGCCTTGAAAATGCCATTCAGTACTGTTGGATCACTTATTAAGAAGGGGAAAATTCAGGGATCCCTCGATACGAAGCCAAGGTCAGGTAGACCCACAGATAATCTCAGGAGTAATAGAGGCTGCTATGGAAAAAGACAATGTGGTTGATATAAGGAGCACAATACCACGATACTTGAACAAAAATGAGCTGCATGGTCGAGATGCCAGAAGAAGGCCTTTACTGTGCCAATGGCACAAAAAAGCCCGGTTACAATATGCCTGACAATACCTTGACACACCTCACATTTTCTGGCACACTGTAATTTGGAGTGACAAGACCAAAAAAGAGCTTTACGGTCACAACCATAAGTTATATGTTGGGAGAGGGGTCAACAAGGCCTATAGTAAAAAGAGTACCATCCCCACTGTGAAGCATGTTGGTGGCTCACTGATGTTTTGGGGGGAGGGGGGGAGCTCTAAAGGTATGGGAAATCTTGTGAAAATTGATGGCAAGATGAATGCAGCATGTTACCAGAAAATACTGGCAGACAATTTGCATTCTTCTGCATGAAGGCTGCGCATGGGACAGAATTAATACAAAATTAATAAAGCATTCACAAATAATTTAGAGTTATTGATATATGGTGCACTTTAAATTTACTAAAGAAGGAATATATTTGCAATTCCAAAATATATTAATTTCTAATATGAATAGATTATTTTTTGACTTCACTAAGTTTATTAGATAAGACTAAAAAATGTTTAGATTGGAAATATAGTTTGTTCGACTTTGCGCTAGTATTGATTGATGTTAAAATTGTACAAACATATTACAAAGCTAGGATATGGAGAATTTTTGAAGGGAAAGTGAAAAAAATGTAATGTTAATTATCAATGACACAGACACCATTGAATTATTTTTGGGAGATAGTTAAAGTAATTTTTAGAGGGGAAATGATTACCGTATATACTCGAGTCGCCCCCCCCCCCCCCCCCCCGTGTCTCTCTAACCCCGCCGTGTCTCTCCAACCCACCCCGTGTCTCTTTCCCTCCCCCTCCTCATCCTCAACCCCCCTCCTCATTCTAAACCCCCCCCTCCTCATTCTAACCCCCCTCCAAACCTCCAAATACTCCCCCCTCCTCTCTCTTTCCCCTCACTTACGTCCATGTGCAGCTTCTGCTCCGGCCTCCGCTCCTACCGGCGTCTTGACACGACCAATGCTAATGACGTGGTGCGCATGTGACGTCACGTCATTAGCATATACCAGGTGCTGACGCTGGAGGTATTTGGAGGGGGAGTTTAGAATGAGGAGGGGGGGGTTAGAATGTCTTGTAACATTCCTGAGCCTCCGAAAGAGTCTCCTTCAACAGGTCTTGGGAATCTCGTAAGGTGGTTAGCCGATCAGTGACTGCAGGAATGGAAGTAGTAATTGGGAGACTCACTAGAAAGGTTGGATGATAACCATAGTTGGCAAAAAATGGGCTCAAAGAAGTGGAGCAGTGTTGGGCATTGTTATAGACAAACTCCGCCGTGGGTAGAAAATCCAGCCAGTCATCCTGCAGGTTCCATGCAAGCAAAATATTTCCCAAATAACCAGGTCAGCCGTCTGTTTAGCTGAAGGGAGACCACGATCTGGTATGAAATTACCCATCTTAGTTAACCTGTCCACAAAAACAAGAATGGTAGTGTGTTCCTTAGAGGGAGGTAGTTCCACAATAAAGTCCATGGATATAGATCCCCAGGGTCAATGAGGAATCGGAAGAGGCTGAAGCAAGCCAACATGGGATGAGTGAGGAGTCTTATGTCTGGCACATACATCACAAGAGGACACATACTTTTTAACATCCTCATAATACTTCGGCCACCAAAAGGATCGGGCAAGTAACTCTTGTGTCTTTCGGATTCCTGGATGACCTGCTGGTTTTGAGTCACGGTAGAGACGTAAAAGATCCATTCGCACTGACTCCGGAGCAAACAGACGTTGTTGAAAAATCCAAAACCCATTACGCATCGTCATATGGAGATCACGAGAAGGATCACAAAGAACTGGATCTTCAGCGTAGCCCTTTTTAATGCGAGACATCAGATCAGAAGGAAATGTAACTCCTATAAATATATCCTCCGGCAAGATGGTGGTCTTGGTTACGGTAGTATGGAGGGGGGTCAGCTATTCTAGACAAGGCATCCGCCTTACCATTCTTGGAGCCAGGACGGTATGTAACCAAAAAATTAAACCTCGAGAAGAATAGGGACCAGCGTGCTTGTCTGGCTGACAGTCTCTTAGCTGATCGAATACATTCCAGATTTTTGTGATCTGTGAGGACAGTAATTGGATGGGTAGCTCCCTCCAAGAGATGTCTCCATTCGGTGAAGGCAGCTTTTATAGCCATTAGTTCTTTATTCCCTGTCATAGTTTCTTTCTGCTGGCACCATCTGGCGGGAATAGAAGGCACACGGATGTAGCAGCATCTTAGGTCCAGTCCTTTGAGACAGTATAGCACCAACAGCTGAATCAGAAGCATCAACTTCCACAATAAATGGCAATTCCGGCTGAGGATGTACCAGGACAAGGGCAGATGTAAACAGGAGTCTTTAATTGGGATAATGCGGTATCAGCCTTATCGGACCACTGAAAAGGAGTCCCTTTACGTGTAAGTTCAGTGATCGGTGTAATAACGGCAGAGAAATTCGTAATGAAACGCCTGTAAAAATTGGCAAACTCCACAAATCTCTGAATATCTTTTTCATTCTTGGGGATGGGCCAGTCCAGCACAGCTTTAATTTTACTTGCATCCATACTTAAACCTTTAGGAGTTATTACATAGCCCAGGAATTGAATTTCTGTTTGTTCAAACTCACATTTTTCCAGTTTAATGTATAGGTGGTGGGTACGAAGGTGCTCCAGAACTATACAGACCTGTTTTCTGTGGTTTTCAAGATTATCAGAAAATATTAGGATATCATCCAAATATGCCACAACAAACTGATCCAGGAGATCTCGTAGTATATCATTGAAAAGATGCTGGAAAGTTGCAGGGGCATTACAAAGCCCAAATGGCATTACTATATATTCGTAATGCCCGTACCTGGTTCTGAAAGCTGTTTTCCATTCATCATTTGGTCTTATGCGAACCAGATTATATGCCCCCCGAAGATCAAGCTTTGTAAATATTTTAGCTTAGCGAAGTCTCTCCAAAAGTTCAGGAATGGGAGGCAAGGGGTAGCGGTTTTTAACAGTGATGTTATTAATGTCCCTGTAGTCAACGCATGGCCGTAGGCTGCCATCTTTCTTTTCTACAAAGAATATAGGAGCTCCTGCTGGGGAAGTAGATGGTTGAATAAAGCCTTTGGCAAGATTTTCTTGTATGTATTCACGAAGAGCTTTCAATTCAGGCTCAGAAAGGGAATATATACGGCCAAATGGGATAGCAGCCCCAGGTAACAGCTCTATTGGGCAATCATAAGGCCTGTGGGGTGGAAGCTGACCAGCATTCTTCTTATCACAGACATCTGCAAAATCCCAATATTGTAGAGGAAGCTTAGTCAAGTTTGTAGCAACCATTTCTTTCATTGTTGTGGCAACAGGTGTTACCTTAGAGGGTTGACAATTCATTAAGCAGTGTTCTGAAGGAAAGGACAAAGTTCTGGTCTTCCAATCAATCTGTGGGTTATGCAGAGCAAGCCAAGGTACCCCCAATATCACTGGAAACTGTGTTGAGGAAATTAGGTGGAAAGATATAGAGTCAACTTTAGGGCACAGTCTCATGTGTAACCGGGCCTGACGTAAGTGGAGAACCGTCTACTGTTTCCATTAACACAGGTGAAGGATTAGGGATAGACTGAATTCTATTTCCTACTGCAAATTTGATGTCCATAAAGTTTCCACCTGCTCCAGAATCTATCATAGCTGTAGTTGAAATTTTACGATCACCACATTGCAACGTGATAGGCACCACCAAATGAGGATGTTGAGTCAACATACCCTCTTCACCATGAGCCAGAGAAAACAAGGGTTGTGTGACAGAATCCAGTTGATCTGAAATCTGGGATTGGTGTCGAATCTGTGCACCCTCAGCCGCCATAGCAATTGTTCTTTTGGATTTGCTAGGGCAATTGATGGCATAGTGCCCTGCACTACCACAATACAGGCATAAATTGTGAGTGCGTCACCACTGTTTTTCTTCATTGCATAATGGCCCTCTTATTAGATTTACCTGCATAGCCTCAGGCTCAGAGTCAGTAGGTGTTTGTGGGGTCGGAGTAGAAATTCTTGAATAGGAAATAGGAGTAGCACTTGGTCTAAAAGAGCCCTGTCTTTCCAATCTTCTTTCAGAAAGTCTCCTATCAATACGGATAGCCAAACGCACAAATGCATCAAAGTCAGCAGGGAGATCAACACGAGCTAGCTCATCTTTTATAGCTTCTGAGAGACCTTTTCTGAAGTGGAACCTCTGGGCTGTTTGGTTCCAGGTAGTATCAGCAACCCACTGTCTGAATTCAGCAGCATATTCAGCCACCGAGCGCCTCCCTTGATGCAAATGAAGGAGAGTGGCTTCTGCTGTAGCACATCAAATGGGGTCATCAAAAACTAGACACATGGCCTCAAGAAAATCATTTAAATTACCCAAGACTGGACTGTCCTGTTCCAGAAGAGAGGAGCCCCAAGCCAGGGCTTCATCTTTGAATAGGGAGAAAATAAATCCCACCTTCTCTCTTTCAGATGGAAAACGGTGAGGTAACATCATGAAGTGCAAACATCATTGATTCGGGAAACCCCTAAATCTTTTGCAATCTCCTCCAAACTTTTCTGGTAGGGGCAAAAGGGCATCTTGTGCAGGTGTAACAGTAGCAGCCGCAACATCACGTGCTCTCTAGCTGGTATACTCACTGTGCATTGACTGAACTTTATTTTGCAGTTCAGCTACCTGGTCCTGCAGCACTTGAATGGTCTGGGCCTGGGTCTGCACAGTTCTTGCAGTAAAAGCAACCTGCTGGGCTAATGCAGAATCTTACCCCGCGATCTCCATGAAAGGGCCAGATTATTCTGTAATGATATAGGAATCACAAGGTTTTGGAGACCAGCAGCCTAGGTCAGCAATTATCCAATTCAGCAACTTGTAGGTGAAACAGGAACAAGCTTTATTGAAGGGAACAGGAACCACAATAATCTGGCAAGGTACATAGACAGGAAGTGCCTTATATAGGCCAAGGACCAGACACCTGACCAGACACAGCTGAAGAGACTAGTCACTGATACTATTGCTAGCAGAGTCAAGGTTTATCAGATCTCAAGGAAATTCACAAAGGCAGGCTGGTGCAGTGGTAGGGAAGAGGTTCAGCAGCCTGGGGACCAGGGTTCAAAACCCAGCAGAGTCAATTCCTCGCACCAAATTAATACAATCAGATTAAATTCAAAGTGACCAAGGAAGATATAAACAATTATTTAATAATTAAAACACTTAAGTTTGTGTATTACTGTACTTAGAAGGCACATTTTTATCAAGCATGCAATATTTTTTTTTAATGCTGTCAAACTCTTTAAAAATGGGGGAAAATCCCAATTATCTTTCTATTATACAAACAAGCCTTGCTTTACAAATGATTCTGGATTAATTTGACATACAGTACAGTGGACAATTGGTACCAAGCAAGCATTTCCAATAGGGATCAATAAAAATAATCTGTTCAGGACCCCAGAAATTTTAAATTGTAATTTTAACTGATGGTCTTGTTTCTTGATACAAAACCTTAAAAGTAAACAGACATAAATAAAAAGCAATAATTACCATATATGCTCGAGTATAAGCCGACCAGAGTATAAGCCGAGGCACCTATTTTACCACAAAATACTGGGTAAAATGAGTGACTCGAGTATAAGCCGAGGGTGGGAAATGTGCTGCCCCCTGTGTCACCCCTCTCTCTCCTGTGTCTCTTCTCGCTTCTCCCTTCCCTGTGTCTCTTCCCCCCTCCCTTATCACCCTCCTCAACCCCCTCCTCATTCTCAACCTCCCTCCTCAACCCCACTCCTCATCCTCAACCTACCTCCTCATCCTCAACCTCCCCCCTCATCCTCAACCCCCCCATCCTCAACCCCCTCCTCAACCTCAACCCCCCATCCATAACCTCAACCTCCCTCCTCATCCTCAACCTCCCTCCTCATCCTCAACCTCCCTCCTCATCCTCAACCCTCTCCTCATCCTCCCTCCTCAACCCCCCCTCAACCTCACTCCTCAACCCCCTTATCCTCATCCTCCCCCCTCAACCCCCCATCCTCATCCTTCCCCCTCATCCCCCCATCCTCATCCTCAGAACCCCCCATCCTCAACCCCCTTCTCACCCCCCCTTAACCTCAACCCCCCTCCTCAACCTCCCTCCTCCTCATCAACCCCCTCCTCACCCCCCCTCCTCAACCCCCCATCCTCAACCCCCATCCTCATTCCCCTCCTCACCCCCCCCTCAACCCCCCTCCTCAACCTCAACCTCCCTCCTCCTCATCAACTCCCTCCTTGCCCCCCCTCAACCTCAACCCCCCTCCTCAACCTCCCTCCTCCTCATCAACCCCCCATCCTCAACCCCCCATCCTTATCCTAAACCCCACATCCTCATCCCCCTCCTCACCCCTCCCAACCTCACCCCCCTCCTCAACCTCCCTCCTCCTCATCAACCCACTCCTCACCCCCCCCCTCAACCTCAACCCCCCTCCTCCTCATCAAGGTAAGTGAGGGGGAGGTATTTAGAGTGGAGACAGTGAGGAGGGGGTTGAGGAGGGGGTTGATGAGGAGGAGGGGGGTTGAGGAGGAGGGGGGTTGAGGATGAGGAGGGGGAGGGAAAGAGACACAGGGGGGTAGAGAGACACAGGGGGGCGAGAGACACGGGGGGTTAGAGAGACACGGGGGGTAGAGAGACACTAGGGGGAGTGACTCGAGTATAAGCCGAGGGGGCGCTTTTTAGCCTTAAAAAGGGCTGAAAAACTCGGCTTATACTCGAGTATATACGGTAGATCAAATACAATTGAATTTAACTTCCCTTTAACTGTACTGAGAGGACTTGAGGTCCCAAATGGGATGGTGGTGATGTAGAGGACGAGAAGGAGGAGATAGGTTATTGCTTGGAACTTTGGTTCTTATAGGCACAGGCTACACTTTGGTTCTTATAAGCACCGGCTACACTATGGTTCTTGAAAGATATACTTTGATTCTTGTAGGCACAGGCTGCACTTTGATTTAGACAGAGGCTGCACTTTGGTTCTTGTAGGCACATGCTGCAATTTGATTATAGTACGCACAGACTGATCTTGGGCTCTTGATTGCCCCACAATACTTTCTTACTTCCTGGTGAGACAAGATGCAGGGTGGCGCGATAGCAAGGAGTACCGAGCAAGCGTCAAGTTCTGAGGCATTGTTTTCTCAGTCAGCTGTGTCGAGTACCGAAAAAGACAAAAGCCTGTCTATAAGGTTTTCTTGGCAAAGATACTGGAGTGGGTTGCCAGTTCCTTCTCCAGTGGACCATGATTTGTTTGACCTCTCTGCTATGACCTGAAAATCTGGTATAGCTCACAGCTTCATGGAGGTACACCAGCCTCTTCACCAAAACAAAGTAGAGATCCAGAAAGGGATAATTACATATAATTGTATTAACTTAGAGGCTGTGCTTTTTTTAACATTCTTAATACATGTTGCGTATTATCACATGTAGTTCTTCAAAAACTAATATTTTCAAATTATTGACCATAGTGGTCATTTAAAGAGACATAGTTGTACTCTGGTTCTGAGATAAAGAACTGGCCTAAAAAAATCAGCAAATTGATGGATGGAGCCTTTTTATTTAGCCTGGTGTTGAAATGACATCCTGGGATATGACCTGTAATTGGCTGAGAAACCAGTATGAAATTGGCACTATAAAAAACTCTGCAGCTGATTTGGAATTAATTGAAAATTTACATAATTGATGAAGGCGATTTTATTTTCCATTCCGTCCTTTTGACAGTAACATCCTGATCTGGCGCTTCCTCACAGCCGTGCGCTTTTATAATCATGGCTTCCTGTTTTGTGTTCTTTGATTTACATGGTCCCAGTAAAAAAAAAAAAATAAATAAATAAATAACAAAAAGCGTGGGAAAACAGAGAAATTTCAGGCTGGCCAGTTTGACATTTTCCTTGGTCAGCGTTTTCTCTCTGTGTTTCCTGTCAGCTTTTCTGTATTTATATAAATACTCTTCCGATGACATCACAGATGTTCTTTAGTCCTGAACTACACTCAGGCCATTGTGAGAGCTGGATGTGAGTACAGGACGGCCACGGATCAGAATACTCACTGATAGCAGCTGTTCTTGTTTGGAAAGAGAGTACAGGAAAAAGTAACAAGTTATCATTTACAGGAATCACTTATTTTTACAGGAATTTGTCCTGTGTTTTTTTATGTTTCTGTGTTTGGATAATGGGTTGTTATGGTGAATAACTGATATTTTTTTTGTCTTTGGGAACTTAACTGACTGTCCACCTGGTTTGCAAATGTATTTTTTTAAAGGGTTATTATAAAGCATTTTTACATTTCTGTTCATTATCCATATATGTAATGAGAGTAATTTATTTGTAATATAAGCAAAAAATACTTTTGCTATGTTATCAAGTTACATTGAAGCTACCATAATGAGAGGGTTCCCTGGTGGTCCAGTGGTTAAGGTTTGGTGCTTTCACTTCCAGTCTGGGAAGCAAGAGGGCACAACACCCTAAAGCCAAGCAGGGTTGTGCCTGGTCAGTACTTGGATGGGAGACCACCTAGGAATACCAGGAGCTGTATCCTGTAGCCCATTGGAGAAGGAACTGGTAATCCAGACCAGTATCTCTGCCATGAATACCAAGTGGATCAGCATGGTATGTTGCAGTCCATAAAGTCACAGAGGGTTGAACACGACTAAGCAACACAAACACACATCATAATGAGAACCACTAAATGATGCCTACTTCCACTGCCAGTAGGGGCTTGTTGTGCTATCAACCTTTGTGTTTTAAATTAATGTATTTATTTATTATTTTTATACCCACATCACCCTGTTCATCTTTACCCCTCCTGGGCACCCTCGTTCACACCAGCTTCCATGCTTTTCTGTCTCTGGCGTGGCTTTTGGCAGGGGCAGGGAATCCTGAATGATGTCATACCTGGCATCCTTCAGGATTCTTTGTCCTGGCCATAAGACATGGGGCAGTGGAACCAGAGATGTGCAGAAGCTGCTCTGGTGACCACGATGAGTGAATACAGAAGGAGTAGGGGCATGGGGCCAGGAGGGGCATATATAAATTATATATATATATATATATATATATATATATATATATATATATATATATATATATATATATATCAGTGGAGCTAGAGAGTGGGGGCCCTGGTGCAAAATAAATGGAGGGCGGAGAACAAAATGTATTTTTTTGTGTTGAGCCCCCCCCCATGGGCTCCCCTAATAATATATAAATATATATATATGCACAAACATCAATATATTCATTATAATTATACAATTAAACAATTATAATACATTAATATATTCATACATATATTTATATTTATTATATATATAATATATACATTTATATATAATATGATATATACAGTGCCTTGCAAAAGGATTCTCCCCCTTGACTTTTTACCTATTTTGTTACATTACAGCCTTAAGTTCAATGTTTTGGTAATCTGAATTTTATGTGATGGATCAGAACACAATAGTCTAAGTTGGTGAAGTGAAATGAGAAAAATATATACATAAAACTATTTTTTAGAAATAGAAAACTGGTATGTGCGTATATATTCATTCCCTTTCTTATGAAGTCCATAAAAAGCTCTGGTGCAACCAATTACCTTCAGAAGTCACATAATTAGTGAAATGATGTCCACCTGTGTGCAAGCTAAGTGTCACATGATCTGTCATTACACATACACACCTTTTTTGAAAGGCCCCAGAGGCTGCAACACCTAAGCAAGAGGCTCCACTAACCAAACACTGACATGAAGACCGAGGAACTCTCCAAACAAGTAATTGAGAAGTACAAGGCAGGGTTAGGTTATAAAAAAATATCCAAATCTTTGATGATCCCCAGGAGCACCATCAAATCTATCATAACCAAATGGAAAGAACATGGCACAACAGCAAACCTACCAAGAGATGGCCACCCACCAAAACTCACAGACCGGGTAAGGAAGACATTAATCAGAGAGGCAGCACAGAGACCTAAGGTAACCCGGGAGGAGCTGCAGAGTTCCACAGCAGAGACTGGAGTATCTGTACATAGGACGACAATAAGCCGTACGCTCCATAGAGTTGGGCTTTATGGCAGAGTGGCCAGAAGAAAGCCATTACTTTCAGCAAAAAACAAATGGCACGTTTTGAGTTTGCGAAAAGGCATATGGGAGACTCCTAAAATGTATGGAGGAAGGTGCTCTGGTCTGATGAGACTAAAATTGAACTTTTGGGCCATCAAAGAAAACGCTATGTCTGGCGCAAACCTAACACATCACGTCACCCAAAGAGCACCATCCCACAGTGAAACATGGTGGTGGCAGCGTCATGCTGTGGGGATGTTTTTCAGCAGAGTTGGTCAGAGTTGAGGGAAAGAGAAAAGATGGATGGTGCTAAATACAGGGATATTCTTGAGCAAAACCTGTACAACTCTGTGCGGGATTTGAGGCTAGGACGGAGGTTCACCTTCCAGCAGGACAATGACCCCAAACACACTGCTAAAGCAACACTTGAGTGGTTTAAGGGGAAACATGTAAATGGGTTGGAATGGCCTAGTCAAAGCCCAGACCTCAATCCAATAGAAAATCTGTGGTCAGACTTAAAGATTGCTGTTCACAATCGCAAACCATCCAACTTGAAGGAGCTGGAGCAGTTTTGCAAGGAGGAATGGGCAAAAATCCCAGTGGTAAGATGTGGCAAGCTCATTGAGACTTATCCAAAGCGACTTGGAGCTGTGATTGCAGCAAAAGGTGGCTCTACAAAGTATTGACTTTAGGGGGGTGAATAGTTATGCACATTGACTTTTTCTGTTATTTTGTCCTATTTGTTGTTTGCTTCACAATAAAAAAAAAAAAACATCTTCAAAGTTGTGGGCATGTTCTGTAAATTAAATGATGCAAATCCTCAAACAATCCATGTTAATTCCAGGTTGTGAGGCAACAAAACATGAAAAATGCCAAGGAGGGTGAATACTTTTGCAAGGCACTGTATATATATAATGTATATATGGGTGTTGGATGGGAGGAGGGAGAGATGTGTGACAGAGAGGAGAGAACAAGCAGATAGAAGAAGAGAGAGAACAGGCAGGGGTACAGGCAAGGGACAGAGGGGTTAGTATAGGCAGTGTAGGGGTTTAGTATAGGCAGTGTAGGGGTTTTAGTATAAGGGGTCTTTCTAATAGATCTGCCATTAACAGATACAGGGGGAGATAGAAGGGAAGATGGTAGGGGCGTGCTGTTGCACGTGAGCGCTTCTAGCCCAGCGCACATTTGTGTGCTGCCCAATTTTCGGGGCCCATACGTCGGTGCGACTTCAGCACGCGCGCTGAAGTTGTGCTCCTGAAGATTTCTGGATTTTACTATATATTATATACCTATACATCTGTTTACTTTTCTGAACATTATTTTATTCAAAAGTGTTTAAAAGCTCTTTTTTTACTGTCTAAAATTAAATAAATAGTCCCTGTATGTGTCTGCCCACTGCAGCATATGCAGACACAGACTCTGTATAACTGGATGTGCAGTGTAGTGGCTACATGCACTGCACTGATGGGCAGATAACAGGAAAGAGTCCAAATTTGCTATTTATTGATTTGTATTTGCATGAAAGATAACTGCTGTTAGGGTTAAATAGAACTATTTTAATACTTGTACAAATGAACTTGGATCAAAGTCAGGAACTCCTGACCAACTTTAATTAGGGCGTGTCAGGAAACTGAACAAGTTGTGTTACTGATGTCAATTGGAAAATCACCTACTCCCTCTACTGGCTATATGTGATACTGCAAATAGTATTCAGAAAAAGCAGCTTGCATGACAGATTTCATAAAAAAAAACTGTTCTAGCTACACTTGATGATGGATATACATATATATAAATATATATGCATACATATATGTGTATAAATAAATATACAACAAAATTAGAGGTGCTCAATCTGAGAACGGACAATACCTGGGTGACCCAGCACAAAATACCAGGCTCTCTGAGTAGGTAACCAGACCTATAGGACAAACCTAGATAGATAGATAGATAGATAGATAGATAGATAGATAGATTTATATTTGTACATTTGCAAGCCCATTTGAAAGTCTAAAAATAAGTTAAAAAACGTATTTTCTGCTCAGGTTTACCAGAAATCCAGTAATTGTACTGCATTGTGGGAAAATGGGCAGTGACATGCAAATGAGGATAGAATGTATCTTACTCAAATCTAAAACACCATTTTATACATGGCTCCTTTTAAGCATATGCTCACTGTATTACGCAGCTTTAATCAAAGCACAGGATTGAATTATGCACAAGCCAGGAACCCACCCACAGACAGCACTGTTTCGAGGTTAATGCCTCTCATCACTGTGAGGTTGGTCCTGGTTTGTGCACCAGATTTTGTGGGAATTTTGCAGCTAAAGCTGCCAATATTTTCAACAGCACTAGTGGAAAGCTCATTAGTTTACAAGGAAATATCCTCCTGAGAAAGCATCTGAGCTAAGTAAACTGAAGCCCACAGTGAAGAACAATTACACATAAAATAGCAGCATTTAAAGGTTGTTTTATTTTTATTTTCCTTTCAAAACCTTTTTTTGTCCCTTATCAAGGTTAGTTATTCAGACACCTTATAGACCTTATAGACCTTGTGTCATTTACATTAGTGACGTATAAACCCTCCACTATGACCATGTCATGTTATAGTGATGCATTTAAAACAAGATGGTATCCAGTTCTGATTTAATGTGCTATAAAATAATCTGTTCACTGCCAGCCTCTCGGTAGATAAGGGAAGCTGACCCATCCAAGTCAAGGTGGCAGCCATTTCCTCTTTCAGTTCACTCCCTTCTTCATTAATCCTTTGCTCCCACACAGAGATACTTAACCATTGAAGCATATTATTTATTCAGAAAGGAGGAGGACAGGCAGCAGAAGGGATGGCCGCACTCATATGTGCTTCCTGCCTTTGGAAAGAGGGGCTTCTGCATTCCTGGCATTCCCTGTACCAGCTGGTCCCACCACAGCTCACCTTCCCTTCACCTGCTAATCAGGGTGCTGCTCTGTCTGCTAATCCTCCCATCCTGCCCCCCTCCCATCAGTGCTTCAAACACCCACATCAATCAGTCAGAGACTGTTCCCGGAAACAGATTAAATGAGACAGCTGATAACCAGTATCTTTAGGATTTATTCAGGTTTGTACTTATAAATGTAACAAAGCGGCCATGGAAAAAAATAATAATACACAAATACGCACACTATTATAAATAAGGTTCATCATTTTATACTAATTTTATTGCTTGGAGTTTTAAGATGATACAATGTAAATCAGCCAGTCGTAACATACGGATGTGAGAGCTGGACCATAAAGATGGCTGAGCGCCGTAAAATTGGCATGCTTGGACAAGCTAAAAAGTAAAGATTTAACACCATATCAACCATAGTTAGAATCGTATTCCCAGCAGTAACATGTGAGAGCTGGAACATAAAGAAGTCTGGGTGCCGTAGAATTGATGCCGTTGATTTGTGGTGTTGGAGAAGACTGATTAGAATCCCTAGGACAGCTAGAAGATCCAATAAATCAGTTCTACAGGAAATCAAGACAAACTGTTCACTGGAAAGTTTGATCATGAGGCTGAAGCTCAAATATTTTGGTCATATCATAAGAAGACAAGATTCCCTAGAGAAGACTCTGATACTGTGAATGATTGAAGGAACATGAAAAAAGGGGTGGATTGATGAAGTCATTGAAGCAATTAACATGAGCTTGATGCAGTTGCAGACAGATGTGCCTGGGGTGCGGCGGTCCATAGGATCATGGAGAGTCAGACATGACTGATCAACTAAACATCAACAAATGTGAAAAATGCGGCAGAAGCAAAGATTATTGATATTATATTAACTATTATGCAATGGAAACAATTAGAGAAATCTGTTAATGTATTTTGTGAAACGTATACACTTTGTTTTAGTTGATCAGCTGAAAATCCTGCACCAAATGCACCAAAAATGTCATGTCCTTGTTGTTGTTCAGTCGTTCAGTTGTGTCCAACTTTTGATGCCCCCCCCAGGCACATTCCACCATGAACTCACACAGAAAGAGGGCCGCGGGGCGGTGGGAGTCCATGGCAGTTTGGGCTTGGGTGACAGCACTGGGCCCCTCCAAGGCAGGGCCACCAGTGGTAGCTCCGCCTCTGGACCGCAGCAACCAGGCACATCTATCTGTGTTTCTGTTAGTTCTTATCCATAGGGTTTTCTTGGCAAAGATACTGGAGTTGGTTGCCATTTCCTTCTCCAGTGGAGATTTGTTTTATCTCTCTGCTTTGACCTGACAATTTTGGGTGACCCTACATGGTATAGCTCACAGCTTCGTTGTGGTACACAAGCACCATCACCAGGACAAGGTAGTGATCCAGAAGGGGGTGTCATGTCCTACTTACATACAAATATTAGACTTCTGAGGATATCCTTATGCATAACTTGAATTCCATGTATTCATCCCTACAAATCTGTTGTAAATTTAATCTATATATTTGAGAAAGCGTGAGAAAAAAAATACCCTTCTGGATCGCTACCTTGTCGAGGAGAAGGAGCTTGTGTATCTCAAAGAAGCTTTGAGCTATACCATGTAGTGTCACCCAAGATGGACAGGTCATAACAGAGAGTCCATTGGAGAAGGAACTGGCAATCCACTCCAGTATCTTTGCCAAGAGAGCACATCTATTTATATATATCAACTTGGCAAAGTAATAAACTCCTTTATATTGTAAGTTTTGCGAGTTTTCAATCTTGTGTCGATGCTTTGGAAACAAGCACTATGTACATGTGATACTAAGCTCAAGAACAGAGCCCTCCATTCTTTGTAATGTGTTATTTTTTGTCATGTACTTAACCCCTGTATAGAGCTACAGAATATGTTGATGTGTTACAAATAAAGATAATAATAACTAAAGGATTGAGGACATTTTGGCATGTGTTAACTCGCCATTTATTATAGTCCCTACTCCTGTGTTATATCTAGCTCAGTGGGGCTCATCGCAAGTTGTAGCGATCAGAGTGCGTTAGGGGCGTGTAACCTGCATCTACTGTGAAAACCCAACTCCCCCGAATTTACTAAACACTTTCCTTGCTTTTTACTACCAAAGATACTGATATTAATTGCATGTTCAAATCCATGTTAGTATTATTAAATATAATTATAAAACCAATATTCATCTATTATCATACAACATAAGTTGCTAGATGTTTTATATAGCAGTGTATGTTGTATATAACTAGGTAAATGTTAGTTTTATTATTTTATTTAATATACTGCACTATAGAAGTTGAAACCCACAATGCTGAATAGTAAAATATCTAAGATCCATATGGAGCTTCAAAGTATAACCATAGGGGTGCTTATGGAACCTCATGGCACCTATGGACCCCAATGGCAATCTGTCATTTGTTAGGAACAACTTTAGTTAAATGCACATCAAAATAAACAGTAACACAGCTTTTTTCTATAAAGTTTGTATCCACGTCATGATGACGTCATTAGTGGGCAGAGTTAAGGCCTTTGAAGATTTGTGGTTTCACAGTGCTCACGGTTCTCTTGAGAAAACCGCCATACAGAGCGGGAAAATGCACGTCGGGTATATCTCCTCTCAGTAAGTAGAGCTTCGTGGATTGCATTCAATCACGCAAAAGTGTCAGTATTGATTACTTTTACAATGTGCTGATCTGTCCTTTGATTCATCCCAGTGAGAACCCTGCAATGAAAGTGGTATCAGCAATTCTCTTGCACAACATGTCAACTAGGATCACGTATCCATATTTATACTTCCATATTTATACCTTATACTTCTGACTTGTTGTTTACAGACATAGCCACTCACTGATTACACCGGGGTGAGACTACATTTTGCAATATGGTATAAGGTAGTTTATGTTTCATAGCTATATTGTTTATTGTGTTACTTGATAGATGTTACATAGAATCAGACTTCAATCCTAATAATGCACTAATAACAACTCAAAATCTACCGTCTTAGGTCTGTTTACAAACCCACTCCTGATTGTTCTATGAATAACAACATCTGCCAATACGGTGTAAACACAACG
The DNA here is from genome assembly GCA_027410445.1 of Discoglossus pictus. Taxonomy (NCBI): domain Eukaryota; kingdom Metazoa; phylum Chordata; class Amphibia; order Anura; family Alytidae; genus Discoglossus; species Discoglossus pictus. The sequence goes on from CM050168.1 coordinate 61,362,567, forward strand.
ATTTATGTATTTCTTTGTATTCAGGAATGGTGAAGCAATCAGTTAGCCCACAAGTAACATATTTATGAGTTTCCAGCAGTCCTTTCCCTGCACAGATGAATGTGGGAAGGGTTAACTCCCTTTCTAGTTTTGTTCTCTGCACAGAGTTCTTGCTGTTTGTCTGGGGAATGTCAGAGGCTCGTGTAAACAGACATTTTCAGCCTTATTAAATTGCGATTCAGGAAGTTTAAAAGGGCTCTATTTAAGCACATAGCATATTTTTTTTACAGAAGTTTTTAGTTAGTGAAGACCTTGCTTTTGGATATAAGTTCACTAACTAAAAACTTCTGTAAAAAAATATGCTATGTGCTTAAACAGAAACCTTTTAAATTTGCCAAATTGCAATTTAATAATGCTGTTTATTTTTACATTTCTCTATGAAAAAAGAAGGCATTTAAAAAATTCAAAATGTTTTTCAACAAGGTTTTATGAGAACTTTACAGTCGAGTGCTCTAAGTTGTATTGAATTAACTGGCCCTGTAAAGACTAGTATTTGTTCATTTGCAATTTTTGTATGTTGCCACATTATTCTATTAAAAGGAACATCTTATGCAGGACGTATCCAGACTAAATCTCTTATAGTGTGGTCTTTCTTTAGTCCTGTTGCTAATATATTTATTTTTATACTCCTATATTAGGCGTACATTCCCACTTATATTATATATATATTAGCAACAGTATCCTTATAACTATTCTGTGTTTGCATTTTGTGGACAGCAGACTTACTAATTTCCTATAACATTTTTTAAATTAATCCTATTTTAGCCTAGACATATCCTGTTGTCCCAGTAATTTCCCATTTCTTCTGAAAGGAAGCACATGTGGCTATTTTCAATCATAACTCATCTTTGCAAAAGTCTTTCTCAGCAAACTGTATGTGATTATGTGCTCTATATTATTTTGCTGAGAAAGTGAAAGGCTTGGTCTCATATAGCAAAACCTTTACATATATATATATATATATATATATATATATATATGTAAATACATATATATATATATATATATATATATATAAGTATATATATATATATATATATATATATATATATATATGTATATATATATATATAGAGAGAGAGATGTGTGTGTGTATATATATATATATATAGATTACTGGACATTCACTGGACATTCACGGCTGCATCACCCTTCAATTATATATATATATATATATATATATATATATATATATATATATATATATTTATTTATTTATTTATTTTTAAACTACAGTTTCTAACTTATTACACAGATGCAACAATTTCCCCCAGAATTTCCCCACTTTTGTGTTTATTACAACACAGTGTAAAGTGGAGCAGATGTGCAGATCAGACCCCCCTGAGCATGTCCCGGACAGCTGGTGTAAATTGTAAACCAAGGAAAGTCATGGTGTATTTTTTATGCATTTCTGATAAATTAAGCTGTGGGCGAAAATCGTCAGTGTTCTTCCAATCACTTTTTTTCTTGCTGAGCAACGGAAGAAAACACATTGCAACTAATACGTTTTCCTGGGAATATCTCTAGTAAGAAGGGATTTTTTTTTAACTAGATTATTTCCTGGGGGTGAAATTCACTAAATGATTAGAAGGGCTGTGATGAAGTGTAAATAGTTGAGATGGCAACAAAGTGAAGAAGGGGTGTGTTATCAACACAGACTAACCAAATTAAACTTATTTTCTCTAGAAAACAGCTTCCTATGAGGTGATATGATTGTTTATATAAATAGATATATGGTCAATATATTACTTTGTCAGGGGAACATTTCTTATCAAGAAGTTTACAGTTAACAAGAGGTCATGCCTTGAGGTTAGTAGAAAAATGTCTTCTCCTTACAGGACCACTACATTTCAAGAATAAAAAAAAACATTTAATTGTCAAGTATATACCAAACTAACAGCAGCTGTGTAAGTATGAGCATTAAACATTTTTGTGCAAAATCTGAATTTTTGAAGACTTTGTTTATGAGTACATGAATCCATTTTGTGTTTGTTACATCACATCCTCAGAACTGAATCATGAAGGTGTGTGTTTTAGCTATCAGTTGAGGAGCGGTGGAGGGAACAGAGAGCCTTGTAAAGATAACTGGCTAAGACTGAAATGGACACAATGCTTACTTGATCATACAAAGCCACTTATTATCACATAGTTGTTTAGCTCCTTTTTAAATCATAATGATAACAGAAATCACCCAAATGGCCCTGATCAAAAGTTTACATACCCTTGAAGGTTTGGCCTTGTTACAGACACACAAGGTGACACACAGAGGTTCAAATGGCAATTAAAGGTTAATTTCCCACACCTGTGGCCTTTTAAATTGCAATTAGTGTCTGTGTATAAATAGTCAATGAGATTGTTAGCTGTCACATGGATGCTCTGAGCAGGCTAGATATGGAGCCATGGGGAGCAGAAAAGAATGGTCAAAAGACATACGTAACAAGGTAATGGAACTTCATAATGATGTAAAAGGATATAAAAAGATATCCAAAGCCTTGAAAATGCCAGTCAGTACTGTTCAATCACTTATTAAAAAGCTGAAAATTCAGGGATCTCTTGATGCCAAGTCATTGTCAAGTAGACCAAGAAACATTTCAGCCACAACTGCCAGAAGAATTGTTTGGAATACAAAGAAAAACCCACAGGTAACCTCAGGAGAAATACAGGCTGCTCGGAAAAACAAAGGTGTGGTTGTTTCAAGCATCACAATACGATGATACTTGAACAAAAATGAGCTGCATGGTCAAGTTGCCAGAAGGAAGCCGTTACTGAGCCAATGCCATAAAAAAGCCTGGTTACAATATGCCAGACAACACCTTGACACGCCCAACAGCTTCTGGCACACTATAATTTGGAGTGACGAGACCAAAATAAAGCTTTATGGTCACCACCAGAAGAGCTATGTTTGGAGAGGGGTCAAAAAGGCCTATAGTGAAAATAATACCATCCCCACTGTGAAGCATTGTGGTGGTTCACTAATGGTTTGGGTGGGGGGGGGGGGGGTGAGCTCTAAAGGCACGGGGAATCTTGTGAAAATTGATGGCAATATGAATGCAGCATGTTATCAGAAAATACTGGAAGACAATTTGCATTGTTCTGCACGAAGGCTGCGCATCGGACGCTCTTGGACTTTCCAGCATGACAATGACCCTAAGCACAAGGCCAAGTTGATCCACCAGTGGTTACAGCAGAAAAAGGTAAAGGTTGTGGAGTGGCCGTCACAGTCTCCTGACCTTAATATCATCAAGCCACTCTCTGAGGAGATCTCAAATGTACGATTCATGCAAGACGACCAAAGACTTTGCATGATCTTGAGGCATTTTGCCAAGATGAATGGGCAGCAATACCACCTGCAAGAAATAGGGGCCTCATCAACTATTCCAAAAGGCTGCACGCTGTCATTGATGCTAAAGGGGGCAATACATAGTATTAAGATCTAAGGGATGCAACATTTTTGAACAGGGTAATTTCATGTTTTTCATTGTTGCCATGTTTTGTTTTATGATTGTGCATTACCTACAGTTGAATATGAATCCCATAAGAAATAAAAGAAATGTGTTTTGCCTGTTTTCTTTAAAATGGTACATATATTACCAATAAGCCAAGGTTAAGCAAACCTTTGAGCACAACTGTATCACTTTTTTCACTGGTTAATTATGCTCTGAGTCAGAAATAAAGTTATCAAACAAATATATTTTTTCCATTGTGCAGTGGTCATTTAAATAAATAAAAGGAGGTTGTGGTGGCAGATTCAATAGATAAGATTAAAAATGAGTTGAATATTTTTTTTTAGTCAAAGGGGAATCCAACGCTGTGTCTGGTAAATAGTATAGGTGAGGTATTGAGCCAGGGTATACTCCAACCCTTGGTTTATGGATTAGGAAGGATTGTTTTCTCTGTAATGAGACAATTTTACATAAAAAAAGGTTAGAGGAGATCTTAAAAACTTGACATTTATAGAATAAAAATATTATACTGTACGGATGTAAGAGATGGACCATAAAGATGACTGAGCGCTGTAGAATTGATGCCTTTGAATTGTAGTGTTCACAAAAAACAGCTGCAAGAAGATCTAATAAAGAAGATCTAATAAACAGCTGCAAGAAGATCTAATACATCTGTACTACAAGAAATCAAGACAACCTGTATCCTGGAAGGTTTGATGATGAGGCTGAAGCTCAAACATTTTGGCCATCATGAGAAAACAGGGTTCCCTAGAGAAGGCTCTGATGCAGGGAAAGATTGAAGGTACATGAAGAAGAGGACAACAGAATCAGAGTTGAATAGATGAGGTCATTGAAGCAAATAACATGAATTTGATGAAGCTCAGAGGGGCAGTGACTGACAGATGTTCCTGGCATGCTGAGGTCCATAGGGTTCACAAGAGTTGGACACGACTGAACGACTAAACAACAACAAAATGTACATTATCCTATGGGGCAGTTTTACAAGGATGTGATATATGCCAGAAAACTTTATAACAGAGGTATAAAGGGGTGCTATAGAACACATGGATATCTTCTCCATTCCTATGTTATGCTATGCAGCATATATATTATGATTTGACACCTACAAGAGTTTTAAAACATTTTAACCTTTAGTACATATGGCCCATGGACTTTAACATATCAGTTGTTTATTAAAGGGCCAACATAACTGTCTGGAAATGTGAAGATTTCAGTACTGAGTGTGAACATAAACATCTTGCACACTCACATAATTCAAAACAAAATATGAAATACACAGAGAATATCATCATTCCCTTATCTTGAATATCATTTTGATAGAACTATTCATGACCAAGCCAAGGTGGACTTCATCATTTAGCACTAGCAATGGCACGTTCATAAGGAATTTTTAAACAGAGAAAGGACAATCGCACAGATGTTAATAAAATCTTAATTTGGTAAGAGATTTTACATTGTGCCACCAAGAATAGGAGGGGTATAATCGACATAAGTAGAATATTAGTGATTTACAGCTGTGCTTAGTGAGTCTACCCCATTGTGTTTTTAAACTAACTACCATGATAAGTGGACTTTGTAATATAATGTTATAAAAAAAATACTGTAACATAATACTTTCACATATTACCCTTAAGTTTGCCACCTTCCAGATTCAGCTCATGACTTCTTGTTCTTGTCAGTCTCGAAACTAGAGAGTGGAGGACCCCATCAAAATAATTTGGGGCCCCCCACAACTTCTCCCTCTATATTCTATATATATATAAACACCCTGTGTCTCTTCCTCAATGTGTGTGTGTAAGTCGTTCAGTTATGCCAGACTCCTCGTGACCTTATGGACTGTAACACACCATGCTGATCCACATGGTATTCATGGCAGAGATACTAGAGTGGGTTGCCAGTTACTTCTCCTAGGTGGTCTCCAATGCAAATACTAACCAGGCCCAACACTGCATGGCTTTACGGTGGTGTGACCTCTTGGTTCTCTAACTGGAATTAAACCCAGGTTGCATCAGTGAAAGTACTGAATCCTAACCACTGGACCACCAGGGATCCCCCTCTTCCTCCATACCAAGCCCAAGATAGATGTGCACATTAATGGTTATTCTTAAACAGCATAACAAAACTGACTATATATTTGTATGATCATTGGTTTCCGTAGTGACAAAACAATGTCCCTGAATGTTGCCATGCAGTTAGACCCCCCATACCCTTACCAAGCACTCAGATCTACAAATTAGCATAATATGTAGCACATTAACATAAATGAGTCACCTAAGCAATACTGAATATCTCAGAGATTATTTATTCTTGAGCAAACAGCTAATGTATATAGTTTTTAAAGATTTACCTTTTTTTTGGGGGGGGTGGGTTACATCCATTTTATGCATTTAAGAATTTCTATTGTCTCCCCCTATTAAATATTTCCACTACTTAAATAATAGCATTTCTATTTTCATAGTTAATGTAATTAATTTTAACTAAAAAAACAAATCTTGTGAGTGTTGTGTTTGATGCCTTTCTGTTACCAATCATGAATATTTTACAATGCATTTTGCTCTGTCTGAAAATGCCAAGAATGTGCTCGCTTCCTGTTTTCTTCCTCTTTTGACAGAATCTATTCAGTCTGAGAAAGTGCAGCTTTGCAGACATCTGGCCTTATTGGGCCTCATGTGCACCGCGGCCTGCAAGTGAAGTCTTTCTATCTTTAGCAGAGGAACCCAGCAGGTTCATGTTATTGCCTCGTCCCACAAAACAAATTGTCTGACAAAATATAAACAGTTCAACATGTTTCAGATTTAATTAAAAAGACCCAAACGTTCCATCAGGCATTTTAAAATATTTACAAAGGAAAATGGAATTATATGAAGAAACTATTTAACTTGCGATTGGCCATCTAGCCTGCCCATTCTATCTACTTGTAAAACTTGCCCTTATGCCGAGAGAAATAGAGGTATGATTGTATGTTATATGTATGGTATTCTTTGCTGAAGTGACTGTGGTGGAATGTGCTGCAGATACTTAGATGGAATAAACTGCAGAGAGTTAAAAAGAGCTGCAGAGACTCTTATATGAAAATACATAGCATCTGCTTACACGAATATGTGCAAGACTACAAATCCCATGATGCCTTGTTGCAGAGACAGGATCTCCAGACTTTTGCTATAATGTTGCAGCTGCCTCTGATTGGCCAAAACGAAGTATGAATTGTATGCTAATTTAACCTGGGTTTTAGGGGGTGTCTACTCTTAAATTCAACTTCCAAAACATAGAATACATATTGCTAACTTGAGAGTAAGTTTATTAATGTTTATTGTGGCATTTTTTCATGCAAAAAAAAAGTTTTCATACACTATTATTGTTTATTTGTAACACGCCAATCATATTACATATACACTACTGATTCTGCTCTATCAGATGCATTCATAATCAATGACACGTAAATATGCCTTTACATTCCTTAAATAAGGAATTTAATCTATACATTGTACTAGCCCTTTTTTCTTTTCGGCAAATCACTTGTTTGATACACAGCAATGTGGGGCTCAATATGCTAATTTAAGGCTCAGGGAACTTGATAAAAGTAGGAAGGATTATAACTTAATGAGTCAATTTTTTCGCCAAATATGGACATACAAGAAGACTAGGATTCTAATTAGCAAATCAAAACTAATTAGTATTTTAAAGCTGCTCATTTGCATAACAATGCAGCACACATAATAGTGAGTATCTAAGAAATACAGTGTAGAGACAGTTTTCATACTCTATGAGTATAACCTGAAAAAATGCAACTTGATTTTTGAATGACAAAGAGCCTGATTCAATTGAGCAATCGTAAGTTCCCGGAGCCCGTAAGTGAGGCTGTAAGTTAATTTGCTGTTCAATTTGGGTCTTTTTGCAAACTATGGTTTACGGGTTACGGGCTTGAAAACTTTGTGGTTGTTAAACCCAGAACTTACAGCCTCCCGAACCCTTTGATCTCTACCGTCTGCAAGAGTTACGATCGCTAAAATCGCAAATCGCTATTCAATTGCTACAATCCCCAAGATCGCAAATGTTTTCACACCCGTAAATGGCAAATGTAGGAGAAAATCCTACTAGTGCTAGAGAGGACTCGCAAATGGGGTAAAAGACATGTCCGTAGCACTGTAAAAGCAAATAAAAAATCAATACTGCACTGTCAATGACCGGGAAAGCGATGATAGACAGAATTAATTGCACAAGTGTCTCAAACTCACAAATCGGCAGGAAAACTTTCATTTTTGACATTTTGGGGTTATATCGATCTCAGGAATCAATGAGTTAATACATATCAGGCCACCCACATGGACTAGAACAGTATCTGCATTCACTTTTAATATTTTGTGTTTTGCGGTTTTGCAAGTCCATTCGCATATCGGACCTGATTGGCATGTGACATCCATGTTTTACTGCCGTCATGATGACAGTTTAATTTTCTATTGGCTGTTTTGAAATGAGAGGTTACGGCCTTGCTTAATTGATCATATTCTGTCCCTGAACTGCTACAATCCTTGATTTTTCCTTGACAGTTTAGGACACTACCCTGACCACAAACTTTGTAAATATTTGAAAAATAAAACAAATCGCACAATTTGCTTGTGGGTTTATGATGAAATTAAACAGGCGCGGCAAAGGTCCCAGCTATTGCAGAAATTGAAAGAATATATACATATATATATATATATATATATATACATAGGGCCTCATTCAATTGCGATTTGGCCAATTGAATAGGGCTCTAAATAAGCACATAACATATATTTTTTTAAAGAAGTTTTTAGTTAGGGAAAATCTTGCTTTTGGATAGATGCTTACTAACTAAAAACTTCTTTAAAAAATATATGTTATGTGCTTATTTAGAGCCCTATTCAATTGGCCAAATTGCAATTGAATGAGGGCCATATATTGCCAAGAATGGAAGGTCCTGTTTTGAGCTAAAAATTCAAGCCCACATAGTGCTTGTATCCAAGGCACTGACACAAGATATATATATATATATATATATATATATATATATATATATATATATATATATATATTCCCACCATAAACTAAACGATTGTTGAAGTAAACTACCTCCCCACAAAATCTGCTACACAAGCTAGGAACTGGCCCCACACTGATGAGAGGTGCTGTCTATGGGTAGGTTTCCTGGCTTGTACTAAATCCATCCTTGGTTTTGCTGAAAGCTATGTAATACAGCAGGCATATGCTTAAAAGGAGTCATGTTTGAAATGGTATTTGGATTAAAGAGTGAAGCCTTTGTGGGCACATTTGCATGGTACATTTGCAGGTTCCCAGAGTGCAGTGCAATAACTGTATTTCTCAGAATTCTGGGCATGAAACACGTTTTTTTTTACTTGTTTTAGACATTCAAATGTGAACACAAATTAACTATTTATATACTATATATATATTTTAACATCCATTTATTATTTAAAACAAATGGAAGTGTTAGATATTAAGCTAGAAGTTTGGAAATGTTAAGCTTAAATTGCACAAAATTGCACTCTCCTAATGACTTCTTTATCTCACATGGTGACTTAACTCTTTAGAGGGGTAACATTTTCAGTGCTTGGGAAAAGTACCAATTTTAACTAATGAGTATCAATTTTAAATATGTATATATATAAATTGGAAGTTTCCAACAATCTTTCAAAACTAGGTGGTAATATCATTTGTGTATTACCCAAACTGTCCACAGGTGGTGCTGACAAGAAAGGTCTGAAATTAGGAAAAATGCACAAAACCTGTACCTTGTCTATAGTGCAGATAACTCTATTCAGTGTGTAAAGGTTAAAGTTTGACATAAGGACATATGTTGATAATATTATAGTATATGAAGTATATATTCAGTCATTCTTGCATAAATGTAAATTAGAGGATACTCCATGTGAGAAACATGAAAAATCAGGCAAACTGTGAAATGCTTTAAAGGTTACACGAACCACGTAGGGACATTTATTTGTTCTTTCTGTTTTACTTGGTGCAGTCATATAAACCTGGTGTTTTGAAAGAGAAGAAGTTCAGTTAGTCAACTTAAAAATTGAGACAATACCAGAATTAGCTAGTGATACACTGAAGACAGAAAAGAGAGAAGAGCAGCTTGTAACCTGGCAAGAGAAAAGGGCAACTTGTAACCTGGTTGTTTTAAGCCCATTATTCTCTGTGCGTTCATTTTATTTGAATGCATACATATTTATTAGTAGTTTTATCATGTATATTTTCTAAAAACTTAAAATAACTTAACTTAAAATATTACTTCAAGACATAATGGTAGGTGAAGACACCTTAGGTCCATATACATCTCAATTGGTGTAAAAAGAGGACCAGCAATCTTATTTATCTCACCGATCTAGAGCTATTGTTTCACTATAATACATGAATCTGTTTGCTATTCAAACATGAACTATGAAGAAAGTAAGGACTTGTGTGATATAGGTTCATAAGATTTGAGGATGAGATATAGGTAATGTGATATGATAAGACAAAGGTTCCCAAACTGTATTCTTCAGATCACCAGTGGTGTGTCTACTCCTTAGAGGTGGTCCATGGTGTAAAAGGGAATATAGAAATGTTATCAAAGCAAATTAGGGAAGTCAATAAAAATGCTTATAAAAGCAGCCGAAAAGTGCCTAGATACCAGGTTTTATAGTTTATAGGTTTAGGAAAATCTGTAGGGGATATACGAAGACCCTCAGCCGCATTTTAGTGCTCCGAAATAACCTTAATCACCATTTTAATGGTCCATTAAAATGAAAGTTTGGGAAATGCTGAGGCAGAGGATATCAGTAATATTGGAGAGGGTCATGAATGAAGAGATGGGATGAGGCATTGGGTCAATAAAATTTAAACAGAGATGAGACAAGTAATAAATGTGTATGAAAAATGTAAGTCATAGCTAGTGAATAGGGCCCTAGTGCAAAATAATTTGGGGCCTCCTTGCAACTTCTTTTTCCACCCCTTGAGGTCAATAAGAAAGCCAAAAATATATGTTGATAATAAGATGACCACGGTGGTGATCAGATCAGCTATGTATAAAGTAAGTGTCTACCATCCTCAACTGAAAAAAATAAGATTCTTCCTTTACTGTTAGTAGCAGAGGGACCCTAATCTGTTGTGGACCTGGTGCTTTGCATCTGCTGCCCCAGCAGTAGCTCTATTTCTGGTAAGATTGCAATAAATCTGGTCAGGATGTAAGAATGAATTTGTGGAGACTTCAAAACCAGATACCACTGTGCTGCCATTCATGTGCTGTGCACTCTCAATGGGAAGTTTTGGAAGGAGTTTGAAATTCTGCAAGCTTTTCACAACAAATTGTCATTGTTAAAGGATCACTGTATTCTAGGAAAACCCTCAGATTTTTGGGGTATGTAACAATCTAATAGTTGGTGGGTATTAATTAAGCTATCTCAGAGGCAGTGATAGGGGGATTTGCTAAACTAACACATGGTCTAAGGTGAGGTGTGAAGGGCTGTTATGGCAAATTTCCCCAATAGGAAAGAGAGCATGTGGATTACATTGATGCAAATCATAGCCTTTTTAATTGCTTACTAAATATCCCCCACTGTTAGCAGGTGTTATGGAAGTTATGAAAATAAAAAGGTAATGTTTGTGTATAGAAAGTTTGCATATTGTCTGTCTGTTTTGATTTAAGTACAGTGGAAGTATGGATGGGTAGGAGGCAGTCTATGGTTTGGTAAATCAGTGGAGGTTTTGGAACTTGATATTTACCCTGTTCTCCCCACTCCTGCTCAGAAGCAGGCAGCTTGCACCAATAACGGCAAGCCCTGACGTGCAGGGATGTGATCACCTCACTCAAATCTGCAGCCTTCAGCAAAATTTTATCGATGGAGCAGTAATCTGTTTTATTTTTTGCAGTGATCCTTAAGATGCTGTTTTCTTGTGGTGTGGTACAAAGGTGAAAAAGAACAGTTAATATATTAATAACATATTATTGAACTTTCATTTTATTTAAGTATAGTCAGTGTTGCACAAATAGACCTGTTAATACTGGTTTGGGCCTCAAAGATCAAGAAGTGCATTAAGTGGTAGACAGCAGATCCATGGCTCCATAAAAGGATGAGAACAACTGGTCTGGAGTAGGGGACAACATATAGGATATTTCATTAGTTGGGGATGTATGTAAAGAAGAAGAATGTGGGGTTAAGTTACATTTTTTTTGTCTGTAAACTGTATATTTTATATTTGTTTGTAAATTGTATATTTTATATGTAAGAAAAAATAAAAAGATGATTAAAACAAAAGTTACCAATGACATTTGGAGGAAGGACTGGAACCTTCCTGAGCAGATACATATATATATTGATGTATTTATCATGTTGGTTGGGTATCTTGGCATTGTAGGTATTGTAGTAAATATGATGCTAATAGACTTTTGATAATAACGTCAAGCTATAACTTTAGGACAGGTATAAAAAACATTGTTCCTCAAATACCAGTAAGAAGATTGAAGGATTTCTCTATCTGACAGCACACAAATTCATCAAATTAGCTAATGCCGATTATGAGTAAGAAATGGATTTCCTTAAAGGGATATGGAAAACATGTTTTTGTTTAATCTAAATCATGGCTTTTTTCTTGTTGCATCTGAAACATGGCTTCTTACTGGCATCAAAGGCTGTTACAGAGCTACTGTTGGTGCAGCTGGTGCAAATCATTGGGCCCACTAACGGGTAGGGGTCCTCTGTTACAAGCAATGGAGGGAATATTAATTTTATTATGAGAGAAGAAAATGCTATTTTTATGATCCTCATGGGATAATAAGACCACCCAAAAGTATGTATTTGGCATCTGTCTTGTAGATGGGGGCCACAAGTTATTACAATAGGATTTGCTCAACAGAGGTCCAGATAATTATATTTCATTCTTCTGATCTGACCAACTCATGAAAGATACTAAGATACTACAATAAGATACTATACAATTTACAAGATCTTGTATTGCATTATTTTCTTGTGCACTCTTGGGTTACTTCAGTAAGTACATTTTTGTATGCCAAATCTGTCACATAAATGCCATTAGTCACCTATTTTGAGTGCCACGGAATTTAATTTCTTTGTTACTGTATCCAGGTATCTTGTCTTAAACTATTCAAATGATCAATTATCTCCTGCTTGCATCTTTAGTTGTTATCCAACTCCACTTTGCTCTTTCATACGGCTACACATCTTTTTATTTGCTAATACACCACACGTGTTCCAGGAAATTAGGTACTTAGCGGTGTTAATGGTTTTTTTTGGCGCAGGTTATGACAAATGCATCTCACACGGCAAGGAATGGATTGTTTGGGGAAGATAGAAGGGAAATTAATCAGAACAAGGAGAGTGGATGCAGAATGGATGTCAGAAGCTCGCTGGCTAAAGGATATCTTCTTCCTCCCAATATTGATCATCTGTCAGAAATTGTAGAGAAGGACTCATTCATTAGTGATCAAAGGCATTAGCTTAAGGAGTTATACAGCAGCTTATGTAGTGTACAGGGCAGTGCAGCTCTTAGAGTGACTTTAAATAGATCTGGAATACTGAAATATTTAATGTATTAGTATACAGACAACATGGAGAATACCAGTATTATAATGCCCCAATCACTGCTCATGCTCTTATACATCAGTGAATCTTGGTCTTTGCAAGATCTAAATATCAATCTTTTTTGCATAGTGCCTGCCCACTTATCCCCACTGCTTGACTGATACTTCCCCCAACCAACCTTGCAAATAATATAACACCATAAAATACATAAAAAAAGGGAAGTGGGGGAGGGGGGAACAAGGCTAAACAAGGAAAAAATAAATTCATGAGTGGTGACGGTTCATATCTGATCAGTACTGGAATTTTTCATGCTACATCTATTTAAGTTCAATATTCATCAACATAAAAAATACATGTGGAAACAGCAGCAAGTCAAAGCTTTAACCAGAAAATGTAATTTATATACACAGGTTACCCCATTGATGGCCACTGCTGTGCTCAAATGAAAAACATTTACACTTTTTCTGCTTGAGTTTAGCTGCTCTACATGAGTCCAGTTAACGTTTCAGTTATGAGTGTGGCACCAATTCAATATTGGTAGAAAAAAAATGTTTTGTCCAATATGGCATCCTCCCCTACTATTGCACAGATTATTTTAAATATGTGATGTGTGCAAACAAGAGTTTAGTGTTACTGTGTTATATGCTTACTAACAACTTGCCCGTCAATAAAATTTGAAGCCATGGCAATGCTGTTTGGCACACAATGTTAAGCTTTTTTATACTCTTAGGACCTTTGGCACTCTTTGGCTCTACTGCTCGCCTCGCTTTGCGAGGCTCACAGGCAATGAGTGCCTTTGTCTTTAAAGAGTGCTGTAGTTCAGGAAAAACAGCATTTACGTAACAAATTAACATCTGTGTTAAGCTATGGACTTAAAAACTTTTTAGAGAGAGTCAGAGTTTTTGAAAAATCTACTTATGTATAGAAGTTTTCATCTTGATCATTCCTGAGATCTAAATCATGAAGGCTGTGCTTTTTTTATCAGTAAAAGGATGGGTTTGAAGGAGAGAAAAGGTAAAGATGAAGTGGATTTTTTAAATGATCGGATCTGACCAAAACTACCACTGCCACAAACTCATGAAACTCTGGTGAGAAAGTAGCTATTGCTACTAGCAGGGCATGATCTGGTCAAAGAGCTATAATTACCCCTGAGTTTATGTTTGTGTTAACATGTAAAAGTTCTGTGCTGTTTTGGAGGAAAATACAAGTAGAGGGATGTTGTCCCTTAAAGGCAGTTCACCCCAGGGCCCACCACCAGACCAGGGCAAACTGCCCTTTTTAATTCCTTACTATAATCCTCAAATGCATAGCATAGACTCTAAGACATTTAATGGTGTCATCCGGACTAGTACGTTGCATCCAGACCTACTGCGTGACTGCTAGGAATGTAGCCCAACTCTTTATCCTGTGAGTCTCGCAAGCGAGGCTAGCCGATCACAAGTTGAAACATGCGGGACTTAGCCTCCAAACACTTACAAAATGTGGGACAGCCAGGACATCTGGGAGTGAGGTGGAACGCAAATTTAAGTCAACTTAAGCATTTTCAGCACTTAAAAATCGGCTAAGCAAGAAAAAAAAACGGTGCACAAAAGTAACACAGTCAGCGACGTACGAGTTTTAAAAAATACTACTAGGCAGGATGCAAAATGTTCTCGAAACGTGTAAAACATAGACTAATGCCGCCATTTTACAACAGTAACTTATTAATTTACACATTAAGATTCTGAAATGGGGGCTTTCCCGCCTAAACCAACGGTTTTGTCTCGCGCACGCAGCCTATATATAAGGCACACTTGCCACAGAGCTGACACTTTCTCCTCAGGTGATGACAGTCTGAGTGGACATTTTCTGCTGCCGGAAAATCCAAAGAGATTGTTAGCTCTTAAAGATGCTGAATATTAATTACAAATAGGTAAAGTATATTCATTTATATTACTTATTAAAAAAATGATTAATCAATTAATTATTCTTAAAAAAAATTATATATTGTTACTAAAAAAATTGACCAACAAACATATAATTTACACTGCCTTTAGTTTATGAATTCTTTCACGTTTAGCTCTTTGTAATTTATTTATTCATTGATTAATTAATGAGTAATGTACATTAATTTAATAATTATTAATTACTAATCATTATCAAAATAAAATGAAAATTTAAAATATATTAATGCTTACCTCTTTCTAATATATTTATTAATTGATTAATTAATTATTAATGTAAATTATTGTATTAATCACTAATTAGTAATCATTATGAACAACAAATATTCCATATTTTACAATGCTTTTAGTTTATGAATATATAACTGCTTAGCTCTTTATAATACGTTTATTCAGTGATTAATTGATTATTAATATATATTAATTTATTAATTATTTATTAGTAATCATTACCCCCAAAAAATGGTATTTTACAATTCAATTAAAAAATATATAGATTTCAGATTGCACTTATATATCTGTATTACTGATCATTAACCAACATTACTTTATTAACTATTGATTAGGAATAATGAAAAAAAAATGACCACAAACAATATGTCTATTTTACAATGCACTGACATATCCGTGTGGCTGCTGATTGCCTGGTAGGGATGAATCCAAATATAAAAAATGCTTTCCCTCTCATTTCACAGTTTCATCATCTCTGCAGCTGACTGAACAGCATAGAGAGTGACGTTTGCAGCCTTTGAACAGCATAAAGATCACCTTTACAGTTATATAATTTAATTATGTTCTTATGGAAGAAAAACGGATTAAGTCTTATTATTTTGGATTGATGACAGTTATTGATTAATTAACGTATATTAATATAATGATTAATTAATAATTAGTAATCATTACCACAAAAAAAATTATTACACTGCAATAAAAATAATAATACTTTTTAACCTACACTTATATATCCGCCTTACTGCTCATTCATGTACATTGGTTTTGGAACTATTAATTAATAATAATAAAAAAATAACATTTATAATGGATAAAAAAATATGTACATTTTACAAAGCACTTACATATTTGGAGTGCTTATAATTGCCTGATAGGATGTTCAATACACTTAAATATTTAAAGCAATTTCTTAGATTCTGACACGTGCTACATTTAATATTTTATACTGCTTTTATTTATGAATTTATTGATGATTATGTGTTTATGTTTTCCATATATGCCAATTAAACATCATACTTTTAATGAGACACAAATTAATTGAATACAAACATTAAAAAGTATTTTCATCTAATTTTTTTAGATTCCTCATCTCTGCACCTGACTGAAGACAGAGACTCAGCTCTGCAGGATTTCATCTGCAATAAGATCAATTTCACCGGTATATGATTTCATGATGCCCTTTTTGTTTTGCATTGATGACAGTTAATGATTGATTAATTCATTAATTAACCTATATTCATTTAGGGCCTCATTCAGTTGTGATTTGCCCAATTGAATAGGGCTCTATATAAGCACATAACATATATTTTTTAAATCTGTTTTTGTTACTGAACATCTATTCAAAAGCAAAGTCTTCCCCAACTACAAACTTCTGTAAAAAAATATGATATGTGCTTATATGGAGCCCTATTCAATTACCCAAATTGCAAATGAATGAGGCCCTTAGTATTTAATTATTCATTAATAATTTAAAAAAAACATTACTTATGCATACATATATGCTCACCTAATTAACTTTTAAAGAATGCAAATTACACCTCATAAGTTGATTGATTTCTTAATTAATGAAATAACAAAATTGCACATTATTTTAAGCCTGATCGACACTTTGCTCATAGCTCTTTCTGTTTGCCCTTCTTTAGGAAAACATAATTACCTCTTTAGGTTTACCATTGATGTCAGTTATTGATTAATTCATTAACATATATTAATTTATTAATGACTTAATAATTAATTATTACAAAATATATATATATATATATATGTCACGACCCACTCTCTGGCTGGGGTCTGCTGACCGGATTTGGGTTACTCTGGACCTTGGAGTAGCTTTGAGTACAGGAACATCATGTCTCAGCCCTTGGTTTAGACTGAGCAATATTGACAGTAAGTCTGACGAATCTTACTGCAAGCATATGTCCCCGGGTAAATAATACATCTACACGCCACGTCTTGATGAAAATTATGAACAATGTTTTATTTTGGAACCACATATTTAAAACATTTCACACACACACAGTGGAGGGAGTGGATCAACCTTTCCCCTTTCTCTGGCCAATAGGGTAACCTCTAGACTAACCTAATTACCTCTGTCCAATGTAACAGAGGTAGGCTATGGGAACCACCAGACCCCTCCCCTGGGCCAACCCCAGGCGTGGCCACCAAGCTCATTCTGACCCAGGCTGTCCCAGGGGAAACTTCCTGTTTGCTCCTAGGCCCTACCATTGTTATCTAGGTGCCTGGCTGTCTGGCAAATCTCTTTGTTTAGGTCCTGGCGACACCCTGTGAGGTTTATCTTGTTTAGGATAACCCCATTTGGCTCAGCTCCTGCCTCAGTGTTTACCTACAGGGGGATGGTTAACTAAATACAATACCTCCATAATACAATATACAACCTTATACTGTAATTAATCATTACAACCCAAAACTTTTGTTCTTCCACATGGCAACAGCATGTGGAAGATAACCCAGCCCAAAATGGCCACTGCTGCCAGTCACAAAATGGCCCCAGCATAGTTCACACCAAATCCAATATGGCCTGTAGTGAAACCCATCACTGTTTTACCCTGTTTTATGATTATTATGGTTAAAATATGATCCTACTATATGTATGTTGGTTGATGCTCTGCAGAATATTGTCCCAGACATTTGCAGCTACTTGGCATGGGAGATAATCCTGTTACAGCGACTCCGCATAAGATAAAGGAAGTCTATTGTATACAGTGTTTTCATTCTCAGATAAGAACAAAGAAGTGTAATTGAATCAATGTCTGATTGTATCAAAGTTGCCAGGGAGGTGTGACCCACCTATTGTTCTCTTTATGTGTATTGTGCGGCCAAATATGGGCATGTGTATTACCTGTGGCCAAAGAGATGTATATATATTTCTGTAAAGGTAAATAAAGTCAGTATTCATTTGACTCCCAAATTGTGTGTCGTCTAATATGGGAGGTCGGGAATGGTGAGACTGTAGTGCTTCTTGGATATTTTACCGTATACCAGCGGAGATATTGGACTGCGTGTTCCAGCTCCGTTACATTTGGTGGCAGTGGCGGGATTGTTCCCACGGTCAGAAGGACAGCTACAGGAGACACCATTCCGTGGAGTACAAATTGAGGGCAACGCTAGTATCCGTACAGCGCCCCTGGCTACAGCAGGATGGAACCGGCTAGTTTTCAGGCAGCGTTCCATCATGAGGAGGAGGAGGCGGCCGCGGACTACAGGGATGCAGACAGAAAGGAACTCATGGTTACAGTACCTCTTATTACCCCACAGAATGAGTTTGGAAGAGAACTCCAAAGCAGACTGGCCTTTTTCCCAGGTACGCTTCCCATAAAAACCTTGGAATGGTTAATGACAGATGTCCACAAATACATAATGGAAAAGCAGCGGGCACGGGAGCGGTCCATCTTGGGAGCTGCTAACCCACCTCCCACCATTAACCCCCCCCCAGCACTGCGTCCGGGTCGTGGGAACTACCAAACCCCTCCACGGTACATCAGGTGCCACACGTGTTACCAGCAGGGCCACATGCAGAGAGACTGTCCCAGAAACAGAAACCGCTCCACGTGGAATACTCCAACTAATTCTCCCCCCCAGCGGCAGTGTGAACCCCAGGGGGCAGAAGGTGTCGTCCTTCCCCCCCTAGCGGCAGTGGGAACCCCAGGGGGCAGAAGGTGTCGTCCCTCCCCCCCAGCGGCAGTGTGAACCACAGGGGGCAAAAGGTGTCGTCCTTTCCCCCCAGCGGCCGGGTGAACCCCAGGGGGCAGAAGGTGTCGTCCTTCCCCCCCAGCGGCAGTGTGAACCCCAGGGGGCAGAAGGTGCTGTCCTTCCCCCCCAGCGGCAGTGTGAACCCCAGGGGGCAGAAGGTGTCATCCTTCCCCCCCAGCGGCAGTGTGAACCACAGGGGGCAGAAGGTGTCTTCCTTCCTCCCCAACTACAGTTTACCCTAACCAGGGGAGACCCCAATCTCCCCGACGGCGCAGATGGGACTGTGGTCTCTGCGCCTGACCTAACGGGATGCTGGACAGCCTGTCCAGATCCCCAACTACTCTCACTGGGACAACCAGAGGAGGGGGTAAGTACAAATTCCCCTCCCCAGCTAACTCCTAATGTGGCCCCAGGGTTAACAGAGGAAATGTTAACCCCAACTGACCCCCACCTTTCCCTGGCTACTGAGCCGGAATATGTCCCAAGTGCCCCAGCAGAAGAGCTGACAGTGGGGCAGAGTGCAGTCGGCCTCTGCCCTCCCTTTGTCCCTTGTACAGAGCAGGATGTCCTGCAGGTTATACCAGTGGAAGAGCTGGCATCAGGGCAGAGTGCCGCTGGCCTCTGCCCCTCAAGTCCCCTCAGCGTGTTGCCCCATCACCGCAGCGAAATATCCAGGTGCCTGGTTAGACATCCCCCCAAAGGGGAGATGTGTGACGAAGTGCCCTTCGCCACTTTGGCTTGGAGAGGACTGTTTGCCAGCCTCCTGCCCTGCGACTATGGCCCTGGGACATATTGCCCTTTGGAACCAATGTTCGGCCATACCAGAGTGTATGTCACTCATTCTGGCCCTTTACATACAGGGGGGTCATTCAGTACTTGCCCTGTGTGAACCATGATACCCCAGATAGCTATGCCATTGAGCCTATTCATATAATGAAAGACTATGGGAAAGACTTTAGCTACATGGCAATTGAACTGTGTGAATAGGATCTGAGCGCTATTCGGTAGTTTTGTGCGCTCAGATCCCAGCTATCTGGGGATATGGTAAATGTGAGTAAAGGTGAATTGCAGTAATGCTGATGGGTTGTCAAACTAGAGAATTGACCAACAAATACTTTTGTCCGGACATCCCCAGGCCGATCCGTTGGTATGCCGGCTTATGGTCACGGGGAAGGTTGTAGCGGAACCCATCACTGTTTTACCCTGTTTTATGATTATTATGGTTAAAATATGATCCTACTATATGTATGTTGGTTGATGCTCTGCAGAATATTGTCCCAGACATTTGCAGCTACTTGGCATGGGAGATAATCCTGTTACAGCGACTCCGCATAAGATAAAGGAAGTCTATTGTATACAGTGTTTTCATTCTCAGATAAGAACAAAGAAGTGTAATTGAATCAATGTCTGATTGTATCAAAGTTGCCAGGGAGGTGTGACCCACCTATTGTTCTCTTTATGTGTATTGTGCGGCCAAATATGGGCATGTGTATTACCTGTGGCCAAAGAGATGTATATATATTTCTGTAAAGGTAAAGTCAGTATTCATTTGACTCCCAAATTGTGTGTCGTCCAATATGGAGGTCGGGAATGGTGAGACTGTAGTGCTTCTTGGAGATTTTACAGTATACCAGCGGAGATATTGGACTGCGTGTTCCAGCTCCGTTACATGGCCCCTGGGTGATTCATGACAACACCTCCCCAAGCGTGGCAGGAAACATCCATGCCCCTAGGATTTTCCCAGCTACGCTGATAGTCATGACTCTTCTGGATTGGCTAGGCCCTCTGCACTCTCTCCACGTTCAAGTCCTTTTAGAAAACAGTCCCAAAGTGCAGAGTAACAACCTCCCCCAGCCCTTGGCCTTGCTCCCACTGTATAGAGCAAATTGCTCTTCCCATGCAACCCCCACCCAAACAGTCCAGGATCCCATCTCTCTGTTTTTGGCAGCAGCATGGAAGTCACTGGGGACACAGTGGGTTGCACCCATACACTCTTCTGAGGCAAAACCGTATCTTTGGGAGCCCCATAAAACAACCCATGTCCCATAGCAACCCCTTTCCCTCCAGCCAGTCCCCACAGCTGGGCTGGGGTCTCTAAAACAGTCTCTGGGCCTATGGGATTGCAAGGGGCCAGTCCAGTACCTCTCTCAGCAAAATCATTATTGTTGGGAGCCCAATAACACAATAACTGCAGTAAAGTACATACCGGTCTGCGCTTGACTCCAGCGTCCCTGATGGAGTCCGGACCTGGATGCTCTGTTTGCTCTGGCTCCTGGAAATCTGTATCTTTGGACAGACCCTCCTGGTTTTCTTCCCCTGGGTATGTCTGTGTTGCAGCCTGGAGAACTACGCTGTTCCCACCCAGGCTGTGCTTTGGGGCCCTCAGCTGACCCTCTTATTCTATGGCCTTTTGCTTGGTACCCTTATCCCAGTCCTCCAGGTTTAACTGGGCCTTTGGGGTGGTGTCTGTTCCAGTGGGCTCCTGGACACTGGTTATCCAGGGCATCTCCCCACTTGGTACACCCTCTATCATGGTGCCACTCTGCACCCATAATGCTTTTGCCAAAGCTGGCATGCTTGCTGCCCCGGCCTGGCTCTTTGTGCCCCTGGCACTCTCTTGCTGTGTGAGGTCAGGTTCCCTGTAGCCAGAAACCAATTCCTTTCCCTCCCCACAGTCTCTTAAACAACCCTACTGGGCTCTGTTCTTCACTAGCACCTCTGTGGACAACTCCCCTGGGGTGTCAGGGTACAGACAGTGGTTATCTGATGCAGGCTGGGGAATCTCATCATTCCCTTCCAGCCTGGCCTCTAAGGCTCCCTTCCCACCGTCCATCACATAATAATCCAGAGCCTCTGGCTCCATTAGCAGTTCTGGCCAACACACTTTGCCTAGAACTTCTGAAGGCAGACTTAACTTATCTGGCCCTAGCTTGTAAGCAGTTCCCACTTCCTGTGGGATTAAATCTCTTGGGGTATCAGGGGGCAGACATGGATTATCTGACCCCACCCAGGGAACATTACACTGGGTCTCTGGCTCTTTGGGCTGGTGACTAGGCCCTGACACAGTCGCTGCATGTTCTAGGGGCAAACATTCTCCATCCCCAGGAGTTGGCAAAGGAACAGTGTTTACCCCTTCCCACTCCTCACTTTGTTTACCGTCCATAAAAGCCTCTCCCCAGTTCCAGTGAGCATACTCACTCTGGTACATACCGTCTGAGTTGTAAGAATACTTCTTGGGTATCGCATCCCACAATTGAACGTACTCAGCCTCCAGTTCCAGCTGAATCAGGGGTTCCAGCAAAGGAGCCTCCGGGAACCATGGTTCCAGTCCCAGACCCCGGCAGCGTTCAACAAACAAGTTATTATGCCTCCTTGCAGTTCCCATGCCACATTCCGGATCACCATTCAGAATCTCACCGACCCCATATTCTAGATCCAAACGAAAATAGAGATCCTCTCTCCGGCCACCCAAGGACTCTATCCTGGCAAGGTACTGTTCCTCCAAGTCCATCTCTTTCTCTACCAGTTCCTCCAACCAGCTTGCCAGCTCATGGCCATGCCATAATTGCATGAATGCCATCCATTGATTTAGCAGGAGTAGTCTGTAGTCCTCTGCTTCCCTCTGCTCCATTTTCTGGTCCTTCTCAGAGTACCCCACCACTATGCCACCAATTGTCACGACCCACTCTCTGGCTGGGGTCTGCTGACCGGATTTGGGTTACTCTGGACCTTGGAGTAGCTTTGAGTACAGGAACATCATGTCTCAGCCCTTGGTTTAGACTGAGCAATATTGACAGTAAGTCTGACGAATCTTACTGCAAGCATATGTCCCCGGGTAAATAATACATCTACACGCCACGTCTTGATGAAAATTATGAACAACGTTTTATTTTGGAACCACAAATTTAAAACATTTCACACACACACAGTGGAGGGAGTGGATCAACCTTTCCCCTTTCTCTGGCCAATAGGGTAACCTCTAGAGTAACCTAATTACCTCTGTCCAATGTAACAGAGGTAGGCTATGGGAACCACCAGACCCCTCCCCTGGGCCAACCCCAGGCGTGGCCACCAAGCTCATTCTGACCCAGGCTGTCCCAGGGGAAACTTCCTGTTTGCTCCTAGGCCCCCCCATTGTTATCTAGGTGCCTGGCTGTCTGGCAAATCTCTTTGTTTAGGTCCTGGCGACACCCTGTGAGGTTTATCTTGTTTAGGATAACCCCATTTGGCTCAGCTCCTGCCTCAGTGTTTACCTACTGGGGGATGGTTAACTAAATACAATCCCTCCATAATACAATATACAACCTTATACTGTAATTAATCATTACAACCCAAACCTTTTGTTCTTCCACATGGCAACAGCATGTGGAAGATAACCCAGCCCAAAATGGCCACTGCTGCCAGTCACAAAATGGCCCCAGCATAGTTCACACCAAATCCAATATGCCCCCTGGGTGATTCATGACAATATATATTAATCAATATATTTATGTGCAGCTCTTTCCTTTTTAATGTATGCCAATAAAAAAAACATAATGTATTAATTTCTTTCATGCAAAAATTACAAATGCTTTTCAAATCATTTCATTCTTTCATAAATGCTATTTAGGTTTTGCATTGAGAGCAGGTAAAAACAATATGTACAATAAAAAAAAAACATTTTATATTACACCTGTATTTACAATTACAGATTACAATGTCAGACAATGAATAAGAAGAGCGGCAAGGAAAAGGAAGCAAAGGTGGAGAGATGGACAGTCCCCTGAGACTTCCCAACACTTAAGAGAAGATCGACAGAGACTTTTAAATAAAAGAAAAATGAGTAAGAAAGCACAAAGTGAGTGTGCTGTAGCTTCAAAGAAAAGAAAAAGTAAACAAAAAAATGTCTGTGACACCAATGACACCAATGTTCATACACATGACACCAATGCAGATATAGAAAGTTGTAGTGATATCTACGTTGAGGAAGCTCAGGATACTGCTTTCATTACAGCACTAACAGTAGACACTCATTATTGTGGATTACTCAATGTGGTTTGTCAGCTTTGTGGGGCCTATCATTTTCTCAAGGAAAGACCAACTGACAGAGACTTTATTAGTTGCTGTCAGAAAGGAAAGGTAAAACTTCCACAAAGACACACATTTCCAGATTACATAGTTACATAGTTACATAGTTACATAGTATTTAAGGATGGAAAAAGGCTTTCAGTCCATCAAGTTCAACCTTTTAAGATCTCCTCTTAATCATTATATGCGGATTAACTATTAATCAACTAGTTGTATATATTTTAAAAAAAAATCAATTCCCTCCTGATCCCAGACACTGGCGACCGGACTTCTCCCTGGATCAATACTGCCTCTCTAATTATCCATGATAACCCGGAATTCCCTTTTTAATTTGAAATAAATCCAGTCCCCTTTTAAAGTTATCTATTGAATCCGCTGTCACCACCTCCTCTTGTAGAGAATGCCACAGATTAACCACCCTTACTGTGAAGAACCCTTTTCTTTCTTTAAGGTGGAATCTTTTTACTTCAAACCTCAAGGGAGGTCCTCTTGTCAGTTGATAACCTCTTGGCACAAAAAGCTCCCTTGACAAATCTTTATTCTGACCCTGGATGTATTTATATAAGGTAATCATATCTCCTCTTAGATGCCTTTTTTCTAGAGAAAATAAGTTTAATTTGGTTAGTCTTTCTTCATAACTTAGCCACTCCTTTCCCCTTATTAGTTTTGTTGCCCTCCTCTGTACCTTTTCCAGCTCTAAAATGTCCTTTTTATGAAGTGGTGCCCAAAATTGTACTCCATATTCCAAATGAGGGCGTACTAGAGATTTGTATAGTGGCAGAATTATATTTGCTTCCCTGGCTTCTATACCCTTCTTAATACATGCTAATATTGTATTTGCCTTTGCAGCTGCTGCTTGGCTTTGAGCACTGTTACCTAGGTGGTTGTCCACAAGCACTCCCAAATTCCTTTCAATATCCGATACACCTAGATTTGCTCCATTAAGATTATAAATTGCATGGCTATTTTTCCTTCCCAGATGCATAACTTTACATTTATTAGTATTAAATCTCATCTGCCATTTAGATGCCCATTCCTCAATTTTATGTAAATCTCTTTGGAGGGAAAGCACATCACTATCTGATTTAATTACCTTGCACAACTTCGTGTCATCAGCGAAAATGGAGACACCACACTCCAATCCTACGTCTAAGTCATTAATAAATATGTTAAAAAGGAGACGACCTAATACTGAACCCTGAGGAAGCCCACTTACCACATTAGTCCAATCGCAGTATGTTCCATTTACAACAACCCTTTGCTTCCTGTCTTTTAGCCAGCTCTCAATCCATGAGCAGATATTTACTGCAACTCCTGTATCTCTTAGTTTGCACAATAGTCTCCCATGTGGCACTGTATCAAAAGCCTTTGCAAAATCCAAAAAGACTACATACACTGAGTTGACTTGATCCAGGTTCCTACTAACCTCCTCATAGAAACTAATTAGATTTGCTTGACATGGCCTATACCTCATAAATCCATGTTGACTCCTACTTATAATCCTGTTTAAATAGACATATTCTTGTATATTATCCCTTATTATCCCTTCTAAAAGCTTCCCCACTACAGAAGTGAGGCTCACTGGTCTATAATTCCCCGGATTTGCTCTTACAGAACCCAGGTTTGGCTATTACAGAACCCAGTTCCCTTAGTACCCTTGGATGTATTCCATCAGGACCCGGGGCTTTATTAACATTAATTTTTTCCAACCTCTTCTGGATTACTTCCTGTGTTAACCAATTATTTGGCAAAGGTAGTGTAGCCCCATTATGTTGCCGTGTCCCATCCACTGGTACCTCCCTTGTGTATACAGAAGAAAAGAACCTATTTAGCTCATCTGCCTTTTCTTGGTCACTAATTATCAGACGGCCTGTGTCACATTGTAATGTTCCTATAGCTTCCTTCCTCGCCTTCTTCCCATTAATATACTTAAAAAATATTTTAGGGTTAGTCTTACGCTCTTTTGCAATTAATTTTTCATTTTCTATTTTAGCCAGTCTAATCGCCCTTTTGCAAGCCTTGTTGATTTCCTTGTATTTCTGTAAAGCAGTCTTTGTCCCCTCTTGTTTGTATAATTTAAATGCCTGTTTTTTACTCCGTATCTTGATCTTCAAATCATTGTTAAGCCACATTGGATGGGATTTACTCCTTTTACTTTTATTCCCATACGGTATATGCTGATGTGTATGTATATTTAGTAAGGATTTAAATGTTGTCCACTTGTGGTCAGTGTTTTTAACTGCCAGTTCTCTGTCCCAGTTTATACTTTGTATTACTGCCCTTAGACCGTTAAAATCTGCCCTTTTAAAATTAAGAGTTTTTGTTGGCCCCAACATTCCAGATTCCAACATTAGATACTATATCAATATTATTTGTGATGAGTAAATCTAAGATAGCTTCATTTCTAGTAGGCTCTTGTACAACCTGGGCCAGATAATGATCCCTGAGTGTACTCAAGAACCTGCTCCCCTTAGATGAAAAGCTGGTCTCATTTATCCAGTTTATTTCAGGGTAATTGAAATCTCCCATTATTAGAACTTGACCATGCCTAGCTGCATTTTCAATCTGTAACAATAATTGTATTTCCTCACTTTCAGCTATATTTGGGGGTTTATAGCATACTCCTACTAATATTCTTTTGGAATTTGCTGCTCCGCTATTTAACTCTACCCACAAACATTCAGCTTTATCACTAGGTCCACCATAAATATCTTCTCTGACTATAGGCTTAAATTCAGGCATAACATACAGACAAATCCCTCCTCCTCGTTTACCATTGCCTCTATCTTTCCTAAATAGGTTATAACCATCCAGATTAACAGTCCAGTCATGAGACGTCATCCCACCACATTTCAGTAATGCCTATTAAATCCCATTTTTCATTAATTGCTAATAATTCTAACTCTCCCATTTTTCCTGGCAAGCTTCTGGCATTAGCAAGCATACACCTTATGTTATGAGTCTGTAGTTCTGAAGTGCCTGCCACTGTACTTGAATTACTTAGTACTACCTCCCTATTGACTATACTACCCCTCCCCCCATCCCCTCCCCTATGAGTTGTTAATTCATCCCTTATACCCTCTACACTTTCTACCCTATTATTTATATCTAGTCCCTCCCCCCCAACTACTAGTTTAAAAACTCCTCCAGCCTTTCTACCATCCTATCCCCTAGTACAAAAGCTCCCTCATCATTAAGGTGCAATCCATCCCTACTGTAGAGATTGTACCGAAGTGAGAAGTCAGCCCCGTGCTGTAAAAACCCAAACCCCTCCTTAGTGCACCACATCTTTAGCCACGCATTAACCTCCCTAAGCTCCTTCTGCCTCCCTGGGCTAGCACGTGGCACTGGTAGTATCTCAGAAAATACTACCTTGGAGGTCCTTGCCTTCAGCTTATTACCTAGTTCTCTAAAATCATTCTTTAGCACACTCCATCTTCCACTAACTTTGTCATTGGTACCAATATGTACCAAGACTGCCGGTTCATTTCCAGCCCCTCCCAATAATTTGTCTACCCGATCCACAACATGACGAACCCGAGCACCCGGGAGACAGCAAACTTTTTGATTGCTGGGATCTGGGTGATAAATCACCCTGTCTACCTTCCTAATAATAGAGTCCCCTACAACCAAAACCTGTCTGTTGCTCTGCCTATACTGCCCACCCTCTCCTCCAGTAGAGCTGTTCTCCCGGCTGTTAGAGGGAAAAGCTGTATCTGGCATTGCCATTCCTGAATGGACATCCCCAACAGTTTCACTCAATCTGGCAAATCTGTTGGTGTTTGACAACTCAGAACTGGCCTGCCTCCTCCTGTTCCCCTTGCTTCCCCTTGTAACTGTAACCCAGCTACCTCCCTGGACATCCTCATTAGCCCCAGCTCCTCCGTCCATGCTAGGCCCAGCTAAACTGTGCTCCGTGAGCACCACCTCACTTGTCAGTGGAGCAATATCACTAAGTGCGGCAATTCTCCGTTCCAGATCTCCAATTTGAGCTTCCAGAGAGGCAAGATGCTCACACCTGTCACAGAGGTATGGACCCTGGATCATCTGTTCCAGTATTGCATACATATGACAGGATGTACACTGAGTAAGGTTGCCACTGGACTGACTCATAATTATTATTATTGTCTACAAAATTTCAGTGGGAAAAATAAAGAATATAAAATAATATATTTGTATAAAGTTTTCTTCTTTTGTACTATAAATCTGCCTTCCCTTTTCTTTGAAGTCCCTACCCCTATTTAAACTCATACACTTCACTAGAACTGCACCTGATACTGAAAATGTTCGCAAGCTCACAAGTTTGCCCCTTCCCCGTTTATACAAACTTTTGCCTTCTCACCTGGGCACAATTAGTGCACTCTGCAATTTATCAGCCTTTATCTGTAAAGGAAAAACCACTTGTAAACAGGCCCGAAAACAGCTCACAAACCTTTTATACTGGTTAAACAGTCAAGCCACACCCCTCTCACCTGGGCACAATTAGTGCACTCTGCAATTTATCAGCCTTTATCTGTAAAGGAAAATCCACTTGTAAACAGGCCCCAAAACAGCTCACAAAGCTTTTATACTGGTTAAACAGTCAAGCCACACCCCTCTCACCTGGGCACAATTAGTGCACTCTGCAATTTATCAGCCTTTATCTGTAAAGGAAAATCCACTTGTAAACAGGCCCCAAAACAGCTCACAAACCTTTTTTATTAGTTACACAGTCAAGCCACACCCCTCTTACCTGGGCACAATTAGTGCACTCTGCAATTGATCAGCCTTTATCTGTAAAGGAAAATCGACATGTAAACAGGCCCCAAAACAGCTCACAAAGCTTTTATACTGGTTA
Organism: Discoglossus pictus; assembly: GCA_027410445.1. Lineage (NCBI taxonomy): Eukaryota > Metazoa > Chordata > Amphibia > Anura > Alytidae > Discoglossus > Discoglossus pictus. Next base: position 61,391,428 of record CM050168.1, read on the forward strand.
AACAGTCAAGCCACACCCCTCTCACCTGGGCACAATTAGTGCACTCTTCAATTTTTTTCAGCCTTTATCTGTAAAGGAAAATCCACTTGTACATTACTTACAAAGTATAATAAGCAATCCAACATTTCCAAATTATACCAATTTAAAAAAAATCAGGTCTTATAACAGTGCAATTTCTTTTGCTGCTATGGGTTACATTAGCAGAAAATGTCCCAGGACATGGTCCATATTGTTTTAGAGTTCAAGGTCAAATTCACCACCGAACTTCACATTTACACCCACAAGGAGGAGAGCAAAGGACATTTGCACAGTTATATGTCTTAGATACAATGGAAGCTGTTGAACAACGGATGACGCTTCCAGAAAATAAACAGTGTTTGCGCATAGTCTTCGAACACCTGGATAAAATTATGGCCAAACAACCCATACAGTCAAGCATACAAACAGTTAGCACAGGTTGAAAAAGAACAACAGCAACATGCTCAAGTACATAAATTGACAGTGCCAAGAGTAAATATGGTTTTAAAAAGAGATTGCAGATCAAAGAAGGTATAATTTTCCAACAGTAAATGAGGTTACCATGGTCTTTAAAAATGAGGATGGTGTGATCTTCTTACAGGAGACACATTTTGCCAGGAATAAAGTCCCAACCTACCTTGACAAAAATGATCCTCATTTTTATTACTCTACCCAGGTCTCCAAAAAAGAAGGAGTTGCAGTTTTGCTCCATAAGAGCCTCCAATTTCAATTAACAACTAAGATAGTGGACCGGGAGGGCTACTACATCATTTTAAAGGGGACGATTTTGGGTTCTCCAGTTTCACTGGCCTCCTTCTATGCCCCTACGAAAACACCACATAAGACCCTGATCAGATTCCTAAGGGTTCTGGAGGGGGGAGAATGGGGCAAACTAATTATAGGAGGGGACTTTAATCTGGTATTAGACCCAGTGGCAGATAAATCTAAACCTCCACAAGAAGATCGCTACTCCAAAAAGAACAGGCAAATCTTAAAACTTCTGCACTCCTTAGACCTAGTTGACGCCTGGAGAGGTCTGCACCCAAGAGGGAGGGATTTCACTTTTTATTCCCCCACTCACGGGACTTATTCGCGTATAGACACAATATACATATGTAATTCGCTTCTAGATAGCTCAAACAAAGCGGATATAGTTCCGTGCACTTGGTCGGATCACGCGGCGGTCATACTTGAGGTAGACCTGGGAGTTCAATCTCGGATGCCCTATACCTGGAGACTTAATGAATACCTGGTATCGCAATCCGGATTCCAGGAACAAACTGAGAGGGAGTTGGCAGAATTTTTCGAGTCCAATGCGGGTGGGGAGACAGGGCCGGGATGGGTTGGGATGGCGCACAAAGCCTACATCAGGGGGGTGTTTATCAAGCTAGCCTCCCAACATAGGAAACAGAACAGGCTAAAAGAAAAGGAGCTAACAGAGAAACTAACTCAGTTAGAGCGGCAACATCAGCTTTCTCCCTCGATAGCTTTAAGGAAACAGATAGATAGAACCAGGCTAGAGCTGTATAGTATACTGACCATAAAAACGGATAAGGCATTAAGGAGGACTCAACATTTGTTTTATGCCAAGGCTAAAAAACCTGACAAGCTACTAGCAAGGAGTTTAAAAACTAAATATGCCCAAGCCAAAATATTTACTCCACTCAGAAATTGGCCCCAGAGAATGTTATTCATTCCTATCTAAACTCCCTTGATTTGCCCCAGATTTCACCTTTGGACTTACAAAACTTGAATAAAGATGTTACTGTCAAAGAAATTCCAGATGCCATTAAAGAACTGAAGCTAGGGAAGTCCCCCGGCCCGGATGGGTTCACTAACATCTATTACAAAAAGTTCTCAGAAATTCTGGCCCCACATTTATGTAGTCTATTCAATTCAATTCTAAGAGGAGAGACGACTCCCCCTGAGCTGAACCATGCGGACTTGACGCTCTTCCCTAAGGAAGGCCGAGATCCAAAGGAAGCTAAAAATTATAGACCAATCTCGCTTCTTAATGGCGACGTTAAACAGCTGGCCAAAATTTTCTCCCAGAGGATCTCAATTTTCCTACCCGCCTTAATACATAAGGACCAATCAGGCTTTATTCCAAACAGGCAGACTAGTGACAACATTAGGAGGACTCTAAATGTTATTCATTTGGCTAGGTCTAGAGGTCTCCCTGTGTGCCAGCTCGCATTGGACATCGAAAAGGCGTTTGATACCCTGGAATGGCCCTTCCTATTCGCCACTTTGGCAAAGTTTGGGTTCAGAGGAAACTTCCTAAACCTATTGCGTACATATTATACACTTCCCAGGGCCACACTAAAACTGCCTGGCTCCCATACGGCCAGCATTAAAATCGAGAGAGGTACGAGACAGGGCTGCCCTCTGTCTCCTCTTCTTTTTGCTCTGGCCATTGAGCCTTTGGCTCAAGCGATCAGAGCTAACTCCTCTATAGAGGGGGTGCGGGTGGGGCACCAGCATCTAAAGTGTTCCTTGTTTGCTGATGACCTTCTCTGCACTCTCTCGAATCCTAGCTCCTCCGTGGGCGCCCTGATGGACACAATAGGGGTCTATGGCAACTTGTCAGGCTTGAGGCTAAACCAGGACAAGACAGAAGCTTTGAGTGTTGGGATCCCTTTGGATATTCTGAACCACCTGAAGGGAATTCATAAATTTCTATGGCCCCCCTCACACATCAAATATCTAGGGATTAACTTGACCAACTTATTAACTAATATGTATAAGGCTAACTATCCACCTCTCTACAGGACTCTGCGGAGAGACCTGGAAAACTGGAATAAACGGCATATCTCATGGACGGGTAGAGTAGTCACGGTTAAAATGAACATATTGCCGAGGCTGCTCTATCTTGCCAGGACGCTGCCAATCCAGGTAAATAATACAGAATTGGCCCGTTTCCAGACACAAGTATTTCGGTTTATATGGAGAAATAGACCCCCTAAGATAGCGAGAAAAACGATGTATGTACATAAATCCAAGGGGGGCCTATCTTGTCCTAATTTCCTGAATTACTTCAGAGCAGCCCAACTTGCCTCTGTCCCCCTAGCTCACTCCATTCCACTCCAACCAAACTGGGTCTTTGTAGAGGAGTTGCAGATGGCCCCGCTTACGTGGGGTATTATCCTGTGGGCTCCAGGTGCAAGCGCTTTCTACTCTAGAATACAGAATCCCATAACTAAATTTACACTAAGAGTTTGGATCTGGGCTAGGAGGAAATACAAACTAACTCACCCGGTATCTCCCCTCACATCAATCTTTACATCACCCTCCTTATCAACCACCATCACTGCAGAGTCCAAGGAATATTGGACTTCGCATGGTCTAGATAAACTGGGGGCTGGGTTTGAGGGAGGTTTGATGAGAACTTCAGAATCTATGATTAGGAACTTTGAGGTACCACACCGGGAACTTTTCAACTACATTAAAATAAGAAGCTGGATTGAAGAGATACAAAGAACCCATGGGGCCCCGAGGGACTCTTGGATGTCGGTAGTGTGTAAAAGTGAGGTCCTGTCCAAAGGAATTTTAGGGTCAATATACAAAATCTTCAATAGTCCACCAAGCACTTGGAGGCCTTCCTTTGTTTCGAAGTGGGAGTGGGACCTAGGACAAAATTGGGATGGGAATAAATGGGCTGAATCCTTATCGAACCTATCTAAGGGTTCATTTAATTATAGTTTGTTAGAAACCTCTCTTAAGATTTTACACCGGACATACACAACTCCAGTTCGACTAAATAAGATATCCCAAACAATCCCAGATAGATGTTTTAGGGGGTGCCGAGGTAGGGGAGACTTTATACACACCTGGTGGAGCTGCCCTAAGTTATTTAAAATTTGGTCAGAAACGACCAGTCTAATCTCAAGAACACTCAAAACCCCACTCCAACCATCAATAGCAGTCTGTCTCCTGGGAGCTCGCTTCTCAAAACTGGGAAGGGAGGGGAATAAACTGGCCCAATTGATATTTCTAGCAGCTAAGAATACCATCACAAGACGATGGAAGAGCAGGGACATTAATTTCCAGGAAGTAACAAACAAAATAAATTTTATTTGCATCAATGAGAGGATGACCCACATCATATCAGATACACATCACTGCTTCTTGGAGGTTTGGGAACCCTGGATCTTAATCACAAATAGTAATATATAACAACTAAGTTAAGGGAACACATTAAAGAAGCCATTCCTGTTGAGCGGCTGAGGAGTGGAGTGTGGAGCGGACGGGAAGAAATGGTGAGAGGACCCTGAGAGATATCTCTTCAGTATTCCAGAGGTACAGGGGGGGAGGAAGGTTACCTTAAGATTGGTTGAACGGGGAATTGCTGGGGGAAGACACTCCACCATATGTTTTGTACAATGCTACTTGTTTTCTCTCTACTTTATTTTTCTTTTATCATATTTCTTGCTGCTCTGGTTCATCTATGGAAATGTGAATTTCTGCAATTTGAACAATGTGACCTTATAAGCTGTATATATTGCTGAATCTAAAGAAACTAATGTGAATATATTTGGACAGAATCACCAAAAATACGAAAAAAGAGTTGTAATGGAGTTTTTATTTAAATGGAATGGTTTCAACATGTTAGCAATACGATGTTAGTTATAAGACAACTTTTGGTCTATGTTTTTCATTATTCTTTTTTGTCTTGTCTTTGCAATTCCAGAACTTCTCAATAAAATTTATGTTATAAAAAATGAGGATGGTGAACCACCTTTTCAGCGGAATATTAGAATATATCAACGCAATGAAGACCAACCTTTTTGGTTTAATTTGGATCCATATCCCATTTTCTTTCCAAATGGTGAGCCAGAATGGGAACCAAAATTACAATTGCAAAGTTATCCCAATAGTAAAGCAATGTTAAAAGCAATATTTCTATGCTAGAATATAAAGTGGCACAAACTGCTATTCAGGATCATTTTAATCCTATTCTATGTGGGGGCAAACTCACACAACAATGGATTATTGATTCCTATTTACAAGTCGAAGCAAATAATCTACATTTTATAACATTTCAACAAAACAAGCTTCGCATAGAACAATATTGTGGATTGATGAATTATGTTGCTGAATTGGCTTCCAACAGAGACATTCCAGCTGGAAGAGCAATCATTTTGCCATCTACTTTCCAAGGATCTCCTCGCAATATGCGAGAAAGATATAATGATGCCATGGCTATTGTCACAACATTTGGAAAACCAGATTTATTGATTACATTCACATGTAATCAATAATGGCCAGAGATCAAGGAAATTTTTAATCTTGGACAAAATACTTCTGGCCGACCAGATTTAGTGGCAAGAGTATTCCAAATAAAACTCAATTAATTAATACATGATAGAACTAAAGCACAGTTATTTGGAAAATGTGTGGCTTTTGTTTATACCATTGAATTTAAAAAAAGGGGCCTGCCACATGCACACATACTTTTAATCCTGCAGGAAAATTATAAATTGAATACTGCAGGGAGAGTGGATTCAGTAATTACTGCTGAATTGCCATATCCAGAAACATTTTCAAAACTTTATGAGATTGTAACAAACAGAATGATTGATGGGCCATGTGGAGATATCAATCCAAATTCACCATGTAGGGAAAATAAACAAATGTACAAAAGAGTTCCCAAAACAATTTCAAATGCAAACTTATGCTAATTGTGATGGATACCCTTTGTATAAAAGAAGAGAATGACAAACACCTATTATCTGTGGCCAAAAGGTTGATAATAGTTATGTAGTTCCATACAATCCACATTTGCTGATGAAGTACAATGAACACATAAATGTGGAAGCTTGCACTTCTATTAAATCCATCAAATATGTGTATAAATATATATATACAAAGCATATGACGCAGCAACTGTTGTTGTGCAAGGTGCACAAAATGAAAAGGAAAATCCAATTTTACATGATGAACTGTCAAATTATTTAGCTGCTCGCTATGTCAGTGCTCCAGAAGCAATGTGGCGTCTTCTGAAATTTGAGATGCATGATCGGTCACATGCTGTGTATCGATTAGCTGTACATTTGCCACAAAGTCAGGTTGTTTGCTTTACTGCAGGCAGTGAAAGAACTGCCTTAGCCCAAAGTGAACATAAAGAAACAACACTTACTGCTTGGTTTCAATTAAACTGCCAGGACACTGAGGCCAGACAATTTTTATACATTGAGATTCCATATCACTATGTATTTGTAAATGGTCAATGGCAACAACAAAAAATAGATACTCATAAAATTATCCCACAAATGTATACCGTCAGCCCAATAGACATTGAACGTTTCAGTTTAAGATTACTTCTTTTACATGTTCCCGGTGCACAAAGTTATGAACATTTACGCACAGTGAATTACATAGTTTATGATACTTTCCTGTTAGCTGCAAGACATCAAAACTTCATAGCAGATGATACAGAATGGGAGAGGTGTCTGGAAGAAGCAGCACAATTGAGAGAATAATTTGCATTCATTTGCATCTTTTGCAATGTATATGATGCATTTGCTTTGTGGGAAACATTTAAATTAAATATGTGTGAAGACTTCGTGAAACGTTACAATGAGCCAAATGCACTGTTAAAAGCATTAATGGAAATTCAAGAAATATTTCTTGCTCATGGATTATATTGTGCAAGTTTTAATTTGCCTGATCCATGACTTATAGATGACATCAACTTTGATGACTATGACACTGAGCTTCAAAAACAAAAAAACAGAAGAAAATCTTGCAACTTACATTACAATTGCAAGCATTTAATGCCATCACAAGTGTTACAAATGATGAAATGGTCAAAGGCCGTTATTTCTATCTAGATGGCCCTGTTTGATGAGTTACATTCAAGCACAGGGTCAAATAGCAATGCCATTTGCAACAAATGGATTGCCGCACTTTTGTTAGAAGGTGGCAGAACTGTGCATAGTGGATTTAAACTGCCAGTTCCCATTTTAGAAACATCAGTGTCAGATATTCGACTGAATTATTTACAAGCAAAACATTTAAAAAAAGTAAATTAATTATCATAGATGAGGCAACAATTATGTCATGTCATGTGCAATGTATTGATAAGTAAAAGAAGTGATGGATAATTTGCCATTTGGTGGAAAGGTGATGATGTTAGGAGGAGATTTTAGGCAAACATTACCTGTTGTGCCACATGGAAATAGAACTGACATCATTGAAACATGTATCAAGACAAGTAAACTGTGGAAAATATTTACACACCTGAAATTAGAATTAAATATGAGATCTGAAGGCCAAAATGAATTCAATGATTGGCTAATTCAAATTGGAGAAGGAAAACATCCACAAATAAATAATTTGCCAGATGATACCTTAGAAATTCCATCACAAATGGTTTGCAAGGAATCACTCATATCGGCAATCTTTCTAAACACTATCAATAACGACGATTACTCAGACATTGCAAACAAAGTGATATTAACATAAAAAAATATAGATACCTTAAATCTAAATAACAACATTTTAAAAATCATCAATGCACCCCAAAAAATTACTACAGTGCAGATTCAATTCTGGCTGATGATAAAGACAGTGAATCTAACTTTAGTAGAGAATTTATCAATTCTTTAACACCATCCGGAATGACACCACATGTTTTGCAATTGAAAAAAGGGGCAATTGTCATGCTATTTAGAGATATGAATGCCAAAAAAAGGACTTTGTAATGGGACCAGATTAATTGTGCAGGATTTACACGATCATTTCATACATGCAGAAATGATGACTGGTACCCATAAAGGTCAACAAGTTTTTATACCAAGAATTGATTTGGCTCCAAGTAGAATGGTTTGCCTTTTGTCCTTCAAAGAAGTCAATTTCCAGTTATCATGGCATTTGCATGACTATAAATAAATCCCAAGGACAAACTTTTAAGTCTGTGGGTATTTTTTTACAGGAACCTGTTTTTGCACATGGACAACTCTGTATTGCTTTTTCAAGGTGCACAAATCAAGATGATATTAAAGTTTCAATTCAAGACAACCCAAGTCAGGGTGATCTATTAAAGGATGGATACATTTTTACAAAAAACATTGTGTACTATGAGGTTTTGTAAACATAGAGAATAGTGGTTTTATTTTGAGGACGAAATTTGATGTCACTCAGGCTCTTTTTAGAGGACTACTATTTCCCATAGGAAACGCTATGTACAATTTTACAAAACTACAACAATAACAACAAAAAATGGGGAAAGAAAACAACAAGAATAAACAGTGGTTATATCCCATAGACAAAATTAAAAGTCTGCTGGGCTTTTTTTAAGGGAACCACTTGGACATGCAAAAAGTATTATAATGTCTTGGAAGTGGCCTTTTGCTAGGATTGGCCCCACAAAACAGTTATGCTGCATTTTATTACTTTTACTGTTTAAATTTGAATACATTAACTTCATGTTTGTAATGTTAAAATTGTTTTTTCAATGGTCTCAAAAGTAATTTCATTGTATGTAATTAAGTGTTCATGTTACTAGGAGGATGATCATTTGTTGTAAAAATTAAATGTATAATTAAATACAGAGTGTTGGTCCAGGGAGTAATCCGATCGCTAGTTAATGGGGTCAAGAAGGAATTCATTTTTTTCCTCCTTTGATACAATTGGCTAAGTTTTAATGGGGATTTTTACTGTTTGCCTTCCTCTGGATTCAATACCTATGTGGTCGAACAATACTTTAAATAAAAGTTGCATGTTACAAAGCATTATGTAGTGATTTAATATACTCATTGATATACAGTTGACCTAATGCAATGTTACTCATCCATACCTCAGATTGAAATTTTTTACTATTGTTAAAAAAAATGGTTCTGTAATGTTTCAAATATAAGTTGCATGTTGCAAAGCATTATGTAATGGTTTACAATAATTTATTCATACAAACTTCATCCATTGTTACATTATTTCGGCAAACGTGATGATTAAACAGGTTAATATTGTTAAAAAAATATTGTTTACCAGTTGAAATAAAAATTAACTGTTAAAAAAATATATATATATTATAATTGTTGTACTTCTTTCTACATAACAAAAATGTTAAGAGCGTCAGAGACTCACATTGTGTGTCAAACAGCATTCCCAGCTTTAACATTTTATTGACCGTTATTTTTGACGGGCAAGTCGCTAGTCTTTTGTAATAATTAAGGACAAGCTTTAATAGAAGGTATTTTCAATCTGTAAATTTGATTAATAATTACCACCTCCTGATCAATAAAGCTTTGTAAATTGTACTTTGTTTTTTAATTTTCGATCACCTGTTGCATTAAATTTTCAGTATCTGAGAAAATAAGAGATAAGAAGCTCTAGGAGTGAGTGATTATCTACTACTTGCACTCTGCTACATTAAAGCAGTACATCCCACTCCCACAAACATATATTGGAAGCTCGTTTTCCATTATTTTTTGGTTGAGTCTTCTCCCCTAATTCACAAATTATGTAGCATTGGTGGCAGAGATTGCTAATGATGCAGCACAAAGTGAATCACACTCTGCCAACAATGATTAAATGAATAGGGGACACCAAAAATAGCAAAATTTTACTTAGTCATGCAATACTGTAGATCCACCCATGCTTCCTGTCCTGGCAGTAGAGTTGATTTATCCCAGATTTTTTGGGGGCTCCTATACCCATGCCACCAACTGTAAGTACTTTGTAAAAACTGGGAGGTTCCATCCTAAAGAAAATCAGCCATTTTCAATTGTATTTTTTATATATTTTTTTTTATCCCAATAAATTCAAAGGCAGACCATTATAATGAATAAGTGTACTTAATGGCACTCTGAATTCATGGATACTGCTCTGCACCATCAAGTAGAGCAGTCAAAATCAACTGTTAAAGCTGTTGATGCTCTTTCTTTGTTTTAATTGCTGCATTGCTAGTTTTTACATAACTCAAACTGTTTATCTACTTTGAGTCTTATCACCAGTTAAGCTTCACTGACCAGTATGTTGAGCTTGTAAAGCTTATGGGGAGTTGCTCTCAGATCCCCATTAATTACAAACTTCATCTAAATGCTTATATCATTTAATGCAATAATACATTTATTTTTTTCTATAGGGTTTGTACATGTATAGAAACAATAGCTGACATGTTTTAATTGCAGGAAACAGAAAGCATTTGCAGGGAGCTTGTGAATATGAAGTATTCACTTGGATTTTGGTCTGTTTGATGATGTAGGTAAGCACTGATAAATCCCATGACCTTTATTGTACTGTATTTTCCCTAACCTGCAGGTGCACACAATATTGTAGTACATTCGCATATCCATGAACCTGACTGTCCTCGGCAGCTATCCCAGTTCAAGGCTGTGTACGTGTGTGCGTGTGAGGGGCACAGACCATCAGCTCTCTGTAGAGCACTTAAATGCTTTCTCCAGACCTTTTCTACCAGGGTTGGATAGACATCATAAGGCCTATATATAGACTACAGAGTTGTGTTTAGTAGAGGGAAGCATGACGGGTGTCTGATGGGAGCTGGATATCCCCCTCAGGAAAGTAAAGTTTAGCCTGGCAGGAAAGAACTGAAGTGCTACAAACAAAGCATCCCTCCTAGCTGCAGCCACAGAGGCTCCTTCCTGTATCACGCACTTGGTTTCCCCAGAAGTTGCTATGTTGTAGGAAGGGTGTTATATTGTGAGTCTTAGCCTGCACCTAGCGCTTGCACAACACAAGGAGTTTATTTATATCGCCTGCAGTACTTTGTCTTGTTTTGACTTTTGTTTGAAGGAGAAAGCTACAGAGAACTTCCCTTGGAAGGTCAGTCCCATAGCAAATTAAGAGACACATCTGTTGTTTATAGCACATTTCAGAGGATGTTATTTAAAAATTATTAAAAGCACATGAAAGCACCAAAACTGCTCTGCGCCATAATGCTGAGACCTCAAAATTGTGTGGGAAAGTCGATAACTTGACATAGATGTCGTCATTGTTAGTTACTGTTTGTATAGTCCTGAGAGCACCTGTCTTAAAACTGGATGTTGGGAGTTCAAATCCCAAGTCTTCATATTTTTACATTCCTATTTTCTTATATGAACACCTGGCAAGAAAATCATGATTAACCTCTAATAAAAGAATCAGTATCTAGGTTCCTTTAGCTTGTAAGTAGCGTGTTTCTAGTCTTGTAGGGTGCTTTGGGATATAGCACTTTCTGCTAAGATTCTAAGCTCAAAACAGGGCCCTTCAACTTTTGAATTTCTTAAACTTGTATTTACCCTGTTCTTATCCCCTGTACAGAGCTACAGAATATGTTGGCGCGATACAAATAAAAGATGATAATAATAATAAAATAATAAGGGTCTAGGGCACTTTATCAGGACCAATCATACCAAGTAACATCCACACAATTTTTTTTCCTCATATTTTTATTTAAATCAAATAATTACTGTAAAATCATTTGAACGCCCAATTTTGTCTCATACCACCACTGTAGATTATATATATTATGTTGTATTGTTTATCCAAACTAAACATAATTATTTAAAAGACAACTGCTGATGGCATCGAAACTCACAATCTCCATTTCAGTCATTTTTTAACCACTACATTATGAGCCTCATTCAGTTGCAAGCCCACAGATGGCGTCCTACAGGCCGTATGTCTGTAGGCATAAGATTTGCTACAATTACAGAGCGATTCAATTGAACAAGCCCCCAATTTAGGAGCCTAAAGCTGAAACCGTAAACTATGCAATCTGTGTGCAATGTGTAATATTTCAGAGCGTGTTAGATCAATTAAGCAAGGCCGTAACTGATTTGGAAACAGCCAATAGAAAATGAGACCGTCATCATGACCTCAGTAAAACATGGAGGTTAAATATCAATCATTTAGCGTTTAGAGGTCCGATATGCGATCAGACTCGAAATCCTGCAATGTACAAAATAATAAAACTGAATGTCAATACTGTTCTAGTCCATGTGAGTGGCCTGATCTGTATTAACTCATTGATTCCCAAGATTGATATAACCCCGAAATAAAATATAAAAAAAAAAATTCTACTGCAGATTTGCGAGCTTGAGACTGTTGTGCAATTAATTGTAATGTCTTTCATCGCTTAGATGGGGTGTAAGTTACGGTTGTAACAACCGAAGGGATTTTCAGCCTGTAACCAGTAGATCGTTTATGGTTTACAAAAAGATGCCAATTGATTAGCAAATTAGTTTACGGGCTACATTACGGGATCCCGTAAACAACAAAAGCTCAATTGAATCAAGGCCTATGCCTTTTAAGGGTGAACATTAGCAATATAAATAATATAGTAAATGAAACAATTCATCATTCAGCCTGCAAAGCTTGTTCTAATTAATACCACATTATTTATTTTGATGATACAGAGGAAGCTGACTAAAACCTCTAACTAAAAAAGCTCCTAACTCAACTGATTTAGCAGCAATATTAAAAAAAGGAAAACTTATTCTCATGCTTTTTGATCCTCTATCTAATGACCTAGATGATTTGCTTGGAAAAGGAATTATTGTTTTCCCTGGGAGGGTCCTTTGATTACAATAAGATATATATTCATTTCTGCTGAAATAATTAATTTAATATAAGTGCTGCTAACAATAGGAACCCTATTACAAATGGCAACCTGGGAAAAGCAATTAAGCAAAATCCACACATACTAAACAAATAAGTTAATTTAATTAATTAATTAATTAAAGGTTAGATTTTATTTACTCAAGGGAATACTTGATAATGGAAACACCTAACAATATATTATGCTAATAAGGAGTAGAGCCACACTTTCAGAAAAGCTTCAGCCCTTCGTGGAGTACTGTCATACAAGTCCTGAATTGTGTGTATTGCACCATCATTAAAGGAGAAACTCATCTAGTTCTTTGAGGGGTGAAGGAGGTGACAATGTATTTTTCACTCTGTGCTCCAAGACTTTCCATTAAGGTTCAATGATATTTAGATCCGGTGACTGGGGAAGCCATGGAAGTACTTTGACTTTATTATGGTATTTATGAAACCACTCTTGAATTTGGTCAGTAGAGTGTGTGAGATCATTCTCATTCATGCATATGGGAACATCACAAGGTAACAGGACTAGCACCATAGGGTGTGTCTGCTTCTGTAAAATTACCTCATATACCTTGACTGTTATATAACCATGAAAAGCAATCATTGGACATAATGACTCCCACAAGATTGACTCCACTATCATTACAAATCGCCCATCATGTTTAACAGCTGACAACCAACTTTGAGGGCTAAATAATTTTTTGGCTTTCTCTAAATGTAAACCTGTACAGATGTAGGGAAGAAGACGGACCCTATTATTGTTGGATTCATCACGGGTCCGGGTTTTGTGCTCCTTACACCGGGTTATATGTCATTGTGTGGATACAAGCAGTTTCCAAATTGCTCGGATTCAGTTTTTGAGACTGTACATCTGTGGCATTTGGTCCTGTTTGCCGTTTACCACTAGTTCCCATTACTGATGCAGTCTTTATGTTTGGCACATACTGTCATGATTTTTTAGACTTGTTCCCCTTGACACATTAAATCAATTTGCTGTTTTTCTGATGTATGCACATTCAATTTGGGTGCCAACTATTTGCTGCCATATTTGTAGCTGTGATTATGTTTTCCACCCACAGTATGTATATATATAAATATTTGCAGAATGCAAGGATGAGTGCATGATTTGTTAAGACTATTTTAGGTAGATAAAATGGGCAAACAAACTGAAAGTTTGGGTTAGTATTTGCCATCAACATCTACAGTATGTTTCTTTTCTGTACCTCATGAATCTGGAAACGCTCTTGAGGTTATTCTTCCAGACACAAAAGAATGTTTACAGAGCAGGCTATTAAGTCTTGCCATCTGCTTCTACAAGAGAGAGTGGTTAGGTGCCCTGTGTGGATACCTTGTTTGAATACACCAATGAATCAAGAAATCCTCCACCATCCTTTCTCCCCTCTCTTCCACCCTTGAATATATAATAAACTAGCTACTTGCCCGTCAAAAATTAAGGGGCAATACAATTTGAAGCCATGGGAATGCTTTTTGAGATATAATTGAAACCGTTTTGTACTGTGAGGACCATCAGTGCACGCCTTGCAATGAGTGCCTTCCTTTGGTGCTCATCGGCTAAGTCCTACGCGTTATTGGCTCTACTCGCAAAGCATGACGACGTCTCGCAGTATGGCAACTATTATATGTGATATTATAGAACTCCCATTCCGTCTCCAAGCCAGCAGAAAGTGTGGACTACACAAACATGGCATTCTTCATGTACAAGCAGTATCTAGTAACAAAAGATTTGATCAAAAACTGCTTCTAGGTCTAGGGTTTAATGTTTATTAATTTTGTTTTGTGAGTGGAGGCTAAACCTAAGTTTTTTTTTAACATCACTTCTGTGTTACATATAAAAAAAGGAGATTTCTTTATGGTAGAACCACAACTCCTGATTTGTACATCTTGCATATCTTTTTTATAGTGGTGAGTGATATTTATCTATACATGAAATAAATGTAAAAATATCCTGGATGCGATACTGATTGGACCAATTAGCGGTTAAAGTTCTGACATCATTAGGAGCTTAGAAAAGCTAGGTGTCCCGTGTGTCTGTGTAGGCACATTAGGGTCAAATTTATAAATGTTCTTATCAGATTTGCCATTACTGTTCTATGTTCTAAGTAAAAAATAATAAATAATGATAACAGAGTCAAGAAATTTCAGTTTGTTTACCAATATTCAAATTAGTTCAATCACAGTACTCAAAGTTCTAGGGACACTTATCTCCGGAGGGATTAGGCATTGTATTCCTTGCTGTAATGACGTGGGTTTCTATTGACCTTTAGAACAAGACTAATTCTAGTACCCAAAGTGTTTCCTTAATAAGAAGTCTTACCCAGTAAGTATGATGTCTAAACGGTTGAATGTTTTAAGCAATCCTATGATTCTTTAGGGATGATAATAAAAATTATTATTATTATTCAAACAGCATGTTTTCATTACATTAAATAATTCCTGAGATATTTAGCATTATGTTTGTGTCTCTTTTATGCGAATATGCAACTCGATATTCTAATTTGTGGCTTGGCTCTCTTGAGAAAGGTGGATGGGATTTGACTGCATGATAACAGTGGGGTCATTGTTTTGGCCACCACAGTGACAGACATGCACACTGAGATTCTAATTAGCACATTAAAGAAGCTAATTATGATTCGGGCTGCTAATTTCCACGAAAAAGCACAAAGAGAAGAGAGGAGCCTAACACTTTACATGCACAACTACCATTAGTCACACATATAGATTTTATATAAATGCAATCTGCAATTAAAACATACTACTGTATATTGAATTAAGTTCCAAAAATAAAAATGTTTTTTTGCTACATGTACTTTCACCTTATTAAAATATTATGGAATCTCCCTGAGCATTAGAGGGTAACCAGCCCAGCCCCAGAGAGCCACTGGGCTACACATCTAACACTAGAAAAAAGCATAACAATAATAATTTACACATAAACTACAGTGTATTTATTGGTCAGCTGTATAAAAGGAGATGTGAGCAGTAGATCTTCTAAAACAATCCATATACCAACTGTTATGGGCCCAGCTGAAGCCCTGTCCGTGGGGAGTAAATTGTGCAAAGCCAGGCAAGTGAATAAAATCATCCTGTTGAATTCCCAGAATTCCCTGCTCCTATTAGAATGCAGAACTGAATGCAGTGGTACCTTGTTTCTCAACCTTAATCCGTTCTGGATAGCAGGTTGAGTACCAAAAAGGTTGATTACCAAACTTCCTTAAGGAGTAATGTAGATTGGTTTAGGCGATTAGTATCAAGGTAGCATGGTGAGTACCAAAGTTTTTTTCCAGAGAGGTTTAGTATAAAAAAATGTTAATAATCTTTCAAAGTGGGTTCATTATTGAATATTGCCACTTTAAATCTTTAAATAAATTATATAATTTAAATAAATTGCATAATTTAAATAAATTGTTTATCTTGTTAATACACTAACTTATATACAGTCTATATAAAAAGTCTACACACCTCTGTTAAAATGTCAGGTTTCTGTGCTGTAAAAAAATGAGACAAAGATAAATCATTTCGGAACTTTTTCCACCTTTAATGTGACCTATAAACTGTACAACTCAATTGAAAAACAAACTGAAATCTTTTAGGTGGAGGGAAGAAAAATAACAAATAAAAATAATGTGGTTGCATAAGTCTGTACACCCTCTTATAACTGCGGATGTAGCTGTGTTCAGAATTAAGCAATCACATTCCAAATCGTGTTAAATAGGAGTCAGCATACACCTGCCTCTGATTAACCCCAAATAAAGTTCAGCTGCTCTAGTTGGTCTTTCCTGAAATTTTCTTAGTCGCATCCCACAGCAAAAGCCATGGTCCACAGAGAGCTTCCAAAGCATCAGAGGGATCTCATTGTTAAAAGGTATCAGTCAGGAGAAGGGTACAAAAGAATTTCCAAGGCATTAGATATACCATGGAACACAGTGAAGACAGTCATCATCAAGTGGAGAAAATATGGCACAAAAGTGTCATTACCAAGAACTGGAGCTCCCTCCAAAATTGATGAAAAGACAAGAAAAAAACTGGTCTGGGAGGCTACCAAGAGGCCTAAAGCAACATTAAAGGAGCTGCTGGACTATCTGGCAAGTACTGGCTGTGTGGTACATTTGACAACAATCTCCTGCATTCTTCATATGTCTGGGCTATGGGGTAGAGTGGCAAGACGAAAGCCTTACGAAGAAAAACATCTAAGCCAGGCTACATTTTGCAAAAACACATCTGAAGTCTCCCAAAAGTATGTGGGAAAAGGTGTTATGGTCTGATGAAACCAAGGTTGAACTTTTTGGCCATAATTCCAAAAGATATGTTTGGCGCAAAAACAACACTGCACATCACCAAAAGAACACCATACCCACAGTGAAGCATGGTGGTGGCAGCATCATGCTTTGGGGCTGTTTTTCTTCAGCTGGAACTGGGGCCCTAGTTAAGATAGAGGGAATTATGAACAGTTCCAAATACCAGTCAATATTGGCACAAAACCTTCAGGCTTCTACTAGAAAGCTGGATATAAAGAGGAACTTCATCTTTCAGAATGACAACGACCCAATGGATAAATCCAAATCAACAAAGGAATGGCTTCACCAGAAGAAGATTAAAGTTTTGGAATGGCCCAGCCAGAGCCCAGACCTGAATCTGATTAAAAATCTGTGGGGTGATCTGAAGAAGGCTGTGCACAGGAGATGCCCTCGCAATCTGACAGATTTGGAGTGTTTTTGCAAAGAAGAGTGGGCAAATCTTGCCAAGTCAAAATGTGCCATGCTGATAGACTCATACCCAAAAAGAGTGCGGTAATAAAATCAAAAGGTGCTTCAACAAAGTATTAGTTTAAGGGTGTGCATACTTATGCAACCATATTATTTTATTTTCAGTTTGTTTTTCAATTCAGTTGTACAGATTATAGGTCACATTAAAAGTGGGAAAAGTTCTGAAATGATTTATCTTTGTCTCATTTTTTTACAGCACAGAAACCTGACATTTTAACAGGGGTGTGTAGACTTTTTATATCCACTGTATCTTTCACCTCTTGGACACCTCTTGGACTTGAGACTGTGGGTAGACTGAATATGTCCGTAGAAGTATTCTAATAAAATTCCGAAAGGAGGATACCATGGTCTCCTGCTGCTTCCTTCACAGACCGCTGTTTATCGGTGCTTGAGAAAAAAAGAAGAGGGTTTGAGAGGATAAAAAGCGCTGGGAGATCTTGATGGTATATTATCTCCTAGTAAGTTTATTGAGACAAATACCGTATTGGTCCGAATATAAGCCGCACCTTTACTCCGATTTTTGAGCTTGCGTGTTATGGGTGCGGCTTATATTCGCGACCGTAAAAAAATCATTGACGATTTGCGAACTTTGCTTGTTACGTGTGCGGCTTCTATTTGCAAACGCAAAATTACTGCCGATTTGCGCGATTGCGAGTTAAGGGTGCCGATTTTCGTGCTTTAGACTGCGGTATTGAATAGCGATTTCCGGTTTTAGTGATTCTAACATCCTGTAAAGCCTGTAACCTGCAAAAAAAAGCTACAGTGCTAATTAGAAAGCCTGTTTCTTGCAATGGCTGATCACTTTGAGAGTCTTTTTCTCTCCAATTTTACGGGTGCGGCTTATATTTGAGTACTATCTTTCTTCAATTTTTTACCCTTGAACTTTACGGGTGCGGCTTATATGCGGGTGCGGCTTATATTCGGACCAATACGGTATATAAAATACAGGTATACAGTAGGTATCACACTCACATTTTAAATCCTCAATAATTATGAGGTATATAAATAGTGCATAGAAGGAAGGAGGTTATGCGATCCAAATATCACAAGCACTTGGTTGATGTAGAGATGATGATAAATAATCATTCACCAAGTAAACCAAAAGACAACGCTGGATGACCTTGAATAAGTAACACTTGGAGATAGGTTTGATTTGGTGAACCTTACAATCCTTTAGTCATGTACACAAAAGCAATATATGCCGATGTAAAAGTATTCTATAATATTTCCACAGCACTATGGAAAATATAAAGTCATTCGTAGCATTTCTTCTTCGACATAGTCAATTAGTGGACTACGATGAGTGATAGACACCTAAATGATATGGCGCTTAAGAAGTATGGTTGAGAAGCGCTTGGTTCCCGTGTTATTGTTTCATGTTAACTTTTTAAGAAGGGTATACAAATCCATTTTAATAAAACCTATGTGGAAAGAGACATGTATATTTCTCGGTGCCCGCTTCCTTTATTATATTTAATTAGACACTTTATGGCTAACTTGAAAGGAATGAACATAAATTTCTCAGTCCTAGCTGTCTGTCCTTCTATAGGTTTGTGCCTTTTAGGTTTCATTACTATTAGTTCACAGCCCCTTGCAGGTGGTGGAATATAGATTTGGGTTGGGAAGAACCAAGTGAATCGTTGGAACTGGGTTCGTTAGTATGGGATCAAGAGTAGTTCCTTTTCCCAAGTGCAGCAGAAATGTTTAATTAAAGTATCACTAAAAAAGTGATCCAGTAAGAAAAATGTCACTTAGGGACATATTGTTAGACTAAGGGTTGTATATATGCAAAATGTACATCTTATTATTCCACCTTTGTTCATAGTAGAGTTTGCCTACAAAGTAAAAAGGAAATTAGCCTCTGAACTGGATGTAATAATTTCTCAGAAAACAAAAGATCCAGTTCCTCTAATATATACGCTTATCTTCTACATTCTAGTGTCATTTTTTATATTTTATACTAAGTTATAACACATTTAAATGTAATAGAGAGATGTGCATGTATGTAAGATATTATTTAAATATGTATAAACAGCAGTTGCTTTATATAGATAAATGGTGATCTTTCAGTGGTGTCTCACCTTAGTGAACTTGATCCCATATTCATATTTGTGAAGCAGCTCTTGTTCAAATAAACACTTAAATACATTTGTAGGATATTGTTAATTATTGTTTATCATTAATATCAGGGTTACTGTGTCTAAGGTTAGAGTCTGGGTTATGGCTACAGATTGATGCAACCTTTATGGGTAGGATTCGGGCTGTGGTTGAAGATTGGGGAATAGAACAACTCAAATGATTTCATGTAATTGACCCGACCCAAAATGTATGTGAATAAAGCTACAGTCATTCAGCCCCATTAAATTCCCCTAACGTGTAAAAACGTAGCTTGTAACGTAGCTCGCAAGACTTACGGTTATTAAATTGGTTACTTAAAACAGCCCATGACGACTTGCAGGGTAGGAGCGAGAAAACCCTACGGGACGTGAGAATTCAACTTCCAAGCTCCTTTGATCTGTCAAGCCCGTAACCGATACGTTCCAATTGCGCTATTAAATTGCATCAAAATCCCTGACGTTCAACCCGGTAACACGCAAATGGAGCCAAGAAGCCGAGTGCAGCACTTTAAATACACATATACACTATTGTACTCTTATGTACAGGGAAAGTGATGTTAGGTCATAGAATTAATAGCACAACATTCTCAAGTTCGCAAATCGGACCGAAAAAATACTTTATTTTATGTTTATTTTCCATGTTATATCGATCCCGGCAATCAATGTGTTAATACATATAATGGAACTCGCATGCAATAGAATATCATATTTAGGGCTTTATGAATATTGCATTATATCTGGAATGTGGGTCTGACTCGTAATTAAAACCTGTAAGACTTTGAAATCCCACCTCCATTTTTCAGTGACAAAATTCTGACAATCTCTGTTTCCATTGCCTCCCTCTAAACCCGTAACTACGAGTTTGATTAATTGATCACATTCACGGCCGCACATCCAACGAGCAAAAAATGGTTTACGGGTTTGCCTCTCAAGCCTGTAACTCGCAGCATGTTCTAATTTAATAGCACTGTAAATCCGCAACTTTTCAGTTGCAGGTCTCATGTTGCACATACGGGCTTCAAATTTATTGTGGCTGTTTATATAGCAGAATGATTTGTATGCAATTTAATATACTTAAGACAATGTCCCTCATAACTTGGCACCAGCTGTCAACTTACAGTACATAATAAACTAACACAGTCACCCAGAATAATTAGAAGAGGAGACGGACTGTTTCTGTGTATTTTTAGTTTACAGCAGCATTATTTTTTTACCAGTCTTGTACTTTTCAGCATTTTGTAGTGTTACAACCTAGAATTAAGTTTATGTAATTGGGATTTATTTTTCATTGGATTTTTATTATATTTTAAAGACAAATATATAAATAATATATGTTTACATGGTCTATTTAACATTTATCAAATAGATCAATATATTTAACAAAATAATATATAAAAAATCATAAAGAATATAATAGAATAATACAATAGAAATACTATACATAACTTCAATAATATTGTTTGACATAATGTTTTGAACATACTGTATAGTAACATTGTTGTTATAAACTCATTATAAATACATTTTTAATATAATGTAATTTAAATATTAATTATAATATTAAAACAAGAACAATTTGTATTATAATAGATAAACTTAAATTATCAATTGTGAATTGTTAAGATAAATAATCATACAAATCCCCATTATATGTAAGAGAAGGAAATTCAGTGCTTAGAGTATTTTGAGTTTAAACATGGGCCCAAATATTTTTAAATATTATTTTAAATATTATAATTTTATCATTTAAGGTACTGGGTAATGTTTTCATTATAAGTACCGTATATACTCGAGTATAAGCCGACCCGAGTATAAGCAGAGGCACCTATTTTACCACAAAATACTGGGAAAACTTAGTGACTCGAGTATAAGCCGAGGGTGGGAAATGTGCTGCCCCCTGTGTCCCTCTTGTGCCCTCTATGTCCCCCTCTTGTGTGCCCTTTTCTTGTGTCCCCCCTCTCTACCCTGTGTCTCTTCTCCCCTCTCCCTCCCCTGTGTCTCTTCACCCCTCTCCCTTCCCTGTGTCTCTTTCCCCCTCTCCCTTCCATGTGTCTCTTTCCCCCTCTCCCTTCCCTGTGTCTCTTTCCCCCTCTCCCTTCCCTGTGTCTCTTTCCCCCTCTCCCTTCCCTGTGTCTCTTCCCCCCTCTCCCTTCCCTGTGTCTCTTTCCCCCTCTCCCTTCCCTGTGTCTCTTCCCCCCTCTCCCTTCCCTGTGTCTCTTCCCCCCTCTCCCTTCCCTGTGTCTCTTCCCCCCTCTCCCTTCCCTGTATCTCTTCCCCCTCTCCCTTCCCTGTGTCTCTTTCCCCCTCTCCCTTCCCTGTGTCTCTTTCCCCCTCTCCCTTCCCTGTGTCTCTTCCCCCTCTCCCTTCCCTGTGTCTCTTCCCCCCCTCACTTCCCTGTGTCTCTTCCCCCTCTCCCTTCCCTGTGTCTATTCCCCCCTCCCTTATCACCCTCCTCATTCTCAACCTCCCTCCTCAACCCCCCTCCTCATTCTCAACCTCCCTCCTCAACTCCCGTCCTCATTCTCAACCTCCCTCCTCAACCCCCATCCTAAACCCACCCTCATCCTCAACCTCCCTCCTCATCCTCCCTCCTCATCCTCAACCTCCCTCCTCATCCTAAACCCCCCTCCTCACTTTACCCCTCGAAATACCTCCCCTCTCCCTTTCCCCTCACTTACCTTCATCTGCAGCTTCTCCTCCGGCCTCTGCTCCTTCCTGCGTCGGCACCCGGTATATGCTAATGACGTGACATCACATGCTCGCCACGTCATTAGCATATACCGGGTGCCAACGAGGGGGGGTTGCGTCTGGCTTATACTCGAGTATATACGGTATATGAGTTTTTTTTTAAAGTTAAAATTGATAAAGATGAATCTGGAAGTAACTGGGGTATTATGTTATTGATCTACACAAAATGTGTATGTAAGGTAATATAGTGTTGAAAATAAGGACAAATACACCTGATTCTGGAATTCCCCAGAGTTTGTTTTGGACATTTTTTTAAGTTTAAATTTCTGGCTCACCTCATTAGCGGGCATAAGGTACCCTAGGAAGAATCCAAGGACTCCTCTCTATATTTATTATTGCAATGGTACTCACATCTATGGATATCAGTATTTTCATTGTATTGTATAGGAGGTAATTAGGACTAGGGGTTTTGTATATTTTAACATGCAGGTTCCCTGGTAGCCCAGTGTTTAGGATGCAGGTGCTTTTCACCCCAGCATCCTGGGTTTGAATCCAACCAAGAGGTCACACTGGTCAGAACTCAGATGGGAGACCACCTGAGAATAACCAGGAGCTGTGGCCCACTGTAGAAGGAACTGGCAACCCACTCCAGTATCTCTGCCATGAAAATCCAGTGGATCAGCATGTTGTGTTGTCCATGAGGTCACGGAGAGTCGAACACGACTGAGTGACGCCATTTATATATATATACATATATGAAAATTGTGAGCCTGATAAACAGTATAACTAAACAGGGAAAAGGTGATAAAGCCAGTTTTTGATCAGAAAAAAAGTGATGCCTTTTCCAGACCCTGGATACTTTAGTTCTGGCGAGCAGTCTGCTTCTGGACATCCAAGGCAGAATGGTGGGTAATTAGGGGAGTTCCAGTTATCAAGCAAGGCTGCCTGACCTCTGTCTATTTCTTCCTCCCTCCACTGATAAAAAAAAAAACACATTCCTCATACTCCAGCTCTCAGCAGAGTTTTCTAAATAAGCAGAGTCTTCGAAAATTCAGATTTTCTCTAAAATTATTTCCCATGGCCTAAACAGCTGCCAGTGTTATTATTTTGGTATTTATTAATAACTAGCGACTTGCCAGTCAAAAATGACGGCAATAAAATTTGAAGCCATAGCAATGCTGTTTGCCACACAATGTAAGGCTTTTGCTCCTCTGAGGACCTTAGGTGCTCACTGCGAGCAATGAATGCCTTCGGCGCTGATTGTGAGCCTCTCCCCTCGTACACTTCAAGTTTCCTGCTTTGCATTGATCACCTTCGGCGCTCATCGCCATGACAGATATATAAGTACAGTGTAAAATATAAAATTGATTTAGTACAGTGAATTAATAAATTATAATGAATTAATAAATAAATATACTTTACCTATTTATATTTAATATGCAGCAATCAATATCCTGAAGAGCTAACAATCTCTCTGGATTTTCCTGCATCTGAAAATATACAGTTGGACAGTTGATCACCTGAGGAGAAAGTGTCAGCAATGTGCCAAGTGTGCAGTGTAAATAGGCTGCATGCGTGAGGCCAAACCGTTTGTTTAGGCGTGTAAAGCTCCATTTTAGAATTGTAATGTTATTATTTGCAAGTTAGTGTTGTAAAATGGCATTTTCCGTCTGTTGTAAAGGTATATTGTGTATTTCCTACATTCCTGGCTAACACGTACGTGCCTGGCGGTTATTTGCGTGCCTTGGTCTCCTTTAGCCTCGTTTTCATTTTTTTCATCCGCCATTTTTTTTCTCGCTTAACCGATTTTCGAGTGCCAAAACTCAGCAATTTCGGCTTAAATTTGCGTGCAACATCACTCCCAGGCATCCTGGTGTTCCCCCCATGCTGTGTGTGGGTTTTTTTTTACTTTCTTTTTTTATTTTTTCGTTTTCCACGGTTCGGCCATTAAAGTCTTATTTTTGCGAGGTCGTTTTTTTGCCCCTGAGATTCCAAGGTCAGATTTTTTTTTTCTAAGTTCCTCAATTGCTTGCAGCCTAAGTCCCACGTTTCTTAACTGCTTGCAGGCTAAATCCCGCGAAGCTCGCAGAAGCACCTTATTTCAGTCTAAGTCCCGCGTGTTTAAATGTCTCAACTGCTTACCTCGCTTTGCGAGGCTCACAGTGCAATGAGCGTCTTTGGCGCTCATTGCCTAAGTGCTCCAAGCTCGGAAGGCTTCTATGCGTTAACAGTTTGCCTCGCTTCGCAAGGCTCGCAAACATGAGAACAAATCGCAGTTTCAGAACTATTATATGTGATAGTTTAATCAAAGTAATTGTCATTATGTGTCTCTTCCTTTTCAATCAAACTGTGAGAGTTGTTTAATGACCCCAGGTAATGAGACTTAGATAGAGACCCTGTATAGATAACTTATGATTACCAAGATGTGAAAGTGGGACAATTACACTACAGAAGTTCTTGTAATGATATAATTTACCAACATTGAGTAGAACTCAAACTTACCTGCTTCGCAATTCCCTGGGCATCCTCTTCCAACCTCACTGTCTCCTATGTCCCTCATGTACAACTCATAAGATTTAAAGGGACAACATGTCCATTATCATTACATGTACATAAAGTCTCCCAACTCTATTGGACTACTTAAACTTTGCACCATACCAGTGGCTGCAATTAGTGTTTCAAGTGAGCACAGACAGTTTGTCATGTTTCTTCCTTCTACCTGTCTTAGTTTATTCCATGATCCTGTTCCATCCTGTGTTAATGTACCATTGGTGCATTGAGCTACCTGTGCAAGTGTTGAGTATTGAGAAAGATAAATCTGGAACAAGTGTGCATCTCTCCACCACCTGTCCTAGTTTACTATGGTACTGTACCCATCTTAGGGCATTGTGCTTGTGCTCCAGTTAGTCCCCTGTGCCACAGTACCGCTATTTCAGTACCATCCTGTGCCAGAGGGCCCATGCTTCTGTCATCTACCCGTACCTTGGCTTCTGCACACTCATTATCTGTGGTGTCTTTAATTGACCAATGTCTGTCTGATTTACATGGTATGAACTCAAAAATTCTGTTATTCTGTGCTTCTTGCCCTCTGCACTCTGTATGAACTAAGCTGCTACAGTCCGACATCTCAGGTGCACTTGGTCTGTGGACCTCACAGATATTTTCACAATACATTTACCTGAACGCCAAGCCTTCCACAATGTCTTTATAAATAGCTCACATCAGTAGGTTCTAGTGTAGACAGTATATTGTCACATGGGAAGTGCTTGTTTCTACATTTATTTTCAAGCATGTTCACTCAAGTCTATTGTAATTTTTGTAGATTTAAGTCAAGAACTCAACATTACATACAGGAGCTCCTTCAAACTCTAGCTGCAAGGGGAGGCCGCAAGCTTCTTAGCTATTCAATTTGCGGCCTGAGAGCGGGTTACGGCTGTCGAGCTGCGATCCCTTGCGATTAGCTCAATCGCAGCTTACTCCTGTCAAAGCCTTTGATCTTCGCTATTCAAATGCTACACTCACCCTTCCGTCAAGCCCGTAATTTGCTAAAATCGAGCTGCAGCTTGCTTACACCAAAGAGGTTCTGCAACGCTCTGACTTACAAAATGTAGTACTAATTAAGCACATAAAAATGACATCCTGTACTTTTATTCGAAGTGAAAGTGAGTTTAGGTCTTAGAATTAATAGCACAACATTCCCTTACTCTCAAAATTGGCAAATACATTTTTTCTATTTCATGTTCAATTTTTGTGTTCTATCCATCATGTAAGTCCCTCGGGCTTGGAGCTTGAAATGCAACGTCAAAACCGCAACGGCTGCTGGATTAGCCTCCGTCTAAGTCAAATGGCTAAAATCGACCCACAGGTTACTTGGGGCACAGAGGTGTTGCAAAGGACTAACTTACAAATCGTAGCACTAATTAAGAAAATAAAAAAAGCCACCCTGTACTGTACGGGCTTGAATAATTATGAGTTATGGGCTTGGAGGACATTCACCCTCTAAGCCCGTATGGGCTATGGGCTTGGAGGACATTCACCCTCCAAGCCCGTATGGGCTTGAATAACGAGCTACTGTCTTGGTGGTCATTCAAGCCCGTGGGACTTTGGATGGAAATTAAACCTGAAATGAGATATTTGATTTTGGCGATGTGCAAGCTTGAGAATGTTTTGCTATTTATCCTCATGTCCCCCATTGTGATCCCCATAATTTACAGTGCTGTCTTGCATTTATACTTGCATTTACAATGCTTTGAGTTTGCAGCCTTCAATCTCCAAGCTCGTAGGGGTTTGAACAACGATTTACTGGCTTTGAATACCAGCATAGATGTAGCACTATGCAGGGCCATCAGATTAGAATGAGGCCCACAGTCATGTGGAGTGATAGTTTGATAGTGGAACATTTTACTAAATTGCAAGAGGTTGTAGGATAAAACAAATAGAACAGGTAAATAATGTTAGGGATGAATAGAAGAGAACTATAAGAACTGAAGTGCATTGGCAGTCACGGTCATTCATTCCCCTGCTACACAGATTCAGATTATCTATCTTTCCAACATTTGCACTGCTCTGCAGAATATAATTTATTTATTGCAGAGCTGGCTTATTTTGTATCTCTTAACTGCCTGACCACATTAAGCAGCTCATTGGCTATGTGGCCAAGTCTACACCCAATTACCTATGCAACAGCTTGTGCAAGGGCCCCCATACTATAACAAAACAATAACTAAACATGCCTATAACTGCAGTAATTTGATTAATTTGACAGCAATAATGATATGTTCCATATCTCTTTAATATTTCAGAATATCTCTGCCATGCACAGGTGAGTACATCTCTTCCCCAGTCACTTTATTTGACACAATCCCAGCAGTTTTGCAACACTTGTGTGCCAATGTTTTTATATGTTGAGGCTCATGTAATAGACTGTGAGATTTCTAATTAGTTTAAAAAACACCATAGAATTTACATAAAGTTTCTCATGTGTAGTAATTTACATATTTAAAATATAAGTCATTGAGTCACCACAAGGAGAGGGAGCACTTTACAGCTTAAAAAGTCTACGTCCATCACCTTATTATTATAAAAATACTATGTTTATTCTCTTCAGATGCTGTAATGGTGGATATTTACTAAGCTATCACAGAGGCTGTGAAGGGAAGGGAGATTTACTAAGTTTTCATGGGGCTGTGGTAGGGAGGGAGATTTACTAAGCTATCACAGAGTATGTGATAGAGAGGGATATTTACTATGCTATCGCAAGGGCTGTGATGAGGCATGAAGGGCTGTAATTCCCACTTTTGCCATAGAAAATAGTGCATATTGAATACAGTGATGCACATCAGAGCCCCTGTGAGGCTTAGTAAATCTATATCCTCAATACAGCTTTTGTAATAGCTTAGTAAATACCCTTGACTGTCAATGATAGTATAGGTTGTGACAACAATGGAATGTATAGGTTGAACACAATGTTGGAATATATATATCTTCTAGAAATAAATTAGCATAGGACCCATGACTGACTCCAGAAAGCTCAAAGACAAATTGCAATACACAAAAGGTTGGACATAGAAGAATATATAGTTATATACTGTACACATCTCAGTCTTGATGTACCAAGAAGCATTATGGCACCATTCACTGCATCATTATTCTTTAATAGTAATTTCTATAGCATTTTATTTTATATATACAAAAATATATTGAAGAAACTTTAAACAAAGAGAAAGAGTCTGAAGTTCGGTTTCATTAGCATATAATTTTTAGATTTTCTCTTTTCTTGCTCATATAATATTCAAGGTTACAATTTCTATATATTATATTCTGTCGCACACATACACATATGGAAGGTGCAGAGTTGTGATATAATAAAATATTTAGTTACAGTGGAGGAAATGCTTATGCTTTCAGTGAATAGCTTAAATGTCAATTAAAGACAATGAGGTGGTCTATATATAACGGCAATTTGAAGCAAGATTGGAGCAACCAAGATATTTTCTTTTTCTTTTGGGCCGGTGTGCACCATTCATTACCCGGTCCATTTGCATCAAAAAAATCTGCTGTTTCAAAATTGGTATTAATAGAATACAGTCACTTCCTTAGCTCCTTCAATGAAAACCATTTAAAATCCTATCGACTTTTCGAAACAGATACTAAAGACACAGTGTGATGGAGTTTGTAATAACTTTCAACAAATACAATCCAGTGCCCAAAGAAAAACTCCAGTATTGCTCCAAAATTACCAGGATAAATAGAATCCAGAGTTCCTTGTAGTTTATGTAAAGAAGTGCACACTAGTTCAATTTAATTAGTTGTTTTAGATTACATTTTCCCTAGAAGTTATCAGTGTACCGAATATATCATTAACTTGATAATATCTAACTGTGTGGCTTCAAGACAACAACTACAAAAGGACCTCCTCACATTAGTACAAATAATAATTTCACAATAAATCCAACTCTTTGTAGTTGGTCCTTTGTCTACCTGAGAAGGACGAATAAACAGAAAGATTTGAATATTGAAACATGTTGGTACACAATTTTTCTAGATACATTGTAGCACATTATGAATTTTGCACCATATTATAGATAGTTTCCACCTCTACCAGACCTCATCAGTCTAGCAAGTTCAAAGTGAATTATATGTAAAAAATACACTCCCACCATTAAAGAAAAGATATATTGCTCAAAATGCATAGGGCCATTAAAAAATGGCTCAGTCATTTATGACAACATAACACTGTCCAATTCTTATATGCAAACATTATTACTTTTGAAGAAAAGAATGACTCTACTGATTGTCACTATATCCTTGCAGTCCTAATAGCTTATGGAATTATATTTGTGACTTTATCTCACATTATAGCTTATTAATAGGTAGTGGAGTGAAATATTGTTGAGTACGCAAGAAGAGAATCTCAGTTAAATTTAAAATGTAACTATAGACAAATTGTAAAATAACCATTTATCGGGAAAATATTACAGAATCATCTTAAAAACATTTTTTTCTTGAAAAAAAATTGTGAACAATAAAAAAATATTAAGTTATACAAGTTATGTAGTTGAAATGCTTTGGGTGGAAGTGTGACAGGATGTGCTTTTCAGATGGGTAAGGGCACTTCCTGTGTAGTTCGATAAAGGCACGCAGGTAACTTGAGACCTTTCTGTATTCCGAAGAGGGGCTCCATTTACGTACACGTGAGTTAGAAAGGATGAAAAAAAGCCTATTAATGTGAAATGATACAGTTTTGACCTCAGTTACAAACTACAATTAGCTCAGAAATATTGAGCTATTACATTTCAGCAATTTTACAAATAAAATGCATGAAATGTGATTTTGACATTTCATTACCTATATATATATATATATATATATATATATATATATATATAGTATTGTTTATTCAATATTCCATTTTTCAGAGCACATTGAAATCTAGTTGAAGCTTTTTTGGAATTAAATTTTTTATATTTAATTACATTTCTATAGATTTTGTGTTTGTTTTTAAATTTCAGATTGTAATAATTTACAAGCTATGCTTACAGTCATTAATATCTCACATGCCACTACAATTTATATCAGCATGAGCATTACTTTAAGAAATGGAAAGATAAAGGAAGCCAACTGATACTCAAAGATTATAAATAATTAATTTAAACAATTCCATGTAACCTTGAGTAATGACATTGCCAGGGGTCCTTTACTGGTGTAATTAGCAGTGCTTCCAGCTTTTACAAGGCAGCCACTGCATATCATAATTTATATCAACTCGACAGTTAATATCAAGTATTGTATCTGGTTACTGTTTTTGTGCAATACAAGGTCAAAAAGGTATGTTCTGAATAACTGTATTTCACAAAGCAGTAACTCAATACAAAAAAATATTTCTCTTACCGTAATTCATTTTTTTATTTTCTTGTTTTAAAAAATACTATATTCATCAGAGCCATTAAATGGCCTATATTCCTCAAGATCAGACTAAATGGAATACAATTTAATTTAAGAAGATATAGAATAAACATAGGCAGCAAAATATTTCCAGAATATAGATTATAGTAAATCTAAGTACAACATTTTTTTCTATAAAGTTAATCTCAGTTGGAAACCAAGAAAACTAAGAAATTAAAAATTTAATTTTTTGCCAATGCCACTATCAATCCAGTTAATTTCCGTTATTTGCCCCTAATTGGCCAGTTACCTCTGGAGGTTGTATGTCTATTCTGTAAAATAGAACAAGTTAGGAAAATATCTCATTGCTTACTTAGGATTGTAATGGTGAACTTGAATAATTAATTTATATATATATATAAATAATATGAATATTTAAACAGCATTCAGCCTCGGTAGAAATGTATTCCAAACTTTCTTGGTGTGGCTTGTCTATGTGAACATCACTTTTTATATTTGTTCCCAAGTAATGTTATTTTTACACAGTGCAGTTTATGTAAACAGGTTCCTATCATGCTTAGCAATCGTAGCACAGCAGCAACATGCATGTATCTAAAACCTGCATTAGCAAGGTACAAATATGAAACACAGCATACATACTGTAGCTGCTCTTTACAACATTTTTGAATTATTTTTATATTTTATATGTCTGAAAAAATATGCTCCAAAATATATATTTTTGGTGAATTCTACATACAATATTTCTCTTGAGGATTTTATAATGTAATTACAATCACTTGGTGATCTTGATTGGGATTTGATTTAGTTTTGTGACTTTGCTGAGGAATATTTTTTTAACCATTATTATTAACAAGACATAGATCTTGTGATAAAATCAAGGCAGATTCAAAATGTTGATTGGGGTTTACCATGGTTATGTTACATGCAACAAAATTATCAAACTCTGGGGTATATTTATCAAACATGGTAAAAAGTCAAGAAAGTGGGATTAAAAAGTTCTGTTAACAGTCCCTACTTCCTAAATTGCCATTTTTACAAAATAAAAAAACAATTTTAACCCAGCAGAACCATACATTGTATAATAAATATACCACTCTGAGTGAAAGCCATTATCAGCTAGTTTTCACAATGAAGAATAGTTAATAAATCAATTTAAATGGCTATCATGAAATAAAGATGGTGATAGCTAAGCTCAGACACTTGATAAATCTTATTCAGTAACTGTAAGCAACCAAGCACTAATTAATTAAAATACCACTTTGTTTAGTTTAGGAAAACAATTCACATTTGTAAAGTCTAAACCAAACAACACTAGCATCTATGTAGCATGGAGCAAACTTATAGAAAATTTTGTTTTTAATGGACTCTGCTAGTGTAACGGGGCTTACATGCCAGTAATCCTTCCTGCTCATTGCTTGAGGCAATGGAGTAATAGCAGGATGTTTACTTTGCAATGCAATCGCAACCATGTGTAGGGACAGGAGGGGGTCAAATAGTTAAACACAAATTGGGACAAAAAAAACATTCTCTCCTTCATCCGCTGCTGAAGAGAAAAACAAAATTGGTACATATTCTCAAGCTCCAAGCAGGTGGACATTTATTTAGAGGTTCAAAATAAAGGTCCATTGACACAAGTAGAGTCTACTAAAATGAAGATTTTCTTAAAAAATATATTTTTACACAGCTAGTAATGTTGGTATGTTGCATACTTCACAAACATGTGTCAATTTTACCCAACTGCAGTATTTATTTCAATTTAGTCATTTCATTATAAAATCATATTAGGGAATTGCCTAAAATATAATAATTTTAAGTCACTTCTAGGGTGTAATTGATTTTAGTACAAGTGAACAATTTTACTAAACTAACAAGTTTTTCTGGTGAATAAATTCTCAAAGGCACCAGAAATACTAGTAAAATGTATAACATAAAATTAAAAATTAAAATGCATAATTTGATACCAAATTCTGAACAAAAATATTAGTCCGGGTTAAATTATACCTATTTAGTCTACTTAAGACTTTATGATAGGTAATTGAAAAAAAACACAATACTGTACCTCTGTATAAAATTGCAGTGAGTATTTTCTCTCCTAATTGCTTGTACAACCACTCTGCAAAATGCCCATTGGAAGAATTTGGAGCAGTTCAACACATTGGTGGTAAAAGACTGATAATTATTCTTAAGTGCATTAGAAAAGGTTGGGTAAGTCAACTTGAGGGCCTGATTAAATATTATTTATCTCCTGTATTTTGTATCTCCTGTATTGTCTCTTAATTGCTTTTGGCTAAATCAATTAACTAAATATTTAAGGCTATTTTAAATTTGGGTATTCAATGTTCTATACATTTCAACAGATTATTGATTAGTTATGTTGAGAAAACAGAGACCAAAAGATTAATGACAAGTGATAAATAATAAATATATCGCCCTGAGTTTTGGAGTGGTAGCACCAAATACTGTAACAAACCCTATTTATCAGCAAACAAAAATACAAATAAAATGTTTAAATTGTACCTGCTTTAGAGCAAAGCTTATATTTTATAATGTAAAGTCTTTGTTCACCAGATAATTTTAAAATAAATAATCTTTCTACTCAAGTAGAGATTGCAGTATAGTGCATTTATCAGGAAGTGGATTAAGTGAATCAAAACCATTTAAGCTTTGGCTGCCATCTGAGAAATTATGGCAAAATATAAAAAATATGTATTTTAAAGTATGGGGCGTTAGAAAAAAGATAAGATTTACCCATGCAAATTATATCTTCTTTGGTTTAAGTCACATTTTTATATGTGACAAAATGCTTTTTACCTGGTCAATATATTTACTAAAGACTTCATTCTGCTTTTAAAAATAAATCAATAATTATACTGTTAAATTATGTATATTCAAGCTCTTGAATTCACAGAAGCACGCCCAATTGACTTCTCAAATCATATTGTTCCTTTCTAGTTCTTGTCCACCATTTAGTTTGGATTGATCATTATTTATTCCTGTTTCTGCTACAGTTATACAATTATTCGTCAAATCAAGGTGCATACATTTTCATCTGTTTCCTCTTGCCATCAAAATTGGATATTTTGCTTCTTAGATTCAATTCCTTCTTAATTTAAGCTGTTGCTAACATGATTTGTGGGAGATTTCCATGGCATTTTCCACATTGAATCAAGTCTTTTGAAGATTTACCTTGTCTACAATCATAGTTGGAATAGATCATCCTCAAGCATTTTTCCATGACTACCTGTCATTTCCTCTTGAGTAAAACGGATACTGGACAGATCACAGCATCATCGACTGTAGCACTCATAGGACCACCACCATTTATTTTCTATTTCTTCAGAAAGTTATAAAGTTTAACAAAACATTAATTTCCTTTGACAATGTTGATGATGTCACTCCACAATATGCATCCTTCTTACTTTCCTGATTCATTAATGGGGTCTTGGTAAGGCTTTCACTATCACTGGCACCAAATGTTTCCATGAAGAGCACAGCAGGAAATAGTAAGGAAGAAAAGGAGTAAGGTTCATATCCAACCTGGGCCTTTAGGTCATACTGGTTTATCGAAAGGCCTAGGAAATGGTGTGCCACTAGATGAGGATATTTTCCTGCAGACGGTGTTGGTGTGATTCTCGCAACGACAGCCAGGTCTTTTAACTCTGTCGTACCCTTTCTGGCAGAGCTTCAGGCAACCTTTGGCAGGAAGGTAGCAGCATAGACAGGGCATGAAGAAGGAAAGGAAGCTCATGGCTGCCCACCGGGCACAGCAGGAGCCCTGGCTGCAAGAACAGGGGTCATCCGCACAATTGTCCTCATCATCACTGGAGCAGTGGTAGAAGAGGCCCTTGATGCAACAGAGACAAGTTCCATAGTCGATTATACTTTCTGCGGAGCACAGGCAACGCTGATCACAAACCCAACAAGAAGGAAGGCTGCGAACTTGAGTACACTCATCACATATGCAACGCCCACACTCTTCACAGATAAAAAGGTGGCCAACATATCTGTCTGGCTTCTCCATAATGCCTTTAATAAATTCATCTTGCTTCAAGTCACCATCTTTGGGCTGTGTTCTCATAATTGAGTGCCCTGAATGAGACGGGGTGATTCCACTTAATAGTCTTTGATCTGAAGCAGTGGTACTCCGAGAAACAGAACTTATTGTACTGGAATGGCTTAGATCATGTGAAAGATGTTGAGATTGGTGTTGATGGCTTTGGCTACGATGTAGGTCCTGGTGGTTGTAGGATACCAGGTGATCATGAGGCCACTCTTGCTTTGCAGCATGTTGTGAAAGGGAAGGATTAGACCAAGTTTGCAGGAATGAAACAGAGGGTCGCTCCACGTAATCATTGTTCGCCCTGATGGAACGAATTTGGTCTAAGGAGAGAACCTGTTGGATATCCCCAGTAGAAATATCCATGTTCTTTTTACACCTTCCCTTTATTAAGTTTTACAAAAGTCAGTCTTTGGAGATTATCAAGTTTAAACAAAAGTATCCATCAGGGCACATCTGACGATCCTGTGTAAAGAGAAAAAGATAGAGAAACTTAATTTAATATTATAAACAGTATAGTTTGTAATAAACATTCTATTTATGTCTATCTTTTTATCAGTCAGGATGTGCTTCAAAAAAATACTTAGCGGCCATCTACAAAAAATCACATTCTTTTGTTAACCCAAAAAATTGCAGGCCATTTCCCAGCAAAAAAGAAGATATATAATTGCTTTTAATATGCAATATTGTACACAGGATATTTTTAAATCTTAAATCGAAGGCACTTTGTCATACCGTTTTACCTTTTTATCAATTCCATTTGATAAATATATCACTTTTTGCCATGACAGTGAAAGAGATATTTGTTATGTGTTATCAGAAATACCTTTCTATGGTCAAAAATCTACCAAACCTACCACCAAAGTAATCTATCTTGCACTAAGAATTCACCATATATGTCCTAAATCATATAAAATATGTTGGTGCTTATAAATAAAGGATAATAATAACATTAGTACAGCCTAATCCCTACTTTGGTATGAAAAAGTTGTGTGTCTAAGATTTGAAGTACTGTATCTGAGTACATCATCATTACTTTATTGTAATTTGTTGCCTTAGTAGTTTAGAAAATACAAAAATTCTCTATACTGGAACAATCTCACAAATGATAATAAAATCCAGAATGGTACTTTATTGATGCTAGGGGAACCCAAAAGTACCATGAACCCTATTTGAAAAACAGTGTCATAAACAGTTTATATTCATTCATAAATGATAAATAGGGTCATATTATACTTTTTATTAACAGAGTTTATAAATTCAGTTCCCTCACTGCTGCTGCATCAAGATTTATTAGAACATTTAGAATGAGCTAACGAATGATTATGAACAGCAAACTTTAGACATTTTATGAAGTCTATCAGAGACTTAGGTTCAAGAATGAATATCTCTAACCTCTTCCATGGGGGACATTGAAATTCCAAATATTGAATTCACCTTCTACTGAGTTGTAAATGCTGCACTTTTGAAATGGAGCCAAAGTATTATTATATTTAATTAATATGAGTATATATTCATAATTATATAATAAATACATATTCATACATTTTGCTTTATTCTACATTTACTTTACATAAAAACCTTTAAAACTATCAAAGATGATGCAATCCAATCTAATCCATTGGGACTAATGTACTGGATATCATCATGTGCATGGTACACATCTAAATGAAAGCGAGGATCTGAGAAGCCGGAATTTTAACTGTTCTTGTTTTATTATGATAATTACATTGTTGCAATTAGGGTTTGTATGTACTGTACTCTTTTTAATATTCCATAATATTCTCTATGAAAATGATGGGGCTTTTTTTTATAAAGAATAATAATTATAATAATATTTCATTTTTGCATGAATACATCAATTAGAATTATCATTTGATGCAGGAGATAAGAAAATGTGATTATAGTCCTAGGCACAGAACATCACATCACTTAATGCTGTCTATATATGCAATTATTACCATTTGTAATGTGGATAATGCATACATTTTAATATTGTTTCCTTAATGCTTTCCAAACCCTGATAACATTGTGTACAATACAGAATAAAATCACTCAATGAAAGTTTTAACTTAACTCAGACCACAAGGGAAATAAATGACCTTATCTGTACTGCAGACTGTATGAAGAAAACCACTTTACTTCTTGTAACTATTCTCTAATTGCATTTCCAGGCATTTCTCCCTAGTGAGGTTTCCAGGAGACACAAGTGGAGAAAGTGAAATGTTTTATGTCATTTTACACCAAGTCTTCTAAAGCAGAACAAAAATATTAGCTCTAATGTAGTGGGAAAAAGACACAAAGTACGATCTATAGATGACATTTATTTTCTTTCTTGCAAAATGTGTTATCTGAAATTTGCACTGTTAAATTAGTGCATTTTCTACATTTAATAAAATATGTCCAAGATATTACAAACATTTTTATTTACATGGAAATGTGTGAAGCATACTTTAGACATTTTTATGTATTTTTTTTTTAAACAGGAACACAAAGAGGTAATAATACTTGGGCAAACTATTTCCATTTTTTGTAATACAAATTCTAGCCCATAAGAATATTTGTAATATAGTGTTATTTATATATTTTTAATAAATCTATAAATCGACCAGGAACTCTTTTAAGTGACACATTATATGCTCCTCCACTTGCCCTATTATTAAATGATACAACATGGAAAGCAACCTTTATAAACTGGTACTATTTTTTTTTAATGCA
This sequence comes from Discoglossus pictus, assembly GCA_027410445.1. Lineage (NCBI taxonomy): Eukaryota > Metazoa > Chordata > Amphibia > Anura > Alytidae > Discoglossus > Discoglossus pictus. The sequence goes on from CM050168.1 coordinate 61,428,264, forward strand.
CAATAGGAACACATTTTCTTCGACTTGATGATCTCTTGCTCTGATGTTTAATTAGGTTTGGCTATTTTTAGAGTTACGTACCCCTACCTTAGGAGCTGGAAAATTTTAAGGGGAATATAGCTCAGTGCTACAATCAGATATTTAAAATGGAATTTAAGTCATTCCTAATTCAATTAAATTGCATTCAGATTGGTCTCAGGACCAATGTCCTTCCAATATATTCAAATTTCATGGAACTCATATCTCTGTAACATACATTTAAAAGAGCATTTAAACATTACTTAAGTCTTTTTCATTTACAACAATGTCAGGATATCGTTCTGGCAAACTAATAGTGTGCGTCAATACATCCCATCAATAAAGCTTTGGAGTACTGTGGACAAATAATTTAGTCCCTCTAGATCAGTGATTTAAATCCCCCCCCCCCCATAGGAAAGTCTAGGCAGGCCAGGATTTAGGTTTAACACAGTGTTCACATAGGTAAGGAAATTGAATAAAGCTCAATAATAGTTGCCACACCTGTATTCACAGTGTAAAACCTAAACACCCAAATTCTGAGCAAAGGTTTGTGAGACATTGCTCTAAAATGATTTGCTACATCTGAGACTCCCAAATCAGAATTTGTAACAGGAAAATCCTGGAAGTGTTGCAAAGCTGCATTCCAACAATATTATAAGTCCTGTTTTTAATGTTGGACAAATGTCTACAACAAAACTGAATATTGGATTAGACAAGTCCACTGTATCTGCCATCAAACAACAACAAACTCAGATTTCACTACCTGTGTTGTAAAGAATGTCACTTTGTAGAGACAGATTCTGTATTAAAGTAACATTTTTAGAGCAAATCTGATAGCAGACTGTATTGTGCCGGAGAACTTTAATTTTGCACTGTTAGTCTGCCTTTAGTCTGAAGGGAGGGTTTTTCTGCTAGAGCTTGTCCCTCTATTCAGATCAATTGTCAAGTGTCTATTTATGGTGGTAACCTTTCAATTGAATTTAAAAGAGATTGTACATGAATCTACAGTTACTTCCATTCATCCCAGTTGTCTAATCCTATTAGCAAATGGCTGATGCCATTTAAATCATAGGCTTTTTTTTATGAATTTGGCATTTCTAAAAACTTTTACCAATCATCATTCTTCCAAAGAACATGCTATAAATGCAAAACTGAAATTGTCCTTTAAATGGGATATGGTAATCAAACCATCATCTCCCCACTCCAATAAACTCCAATAAAATAAAACCTTCCCATGAAATGAAGCTTTCTGGCATAGTGTTATCAACCAATATTGTATTCCTGAAAATGGATGTTTAGTTAGTTCAGGGTATTTTGACAAAACTAACAGCCGGTCGGTGCAAGGCACACAAGATTCAAAATAATTTAAGGTGGTTATTAGGTTTGAGTAAGTGGCACAAGCTTTTTTCAAAATATCCAGCCATTTATGGAAAGTTATGTTGTGTGTGCAGAAGGATTGTGCAGGTATTTTGTCTTCCAGTTATAGCTGCCTAGCAATCTTCAGTTGAGTGACTGAATTAATCAAGGTGACAGGACGCTAGGTTAGGATATAAGTCAGATTCTTTTAATGAAATACTGATGATTGAGAAGAGGAGCTCCAAGTTGTGATCCCCAAATACCTACCTAACAACAAACTGGATGTTACTATACTTGCTGCAATACACGTGGGCAAGCTATCCAGAAACCTTTCTTGAGTTGTAGCTCATTTATTACATGGGTCAACCATCCGCAGATCTACAGCCAAATTTTGACACAGTACAGGTCCACATGTGGTTCTTTAGTAATCTCAGAATGTGAGGATGTACATAGCCAGCAGCACAGAAGGGGAAAAAAGTCCAAAAGTCCAAAAGTTACAGCTCTGAATTCACATCAGTATTAGTTTACAAAATCATCACTTTTGTAAAATGAAAAACACTAATTACATTAGCAATTTTATAAGCCAAAGAGCATAAATGTGTTTTAATAGATATGCTAGTGTCTAGGGTCTGACGTGTTTTTCATTCTTCCTGTTCAGTGCAATGTGGCCACTGAGCACGTATAGAGGATGTTCACTTTTTGTTATGACCATCTATATATGAGCATGTGAAGGGCTAGGTTCAAATCCTGAACCAAACATCCTTTCATCACTTCCATTTTTTCCCTCTGCTGAATAGAAAAATTACAAAGCAGAACCCCACAGGCTCCAGATCAGAAAGCAGTGTTTAAAAGGTACAATATAAAAGCCCCTAGACACCACCAGGTTTTGTTCAAATAAGATTTTATTACATAGCTGGAAATGCTTTTACTTTGTTGTATACCTGTTGTAGGTACCAGTGACTAAGATAACAACTAAGTCCCCAAATTATGATGTGATATAAAAGTCACAATTAAAATAGTGTAAACCTTACAAACAGTTAACTAGAGCACTAAAACTTAGTATGAGCATGCAAGAAAATCAATTGATATGTATACTGGTCTCTCCACCAACAGTCCTGGCAAGGAAATAATTGTAAGTGTCTTTTGTGTCCCTATTCTCTTGTGTCTTTGATCTAAGATATACTCCATCCTTGAACCTCTGGTGTCACTGTCTCAGCAAACTGAAAATATTTGAAAACCCCATAAATGATTTAGCAGCTACACTTTTGATAATACATTCATCTAAAAATATCAACAGAACTATTATTTTAAAAAGCAGCAGCTCATATTAGCTACCAAAGTTTTTCTTATGTATACTTTTCGTCAAATGTATAAACTCACCCTTCACTTGGTATAATATCTCCAAATTAATACAATTAAAGTTTAAGTCACCATGTGTGCACTGCACCATAAGTTGGATGTTGCAATGCATATGTAAAATACATTCATTAATAAAGTTGGTTCTAAATTGATGGAGTTAGAGGCAGATTTGATAGAGATTGTTTAGTTTGTCCAAGCTGTACATATAATGAGGCTGCATCAACCAAGGCATTAATACTGGCTTTGTGAAGTTCATGACATATTTGTTGCTATACTTATTACACTATACTATATGGACAAAAAGCTTGGTGGGAGAATATGGGTATAAAAAATTATGGGATCTGACAGTCACATTTACCTTGTTAAATGTTATCTTTTTTACCTTCAGAGTTTCACTCTCTCTACCACTTGCAGAACATTGCAGAATATCATTTTGGAGATCTGCAGTGCTGCCACAGGATTATTCTTTATGTATCACTCCCTAAAGCTGATGAGAGGCATAGATAGAGCCCTAATTGCTGAATGCAGCAAATGAAGCAGGCTCCATGCGTATTACCTATTCATCTTCATCTTGAGGGAGGGAAGTGACAAACTAAAAAGCAATATTTAGGAAAGGCAGGCACCATAAAAAAGGTTGGAATTAATTTGATGCTGTTCTGTTATAGGATAAGCATTTGCACTTCCTGGGGGCATCCAAGATTGTGAAAACTGAATTAATCCAGCCAACCCCAATAATAGAATGGATCCAGAGTGCTCAGAGGCTCTTTAAATTGATATATTATCTATTGAGCATATATAGTAAGTTGTAGTATGTCCAAGAGTTATCCAACATTTTACTCTTTAGTACATATGGCCCATGGTGATGGCTGTTCATCCTGCCAGCAAGCTTCAATTGTGAGAGCAAGCAAAGTGCATTGTGGTCCAAGCTGCAGATCTATTGAAGTGACGACTGGTGGTTTGAGCCTGAAATCACAGTCAACATCCTTTTTTAGCTGATAGTGTTAATTTAAGGAATGTGAAATAATGTGGATTTATTTCATTGTTCCATCTGAAAGAGCATATTTGTACATGTGTCAAAGTGTGTTTTCTTTTTTAATTGATGCTTTAAGAGATGGGAGATCTTGTCCCTTTCAGCCAATAAGAAGTAATACAGCTGTATGAGTCATACTTGTCTTGTCAATGAGTTCTTCTGACTACCTCTTTTCTGTTCTGTGCATTTCTTCTTACTTTTAATACAGTTTACATAATATAATTCCTTAAAAAAAAAACAATTTTTGTAATGTTTAAAATGTTTTATTTTATCCTATCCAATGCACTTATTTGCAATCCATTTCCTCTGTATTTTCAATTACTTGGTTTAATGAGTAGTAATGGACACAGTGTCAAGTTTGTAGGTAAGGTCATGACATCTAGCTTCTCCCAGACTTTATAAAACAAAAATCAAACCATCCTAAATATATCAGTGCACACATTAGCTCATTGCACCATGTGAACTAAAATGTACGTCTTTGTCTCCTGAAAAATATAAGAGTTTGTACATTTGTCTCACAGGATAACATAGTAATGGAGTGCTTTCCCAATTAGGATGCGTGGCCCACATTACTTTAATATAAGCAAGTACATTTAGAACAATTCAATACTTATTTAATGGTTATGGTACTTTTCTAGTGAAAATTTATTGTCAGTGACACATAATAATTCTGAACATGTGATCCAATTGGACATCTTGTTATCTTGATCCAATCAGAACACACCATTATAATGTGTCATTTAGTCAAGTACGACAAAACTATTGACTGGCAGCTCCCAGTCTCTTCAAATATGGAAGAGTAACTAGCAAATTATACAAGCTAAACAACTTTGATGGAGATATGCAATAATCTTTCATATAAAATTAAATAAAAAATGAATTCTCTCTTACATGTTTTCTTACCCCAGATCTATTAAACTTAAATTCAGAGAATTAAAAAAGAATAAAATAAACATCCTTATGTTTTTTAATATATAACAGAAACATCTCTAAACAAATGGCTGTCATTTCTAAACTGTATACAGTGTAATAAATAAATTAGATTTCATTCTATATTTCCATAGTGGTTGAGGTTCAAATAAGTCCATTAAGTAATTTTCATCTATCCTTTTTGTCAATTCTGATTAGACCCAGAGGAAGGCAAACATTGCTAATTATGTTATATAGGGGGGAAATTCCTTCCTGTCCCAACGCAATTGGCAACTGATTACTCCCTGGATCAACATCCTACTTTACTATGCCAATTTTTCTAATCATGATATTACTCAATGTCAAATTTTTAAGCTATAGAAAAATCCAACCATTTTTTTCTGCCACCACAACCTGCTTTGTTAGGAAGTTCCACAACATATCTGCTATTTATGTGAAAAAATAAAAACAGCTACATATTCCAAGCATGCCAGGAGGCCTGTTTTCCCACAAAATTGCTCAGTGAACATTGCCACCACTTTTACAAAAAAATGTTAGGTAGTAAACTGCAAATAAAGTGCAAAATGGGTAATCTTTTACTATGAAGCACACTTTTTTGTTGAAAGGGAAATTCCCTCTCCTCCGATTTCCTAAGTAACTGTCCTTTCTTAATGTGCGCATATTATTATCATAGTGTGTGTTGCTATTGCTATTATCCAAAACGATAAAAAAAACGTATCCAACCTTTCCAGGCTTATACTTACTTATCTCAATAATCATAACTTCTATAAAAACAACATAATATGGCAATGCCATAGCCAGACTCAAGTCCTCTTTAGTAAAACAATAAATACTGTGTCAGCAACTGATTCGTGTGCTCACTTCTGTGAATCTTGCCACCTGTTTCATGCAATCATAAATAATGCAGAAAATATATTTCAGATATATTTTAATAGATTACTATCATTAGCCTCATCGGTGGAATCAGTGGAGATTAAGCTCTGGTCAAATAGTCAATTACGTACCAACCTTTTTTTAGTGCTATTTGTTGTGGTGTGAGAATTTAAACAAAATAACAATCTTCAAATAAAAATTAGATGTTCTAATTACTAACCAGTGGTAAACCATAGCCACAAACCTAATGGGTCATATTCCTGAATGGATGATATGATTACTTTGAATACAATTTGCAAAGCAAAGACGTAACTATTTAAAAAATTCTAAATCAACAGTTAACAAACTACCATAACTACATACGTACATATGATAAAACCAATGCACCCCTCTAGTCTCTAAAAGACCCTATTACCCAGATGCACCTTTACAACTCATATTTTATAAGCCCTACAGTTGGGCATCCAAGGAAGAACAATGAATATCTGGGTGTAGTTTGGGTACTACCTTGGTGTAGTTTGGATAACACCTGGGTGTAGCTGAGGTACCAACTGGTATCTCAAGACCATTAGTTGTACAGTAAATCTATCATAGATTGGGGATCCCCAGTAAAGCAGTACTGCTTATGACAATAGTTATAAGTAAGTTATTAAACTCACAAGAACGACTTATAATGGATGGCTTGTAGGATGAAGTTTACATCTTGCGAGACAGTAATATTTTAACTAATCTATTTCTGTTCCACCCAAAACACCTGCTATGACTTTCAAATCTATCCATAATATGATGATATTGAGTAATAATTCCTTGTGAAACACAAGTGTCCCAATAACTATGCAGTTGCATCTTGAGCAATTTTGGACAAGGGGGAATTGGCAAATGCAGCTGTCGAGCACATATTACTTTCTGATATTACATTTGCGCATAGTTGCTAGTATTCTACCTTACAAAATCTAAAATTAATGGAAAGATAATTAAAAATAACGTTGAAACCCACACTTTGTTTTGTATGATAGATGAAATCAAATAATCTACACTGTAGGCACTCAAAATATATTTGTGATGTCTGAGCTATAATGACTATACCAAGGTTATAGGGACACTGATCACAGACCTCATTTTTTTAGTCAATGAGTAGAGCAACCAACTCCCATTCAAGGCTTCCATGTACAGAGAATACATAAACGCCACAGTGTCCACCCAGGACCAAAGCAATGACACATTATTTCTTTATTTAGTCCTCTTCTGCTTTATAAACTAAACCAAAGAGCTATAGAAGAAGCTCTGAATTTATATGGGAAAGCACTATGTATGTTTGATTTAAAGCCCAATATCAGGGCCTTCCATTCTTTTGCAATGTGTTAAAAATGTTTTGATTTGTACTTAACCATGTACAGTGCTGCGGAATATGTTGGTGCAATATAAATAAAGGATAATAATACTAAGATACTTTGTATCGCATCCCGACCCATCCTCATGAGTACAATAGGTCGCCCCCACCTTGCTCGTCCGCAGTGATCTTACTATAAAATGGCAACAAACATTTCTATCTAAAGGACAATCCAAATGAAAAATCCTCTGTATATGCTGCATTACATTAAAAAGAACGACATTTTAGTATGAAAATATTTTTGGGGCTAATCTTAACCAGTTTATATTTATGATAAAAACCATACGCAAAATGCTACACGACATTTAAGAATATAAACACTCTTGTAGGATATCATAAATACAAATATATAGTGATGCTGTTTATAAACGCCAGAATACTTTATATGCTATATCTCATACTTTACATTTTTTTTCTAGTAGATTCTGTTTAAATGATTTTTAATACAAACCCATAAATCTGAAAATATTTTACTGCGCTAAGATGTGTGTTGTTTAATCCTAATTTTTTAATAATCCTCATTGTGTTATTTCTATAATGTAATCCCAATTACTTAATAATATTGTTTAGATACAGTGTATCTCTTGCAGAACACATTTCCTTTCTTCTGTTTATAAGAATGAATGCTGGCTGCATTTTCTGGCTTGTACATTGTGCTATCTATATGAGAATGCATTAGGCAGCAGAAAAAATCCTGCCCAGTTGAATATCTGCATTGAATCCTTTCTGGGAGCTGTGCAATGAATTGTTACCATACAAATACACACTCAGCTGAATCTATGTAAGACAAGAAAAGATCATAATACAGCAGTAAAATATAAATTGCATACCTCTGTGAGACTGTAGGTCCATGGTGCTTTGCAGGAATATAATCCTCAACTGGCAGGGTGTAGGATCCACTATAGATACTCTGTATTTATGTTTGCTTGCATTGCACTCCAGCAAAAAGTCTCAATGAAAACTCCTCCTTAGCTGCAGAAGTATAGGTGTGTCTCTGCCTCCAAACAGCACAGATCACAGGCAGTGGATGAGAAACTGGAATGAGATAGGCACAGTCCCAACACTGGGGCAATGCAGCATTTCCCAAATATCCACACTTTTGCAATATGTGTATTGGAAATGTATATATACCAAGCCCCAGTCTGTATGGCTCAGCCAGCTGCTGCCTGTTTTATGAATGTGAATATTTGCAGCTGATCTTGTGAATGAGTTAAGGGGGTGGGCAGGGGTGGAGCCTGCAGCCTCCTGTCAGTCTCTCCATAGATATACCCTTTCTGGTTCTCACTGTATCTCTCTTTTTATGATTTATTTTTCTGCTTCTGCCCAGTTTGAATCACATCTAGTGACTGGCTTTGTGCACAGGGCTGACTGATCACTATCTCTTTTCCCAGCAAGGAAATAGCTTTGCAAATGATTTAATGATTTTTTTTAAAGGACAACAAGGGCTCTGTCTATTAGGCTGACCCAGATTGAATTGACTACACAGCACTGTCTCAATGCAGATATATATTTCATTTCTCCATTCTTTTTCATTCTCCCCCTTTCCATCAATACTCTTATACTAACAGCCCCATTAAATTTGAAGCCCCTAGTGGCATCGGCACATCCGCAAAGGCTGCGGGCTTGAAATCCGGCTGTGTTACAGAGCTATTAAATTGATCCATGTCACAAGTTACAAGCCATAGACGCAAACCCGTAAACATGCGGCCGTGAACATGATCAATTAGTCAAACCCATAGTTACGGGTTTAGACAGAGCCAATGGAAAAAGAGATTGTCATCATTACGTCACTGAAAAATGGAGGTTGGATTTCAAACCCTTACGGGTTTCAATTACGAGTTTCGATGGGACCCGCATTCCAGAAATAATGCAATATTAATAAATCAGTAAATATAATATTCTAGTCCGTGCGAGTTCCATTATATGTATTAACACATTGATTGCCGGGATCCATATAACATGGAAATTAAACAGAAATAAAAGTATTTTATATTGCAGATTTGCGAGCTTGAGAATGTTGTGCTATTAATTCTAATACCTAACATCACTTTCCCTTTCATTGAAAATACTGTAGTGGGTGTATATTTGCATTTACAGTGCTACGGATAGGACATGAACCCTCTTGCGGGTCCTCTCTATTATCTGTTGGCTTTTTGGCTCCATTTGCGAGTTACGGGTTTGAACAGTGGATTCGTAGCAATTTAATAGCGATTTTCAAATGTAACAGTTACACGCTTGACAGTTAAAAGGATTTGCGGCCGCAGGGTTCAAATTTTGACGCCCCACAGGGTTTTTCCGCCTGTAACCCGCAGATCGTTAGCGGTTTGCTTTACAGGTCCAATTTAACAGCAGGAAGTCTTGCTGGCTACGTTACGGACTATGGTTTTACACATTGAGGTAATTTAATAGGACTGTAAATCTCCCTCTTCTCACCCTCTGGTTCACTCGTCTCAAAATATTTCTCTCTATCAATTATTTTGATTTTCTATTTTATTCCTTTATTCACATTCTGTCTCCTTTACAGCCTGTGTTTTCATCTCTCTCTTTTCATTCACTTAGATTTTTTGTCTTGCTCTCTTTCTCTCTTGCTCTCTCTTTCCTCTCTCATGTCTCCCTCCTATGTTCTCTCATCCCCACATGCTCTTTATCTCACATTTGCTTTTATGTGCTTTTCCTCTTTCAACATAATCTCCCTCTCTTATTTTCTCAGTAAAACACCCTTCACATTCTTTCATTCTTCTTCTCTTTCCTCACTTTTTTCTCATGCTCACTCCCTCTCCCTTATTTCCCTTTCTTCCTCTTCCCTTCTTCTGTCTCCCTCTGTCATGCCCATTCTCTCCACCCCTCTCTCTCCTGTTTTTCTCTCATGTTCATGCTCCCCTCTCTTTATATGTTTCTCTCTTGCTCTCTCTCTCTCTCATTTTCTCCCTCTATGTTGCTCTCCAGTCCTCTCCTTTCTATACTGCTCATGCTCCCCCTCTCTTTCTCTTGCATAACTATCTTGTTCTCTCCTTCTCTCCCTCTCTCTCTTTTTCTCCCTCTCACTTTCCTTCTGTCTTACCATCTCTCACTTCCTCTCTTCTCTCTGCCTCTATTTGTCCCTGTCTGTCTGTCTTGCTAACTCTTACTCTCTCCGGCTCATGCTCTTCACTTCTCTCCTGCTCTCTCTTTCTCTCCCATCCTCTTTGTCCCGGTCCACCACTCTTTCTGTTTCTTTCTCTCTCCCTTTCTTTCTCTATTCCTCTCTTGCTCTTTCCCATTTTCCCTCTCTCTCTGCATCTCTCTCTTTTCCCCTCACATCTCTTTTCTTCTCCCCCTCTTTCTAACTCTCTCGCTCTCTCCACCACTCTCTCTCTCTCCCTCTCTCTTTTTCCTCCCTCTCTCATATTCATGCTCTTCCCCTCTCTCCCTCTCTGTTAATGTCTGTGGCGTCATCCTTTGGAAATTGAACAGGTCCATTAAAGATCCCAACAGGCTTCTTTGTATCCGGTCCCATGGCTCAGACTGCAATAGAATTAAACAAAGAAAAATAATGTAAAAAATGGTTTTAAAGCAGCAATTCATCCTGCACTGCTCAAAATAGATTTATTTATCTATTTGTGATATTTTGGGATGATTGTTCTGTTATTTTAAAATATATTTTGTCTCTTGTCAAAAAAATCCCTTGCGGAAATAAATGATGAGATGGCTGTACATGAACCTGAATGGAATAATGGGGAGGGAAAAGGTGAGTGAGAGAATGGAAAGAGAGAGAAAGAGACATCTGCTGAGAGATGGAGAATGAGAGAAGAGAAGAGAGATGGAGACAGTGATTATATAGGAGCTCTTCCAATAAGGGGTGAAGGGGAGGGCTGGGGTGCATCACATTGCTGTATAGCACTACGGAATATGTTGGTATATTACAAATAAAGGATAATAATAATAATAATAATAATTGCTGCTCCTACATACAAAATAGGGCATTCAAGTTCTGGTGTCACCTCAAAAATAGTAACAACAACCAACTCCTTCCACCACCAGGACAGCAGTGGCAGCTGTATACAACGCATTAAAGGTAGATCTAAGTTTCCCTTTTTCTAATCTAACACCTGCTGCTTATATCAGACACACACATCACATGGAGTCATTTTATACACATACAGATTTATTTTATTTAAAAATAAAACTTGCTCACATAGGCACAGTGCACCGAAAACTGCATTTGGGTATGGATTTTAACCCAATGCCAACAGCAGCACAATGCAGAGATCCACAGAGCAATGTCTGGGCTCCTCCTTGCTTCCTTGTGCATGGGACTGCTGACGTCTTCCTGCACAAACTGCCATCACTGATGGATACAATGTATTAGCTTCCTGTGATTGGCCAACTGAATTATGAATGTTATGCTAATTTTAGCAGGGAGTTCTAATGGTGTTAAGCAAAGTCAACTGCTTGCAAACTCAAGAGATTTAGCAAACTTTAGGGTAAGTTTAATAATGCTTTTTTCAATTTTTTTTGCATGCAAATGTTTTTTAATACACTACATATTTTCCTCTATCAGATGAATTCATAATCCCTGAAATTTTAATATGCTTTTAAAGAAGTACAGAGAGTACTGGGAGGATTAAACCGGGCAACAAAGCAAGATGGAGTGTCACAGGCAACTACAATAAGAGTACAAGATGGAGTGTTACAGGACACTGCACAGAGAGTACAATACAGAGTTTTATAAGTGTCTGCACAAAGGGAACAAGATGGAGTGTCACAGACAGGGCCGGATCTACCTTTTGGAGCCCCTAGGCAGTGAAGTGCAGGAGCCCCTGCAAGTGAGTACGCAAGGTATGAACAGACCCATTTTCGCCTTTTCTGTGAGTGTAAGTTACTTCACCTGTTGTTATTCCCTTATTCTAAGTGGTTACCCCTAGTAAGTAGCCAGTCAATAAACTGCAGCAGTTCATTGTTTTAAGCCAAGAACCATTGTTTTATTTTAAATAGTGGAGCCCCTCACATGGAAGCCCCCCTAGGCGGCTGCCAAGTTGACCTAATGAGTAATCCAGCCATGGTCACAGGTCACTGCACAGACAGTATACAATGGGGTGTTACAGATCACTGCAAGGGGACTATAAGATGGAGTGTTACAGGTCACTGCACAGTGACCAATTACCTCACTACAGTGACCAATCGGAAGCAGACTGACACTCACAAAATACAGATTTAGTGACAACCAACTGGAAGTAGAGAACTGCAGACATAAATCAAAAGGGATACTGTGAATAGCCAGAGATGGCACACAGTGAGATAGAGGGGACAGAGAGAGAGAGAGACGCAACATTCTCCTATATTGTTCAAAATATAAACCTTTAACATTTATAATAGCTAAAATACATGACAGGAGAAATAGAGAGTGTCATGATTTATTTGTTTAAGGACTCATATTGCGAGTAATTTTAAGGGAGCATGACATTGTTGCATTGGGATTATGTGTTATTGTGTGGTTATATGTTGCCTGTACATGGTTATTATGTATCCTAGTTATAATATATTATAAGAGGGAACATTTTATATAGAACTTATGTGGTATTGGCAAAACTGCTCTGCATAGAAGTTAGCTGCAGATCATTGCACACTCACACATACAGACCTTGGGTCAGTTTAACATAAATGTTTTTTTACTAGCCAGCTATAGATATCTGGTGAATCTGATCTCAAGAGCTTTGATAGCCCAAGGTTGCAAGCCAGATGGGCTGACATCACACATACACAAATGTACACAAGGGTGTGGTATTGGAGAGTATAAATATGTTGTTTTGATCATTCAATATAGGTTGAGAGATAGTTTTCACATATACAAGATGTGAGACTATTTCTGTGTGTTGTATCCTGACTTGGGAAATTGTCTTGCCATGGGCCACTAGTAACCTGTATGCAGTATTCTCTGCCCGTACCTTTTGGGCCTTGCCCTTTTCAGAAGCCATCTTTTGTGCCACAGAGAACAGGAACTACACGATTCTTCTGGGGTAGGTTTGAACTAGGTTCATATCAAGCCCCCTTGAAGAAGCAGATTGTGAAATTGGCTGGCAGTGGTGGGATCTCTGTAGAAAACACAGAAGGATGGCAGCTTATGAAGAGATGTCTGCAGCAGAGGAGGAGGAAGTGTCCAGATGGTACCAAAGATGGATGGAGATAATGCGTGCAGGTTCAACCAAGGACCAGCAGAGGGAATTCCGGATACAGATCATACAGGAGGCACAGGAGAAGTGGAGAAGGGTAAGCAATGGCCCTATCTCAGCTCCTGTGGAGGGGAAATGCTTAGCCCAAGTAGAGACAGAGAATGTTCTGGTGAATGGAAAGGACTGTAGAGGAATGGGCCTTCTAAATAAATGGATGGCATTCCTGGGACTATGGCCAGGTCACGAGCTAAGGGAATGGCAGGAAAAATTAGTATGTGAGGAGGTCGCCCTGGAAGAGCAATATGCTTATTGGGTAGGACATGTTGGGATACCTCATAATTTTTCATTGGGGCTGGAAGAGGCACTTGGGGACATAGTACATGGGGATCCGGACTGTGGCTTGGGGACAGAGAAAAGGCAGCTGTGCCTGTTTGCCAAACGCTGTCACAAGCTGGGACTGGAGACAGTCTCTCAGACAGCTAACCTAATTTGGCCTTTGATCCAGCAGGAGCTACAGCTGAAGGTGGATTATATAGACTTACTACCTGGGTGGGTTTTGGCCACCCAGCTGGGAGGACTCATGCCAGTCAGGCATAGAACAGAACAACGTAACAGGTACTACAAAGACCCAGCTAAATATTGCCAAGGCTGTGTCAGAAAATAAAGGTATGGATTGTGGGGAGAATTTTAATATCCGTGATTCTCAAAATAACAAGGATGCCTTAATCCATGGGGTTGACTGGGAAGAGGAAAAACTGGTCCCTATCTATCGGGGGCTGAGTCTCACCCAGTTAGAGGCATGGAGACATGGCCAAACCACAGCAGTGCCAGGCCCAGGGGAAGAACTGGGGAAAAGCTATGCTGCTCTTAGAGTAAGAGAAGAACCTAATGAGCACTGGGCCTTAACAATGGACTGTGAAAATAGTGGAGAGGTTCCTTGGATGACCATTGTCCAGGAGCCAGCCACAGACCCTGGAGCAGAAACAGAAAGTAATTCTGCTCTTCAGCCTGAACAAGAGGAAGTAGCAGCTGCTTCTCAGGGGCTACCTGTAACTATATACCAGGCAGTCTCAGAAGGAGAGAGTCAGAAGGTTCCACCTGAGGATCCAGAGACCAAAGAGCCAGAGGGTACCCCAGATTGGGGTTTGTCTCCTGGTCTCCCTACATTGACTCCCCTGCAGCTGCCCAAAGACACTGGTTGTGTACCTGTAACCCTGGAAAGAAGAGGCCACTGGCCAGACTTGTTGGGAGAGAGGTTTGCTACTGAAGCACAACGGCTTGTGTCAGAACTGCCCATGAATCCAGTAAGAATGTCACTAGCCCATGTTGCAACTCCAGTATCCCAGTTTATTCAGGAAAAAGTTCAGGCCTGACAAAGGGAACATTGTACTCTTCAATTTTACTCATGGGCCTGAGTACTGATCCAGAATCAGTAGGACAGGAGGTCTCCCTAGCCTGGAAGGAGAGGGCTTTGCTGGGTAAGGATCATCCCAAGTTTATGCTGGACTTACTAGCTGGGATGTACTGTTTCCCCTGGACTACCTTGAAGGGTCCTCCATGGCAGTTGTCTTATAAGTCTCCCCAGGGGCTTGGGAAGGTCACTGACGCTATCACATGGATGAACTGTCACATCAAGAGGACCGGTAACTACCTTTATAGATGGGAAGTTATCCGACAAGATAAACTTCCCATGCTATACTAGAAAGGAAAGGGGGAGAAATTGTCATGGTTTAATTGTTTAAGGACTCATATTGCCAGTAATTTATGAATATGGCCAAGGGACCATGACATTGTTGCATTGAGATTATGTGTTATTGTGTGGTTATATGTTGCCTTTACATGGTTATTTTGTATCCTAGTTATAATATATTATAAGAAGGAAAATATTATATAGAACATATGTGGAATTGGTAAAAATGCTCTGCATAGAAGTTAGCTGCAGATCATTGCACACTCACACATACAGACCTTGGGTCAAGACAGATGTATGTACTTCAAGAAGTCCTAAGCAAACACTTGAGTTTAACATAATGTTTTTTTTTTCACTAGCCAGCTATATATATCTGGTGAATTTGATCTCAAGAGCTTTGATAGCCCAAGGTTGCAAGCCAGATGGGCTGACATCACACATGGGTGTGGTATTGGAGAGTATAAATAAGTTGTTTTAATCATTCAATAAAGGTTGATTGATAGTTTTCACATATCCACAGTGTGAGACTATTTCTGTGTGTTGTATCCTGACTTGGGGAGTGGTCTTGCCATGGGCCACTAGTAACCTGTATGCAGTATTCTCTGCCTGTACCTATTGGGCCTTGCCCTTTTCAGAAGCCATCTTTTGTGCCACAGAGATCAGGAACTACACAATTCTGCTGGGGTAGGTTTGAACTAGGTTCATATCAAGCCCCCTTGAAGAAGCAGATTGTGACAGAGAGAGTGCACATATATACAGTACCTGAAATTATCTTTGGGAAATAGATCAAGGATGGAGCAGTGAACTGTTGGTTTTGCAAGCTAAATATATATTTTCTATAAATAAATTTGTATACAAAAAAAAAAAAGCCTGTAACTGTCTTGCTATCATAATATAACATTTGAAGTAGTAAAAGTAGTCTTAGCACTATATGAAGACATAATGGATGTAGGTTTGCATACAGCACAATTAAAGCTGTGGTTATTAGGACATTGACCTAGAAAAGGCCAGTTGGAGAGAGTTTAGCATGCTCTTGACCCAACGCCCTTGATCCACTATTCTAGCCATCTATGTTGACTTAAGTCTTGATTGGAGACCACTCTCGTCCCTAGGTACCTAATCCAAAAGGTCTAATCCAAAAGCCAAACAGCTCGAATCTAACAGGAGTTTCTTCTATCAGGAGCTCCTTGCAACAAGTTACACACTTGGAGCCTCATTTAATTGAGCAATTGTAAGTTACTGCAGCCTGTAATTTAGGCCGTAAGCTAATTTGCTATTTAATTGGCGTCTTTTTGCGAGCCACAAATGGTCTACGGTTTACGGGCTTGAAATCCTTGCGGTTGTGACAACTGGAATTTACACCCCATTTAAGCCTTTGCCCTTTCCCGTCTGCACAAGTTTCGGGCACTAAAGTCGCAAATCGCTACTCAATTACTACTAATATGCAAGCCTTCAAATGTTTTCACAACCGTAAATGGCAAATGTAAAAGAAAATCCTACGGGTACAAGATGGGACTCGCAAAAGGGTTAAAGTCCTGTCTGTAGCACTGTAAATGCAAATAGAAAATCAATACTGCACTTTAAAATATGGGGAAAGTGATGAAAGAATTTATTTGCGCAACAGTCTCAAGCTCTCAAATCCCAAATCAAAAATATTTTTTTTATGTTTCAGTTCAGGGTTATATCGATCTTGGGAATCAATGAGTTAATACATATCAGGCCACCTACATGAACTAGAACAGTATTGGCATTAATTTTTATTATTTTGTATTTTGCAGTTTTGAGAGTCCCGTCGCAAATCGGATTTCTAAACCATAATTCATTGATATGTAACCTCCATGTTTTACTGATGTAATGATGACAGTCTAATTTTCTATTGGCTGTTTGAAGTGGATAGTTATGGTCTTGCTTAATTGATCATGTTCCCGCCCTTAACTGCTATATACGAGTGGTTTCGGCTTTCGGCCACTATCTTGCAGGCTTGATCAATTGAAAAGTACTGTAGCAGACTGCGAGCCCGCAGCAGGCCTGCACACATACGACCTATATGCCACCAGATGCGGCCTTTTGTATTGAATGAGGCTCTTGGTATTGCCTCTTTATTTAGATCTTCTAAGGCTCAGATTAGCTAAAAAAGTTTGCAATAAGTTTCAGCCAATCAGAGCGAAGGACTTGAAATTCTAGCAATCTGATAACTGAATATTAAGAAACTAGTGACATGCCCGTCAAAAATGACGGGGCAATAAAATTGTAAGGCAGGTAATGCTGTTTTTCACAGACATACATTTTTTTGTTGGTCTGAGATCCTTCGGCGCTCATTGCGAGTCTCGCGCTCAGCACCTTTGGCCCTCATTGTGGGGCTGTTGGTTGTTGTATTTTTTTTCTGATATGCGCTTTTGCTGTTATTGTTTGGTCAGCGCTGATCTGCTTTTTGCGCTTATTGCAAGGCTTTGTGTGCTGTGAGCGTTGCCGCTCGTTGTGAGGCGCGCAGTGAATGGCTTTTCTGTTTATTGCGAGAGTGTTTTTTTTTGTGTATATGTATTTTTGTATGGTAATTAAATAATTAATAAATTAATAAATTAATATACTTTACCCATTTGGAAGTAATACATGCAGGAAGCATTGTGCTGAAGAGCTGACACTCTGTTTTGATGTTCCTGCAGCATACAATGGAGGTTTGCAGTGTTGTGGAGCTGAGGTGTAAGTGTCAGCAATATGTGCAGTGTGTAGTGTAAATAGGCTGCATGCGCGAGGGGAAGCCGTTAGTGTAGCTGTGTACTTCTGCATTGTGTAAGTTAATGTTGTAAAAAGCCGGCGAATGTGTATGTGGTACGCAGCTGTGGATGATTTAGCGTCCTTGCTAAAAGTGTATCTTGTATCTCATACGGCTTTTTTGAAAAGCTGTATGTGCTTGGTGGTGTTTTGGGTCTTTAGGGTCCTGTAGCTTCAGTTTCTTCGGTGGCCATTTTTTCTCGCGCTTAGGGGATTTTCGTGTGTCTAAACTGGGAATTTGGACTTAAATTGAGGTGTAACTTCACTTTCAGAGGTCCTGAGTGCCCCCCCTTGCTGTGGGTAAGCCTTTTTATGTATTTTTTTGTGTGTATTTATTGTTTTTTTAATGTTTTCAGGTGCGTGCGGTTCGGCCGTTAAGGTCGAATTTTTGCGAGGTTGCGCACGTTCTAAGTCCCGCGGTTCGTATTTTTTTGTGTAAGTCCATATTTAGTGATTGCGCCGAAGGCTCATTGCAGCCGACGTTGGAGCCTCCACCTTCTGCAAATGCTGCCCCTCGCTTCTTGCGAGCTAGCTTTGCGAGCTCACAAAGTGTGACGGTGATTTTTAGTTTGACAACTATTATATGTGATAGGAATCTAATCCTTTAAGCCATTAGCCAATCAGAGATGCGCAGTTTATTGTAATATGATTGGGTATCAAATAACTAATTCAGGTTAGGGTTGACAGTCTTCTCTGATTGTTAACCAATCAGAATGTCAATTCCTTTACTCTAATTGGCTAAAATATGATTGCAAGTTATGTCAACCAGAGTCCTACAAAGTCTGTATAAAAGACAGGTGTGTGATTGGTTGGAGGGAGAAGCTCATATTAGGTTTTTTCAAATCTTATGTTTAGAGAGTAATGCTGTGTAATTTGATATTGGTGGGTTACAGAGAGCCTTGGAGCTAATCACTGTATTCCAGTGATAGTAGATTCATATAATTTGATACGGGTGAGATATAAGGAACAAAATAGCAGAGTTGTATAATTTGTACTGGTGGGATGTTGGGAGTTAGATAGGAGATTCATGTGATTTGATGTGGGTGTGATATGGGGAGCCTGATAGCAGATTCATTTAATTTTATACTGGTGAGATATGGGAAGCCAGATTGCAGATTCATGTAATTTGATACTGGTGGGACACGGGGAGTCAGATTGCAGATTCATGTAATTTGATACTCATGGCAATTGGGAAGTCATATTGCAGATTCATGTTATTTGATACTGGTGCGATATGGGGAGTCAAATAGGAGATTTTATGTAATTTGATACTGATGCAATATGGGGAGCCAGATTGCAGATTCATGTAATGTGATACTGGTGGGATATGGGGAGTCAGATTGCAGATTCATGTAATATGATACTAGTGGCAATTGGGGAGCCTGATTGCATAATTATCTAATTTGATAGTGGTAGGGTGTGAGGAGACAGATTGCAGATTCATGTAATTTGATACTGGTGGGACATGGGGAGTCAGATTGCAGATTCATGTAATGTGATACTGGTGGGATATGGGAAGTTGGATTGCAGATTCATGTAATTTGATACTCGTGGCAATTGGGGAGTCAGATTGCAGATTCATGTAATTTGATACTGGTGGGGCATGGGGAGTCAGATTGCAGATTCATGTAATGTGATACTGGTGGGATATGGGAAGTGGGATTGCAGATTCATGTAATTTGATACTTGTGGCAATTGGGGAGTCAGATTGCAGATTCATGTAAATTGATAGTGGTGGGATTTGGGGTGCCTGAATGCAGATTCATGTAATTTGTTACTGGTGAGATATGGACATGCACATAATGGAATCCTGTAATTTTACTCTGTGATGATATGAGAAACCAAATAGCTGATTTCAGTACATTTGTTCGTGAGGGATATCAGGGAAATAGATACCAGATTTATGTAGTATGATCTGAATGGTATGGAGATTCAGGAAGCAGATTTTTGTATTTGATTCTGGAGGAGTAACAGGAGTCTGTTGGAAAATGAGAAGCCAAAGGCTTAAGAAATATTAGATAACATATTCTGTAATTTGATTCTGCATACACACGTGGAGCTAGATCTATTCCTCTGGATTATTGGAAGCCAAAATTGTAGATGTCAGTGATTTCATTACCATATAAACGAGGAGTTGGTGAACAAATGTCTGTAATTTCTGTTTGGAGGAATATGGAGAGCCAGTTAGCAGATTTCTGTTGTTTGGTTCCTAGGAATTAGAAGCCGTCAGATATCTGTAATTAGGTCCTAGAGAGATATATAGAGCCAGATTATATTGGAAGCCAGATAGCAGATTTCTGTTTCGTGAAAACATTTGGAAAATCAGGAGCTAGATATCAGGCTTATGTATAGGCTGAATTTGAATTGTATAAGGAGTTCGGAAGCAGATCCTCGGAACATTATTCCAGACAGCAGATTTCTTTAATTTGATTCTGTTGATATGTATAGACCCAGTTATGGTTATCTGTCATTTAAATATGTTGCAATCTGAAGTGCAGAAAGTAGCAGAATTCTGAAAAATAAATCTTGGTGGGACCCGAGGAGCCAGATAGCTGATTTCTGTAATTTGATCCTGATGGAAGAGAGATAGCTAGAGAATAATTTACTATCATTTTATTTTTGAGATATTCGATTTATTCTTGTGGGTATAGAGAGTATGAAAGCAGATTTTTGGAATCAAATGTTGTATGGATATGGGGTTACATCAAATTTATTTGATTTGATTCTAAATGCATTGGGGAAACCAAACAGGAGATCTTCAAAACAATTCTGTTACAATATAAGGAAACAAAATTAATTGATTTTTAATATTTAGGGACATTTGTAGCCATATAATAGATATCAATAATCTGACATTGCAAGGCTGTCAGCTATAGGCTTTATTTGATTCTGGAGCATTATAGGAATCTAGACAGTAGATTTCTGTAACTTGATATGTAGTCCAGACTGCAGAATAATGTAGAATGTATACTGTATATTAACAAGTAAGTGAAATGTGCAAAAAGCATGAATATAAGGCCTTGCATTAAATACTTAAAGGGCTAGTGTACATTTGTTGCAATTAACATTAAAAATAAAAGGTACAAACAACAGTAAAGCACTCCTTTAACCAGAATATTTAATTTAAAAACACAGTGGCACTCCAAACTCCAAGCTATCAAAACTAAATTAAATTACATCTTGATCAATGAAAGAATCACTAATTTTCTTGCTGATACCCTTCATAAATTCCTAATATTTGGGACCATGGCTAAACTCTACACAGAGTATTACTCCATGACAATCATCAGTCTAGGGTCTACCTGTTAGATGAGATGTGGGGGTTGGCTTGGAGCACTGGCATTGACCATGGAGGACAAATCAAGAGGTAACCTTTTATCTAAGTACTAACATTATATTCTGTAACCAAGTAACTGACGATGCTGAAATCGAGAAGAGATATATTTCCCCCTATTTCTCCTTTTTTCCTTTATTATTTTTGTTTCTTTTTCTTCACGTTTTATTATGTCTTATTACTCTTTTTTTTCTTTTTTCTCTTTTCTTAAGATTTTCTACATTTTTAAAATATCAAATAATATAACAACACTATTTATTCTTTCTTGTTCTGCCTTCCATAATTCAATGTATGGTCATTTCTCTCTAGTATCTTATTATTATACTTAATCTTACAACCATATTTTCTAATTAAAGAGTCACAACCTAACCCACAATAACATAACTCTATCTACCCATTCTGAAAATTACTAAACTATTCAAATTGTATTTTTAATATTCGAATATATGGAGAAAAGAGGCCATACATTTTCCTCTTCTATTTCCTTACTATTTAAGAATTGAAGCAGGAACAGACAATAATGTTAACATAAGAAAAGAAGGAATGGGATTCAAAAGGATAGAGGAAGAAGAAGAAAAAGAGAAAAACATAAATTGGAAAAATAATAAGTACTTTAACACAGTCTATTGTTTAAAGCAATTTATTAAACTATTACATACTGCAATTTGCAAGATCAAAGACAACGTGTTATACACTGTAACTATATTGCTGTTTATTTTTAAATGTATGTATTTTTCTTCATCTGCTGTCATATCGCAATAAAAATAGATTTTCATATTTTCTCTAAAGCTGAGTGGTATGAGTTCACTCTAGATTTGCATGAATTTGTTTCTTTTTTTTCACTTTAACAGTTGTTCATGGGGTATTTTAATGACAGTATATATTTTCTGGGTAATGGTGCAGGGTTTGTAGCCCTTCTGTTTGAAAGATCCAGTGTTTTTACAGTCCCCAGTGTTTGAGCATATTATGGGGTATCTAATAGCTTGGCTGTGGATGCTGACTTGTTTAGTGTGGGAGTGATGAAAACTGGAGCTGTGGAGGTAGCTGCATCTATTTGTGGGTTTCCTATATAGAGATAAGTGGAGTGTGCCATTTATGATGGATAAGAGGAGTGTCCAGAAAGTTTTCTGTGGAGAAATCCATTTTATGTTTTATAGATGGATGGAAAGTGTTGAATGGATTGTGAAAGTCACTAAGTATCTTTTTTACTTTACTAATTTCTAAGAAGCCACAAGAGTCAAAGGTATATCTAACTTTCCCTGTTTTTAGCTTTTTCTAATCTAACACATGCTGTTTATACCAGAAACGCACATTACACTGAATCTTTCAATACACATACAGATTTATTTTATTTTAAATAAAACATGTTTTACACACCCCCAGAGCTGCTTACATAGCCACAGTTGTACCTACCAATAGAAACATTGCATTTGGGTATAGCTTTTAACTCTTTACTAACCTACAAGACAGCAGAGGGTCAATGCAGAGATCTACAGATCAACGTCTGGCTCCTCCTGCTTCCTTCCACAGGGGGACTACACATCCCATGATTCCTTATAGCCCAAACTGCCATCACGTTGATACAATGAATTAGCTTCCTGTGATTGGAGAAAATAATTATATATGTTATGCTAATTTTAGCATGGATTCCCCAGGGTTTTAGCTCTGAAAATCAACTGCTTGCAAATTCAATAGATTTAGCAAACTTTTGGGTAAGTATAATAATGTTTAATTTGGTATTTTTTCATGCAAAAAAAATGTTTTCATATTCTACTGATTTTCAAAGGCATTCATAATTCATGAAACTTAAATATGCCTTTAAGCCTCCCCCTTTTTCTTCCTATTTTCTATAGGACGGGCTTCACAGGGGAGGGTCATCACACTACCAGCATCTCATGCTTCTAGAAAGCAAAAAGAGACAGTGATGTGTGTCTTAGCAGCATGAGTCACTGGTACAGTGATGGGTGTGACAGTTTTGCAAGATGGCAACTTTCTTTATAAAGAACGGGCAGAAAAGGCAGCTTCTTACCAATAAGTGAAGTGTAAATTCTACCTAAAATAATAAATACAATTAATCACATGGCCTAGTTAAAACATGCATACAAATAAAAACACTTGAAGAAATATGGTCTTTGGCTAAGAGACAATTACATTAATTTTTATCAATACCTCTTTTTATTCCCTAGTTTTGCTACCAGGAATTTCTTTATCAGCTTCAGTGAATGAATTGGCTCCATATCAGACACATGGCGATGGCTTCATGGCTCTTACAACAGGATCTAAGCACCATGTGACTGGGAAGGAAATTAAATTTGGATGTCCTAGCAAACTATTTTGAGCTGTGTCATCCAAGCCATTTCCAAAAATAGCAGGTCCTCTCATCAAATGAAGGGCTTCCTGGCTGTTAAATGTTAATAAACCTGTAGGCAGTAATCTAATTTTCTTTTATGTCTTTGATGCTAATTATAATTAGCTGATTACGACATATTTCATTATATTTATTTGGAATATTTTGCAGCATTACACAAAGATATAATTTATTATTTATAAAATACTAATAGGGGGATTAGATGTTCAAAGAACATAAGCAAAAACTGTATAAAAGGTCAGATCACATTTAACTGGATACAACTGGTCATTCCTTTTAGGTAAAGCTTCTGATAAATGTTTCCAGAGTAATGTGATCTGGCCCTAGGACATGAGAAGGAAATATAAATAAATGAGAAAATGTCATTAGATTAAAGGACCACTATAGCGTTCTAACAATAGGAGACAGATGTTTTAATAAGGCATTGGTCATTAATAAAATGTATGATAAATGATATAAAGCAAAACAATATTCAATATTACTTTCAAAGATTAGATTTAATGTCTGTTCTCCACCGACTCTAAGATCATTTATGGCATGAAGTGCTTAGTTTTTAGGCACAAGATTATATAAACACAATGCTAGTCACTGTATCTAATCAGATGTCCAGGGAGACTCTTCCACCACCATTGGTGACCATGTGTGGAGATCAATTGAACCACTGGAGGGTAAGGCTTTAATCTTTGAAACAGAGTTTAATATTGAATATTGCTTTTTTACACAGTTGAATATGAATTTTATTAATGATCAGTGCATAATTAAAAAATGTGTTCGTCTTGTTATGGGATTTTGGTATGCGATTGTGATTTTTTAACACAAAACCCAGTGGTGTATTTCCACCTATGGCAACAAGACCCAAGCCTCGGAAAGTGTCAACTTGCTGGTACAGTGCTATGGAATAATGTCTGTACCCTGAGATGATTATTTCTATAAGCATAACGGCAAGTTCCCTGGTGGTCCAGTAGTTAGGATTCAGTGCTTTCACCACTGGCACCTGGTTCAATTCCAGTCAGAGAACCAAGAGGTCACAGCACCACATGCAGGGTTTGCCCTAGTCAGTACCTGGATGGGAGATCACCTAGGAATACCAGGAGCTGAATGCTGTGGCCCACTGGAGAAGTAATTGGCAATCCACTCTAGTATCTCTACCAGGAAAACCAAGGGGATCACCATGGTGTGTTACGGTCCATGAGGTCAGGGAATGTCGGACACGACTGAACAACGCACACAACCACAAGTATACCTGAATCATGATTATAATATGAAATACCTCATTAATTTTGAGAAAAACTTCAAAGAACAGAACATATGGATACTCAGTATAAAGTGCCTACTTAAAAGGTACTCTGTTACCATAAAATCAAGTTATTTTTTAGTTTATTCCTAAAGAAGATGAAAAACTACATTGTTGCTGCATTTATATGCAATTGAATGTCCCACACATATTAATAAGCTGTGTATTGTGGTAATTAAATAACAGTTTACTTGTCTGCCTCTATAGAGGCCAAAATAAAGACATGGGACCCTATTAAATTGCCACGATTTTAGAAATCATAGCCCGTAACGGAGCCCGCAAGAGTTACAGCTATTAAATTGGACTCTTTCAGCTACCAACCGCAAACGATCTCCGGGTTACAAGCAGAAAAAACCCTAGGTGCCGTCAAAATCTGAAGTCCGTCTAAGCTAAGCCTTTCATCTGTTAAGCCTGTAAATGTTACTTTCGCAAACTGCTATTAAATTGCTACGAATCCCCAAGGACGCACTGGCGTTCAAACCCGTAAACGGAAAATGGAGCCAAAAATCCTATGGGTACTAGAGAGGACCCGCAAGGGTGTTAAACTCCTGTCTGTAGCACTGTAAAACCGAATATAAACACAATACTGTATTTTCAATTAAAGGGAAATTGATGTAACCTATTAATATTAATAGCACATTATTCTCAAGCCGGCAAATCATCAATAAAAAATATATTATTTGTGTAATATCGATCCTGGCAATCAATGTGTTAATACATATAATAGAACTTGCATTGACTAGAATATTATATTTATTGATTTTTTCATATTGCATATTTCTGGAATGTGGGCCGATCAACTCGGACTTCAAAACCGTGATTGAAATTTAACCTCCATGTTTTAGTGACGTAATGATGACGGTCTCTTTTACTATTGGCTCCGTCTAAACCCATAACTACGTGTTTGACTAAATGATCATGTTCACAGCAGCAAATGGAACGTGCCACAGCATGGTTTACGGGTTTGGATGTCGGCCACGTATGTTGCGGCCTAATTTTATAGATCTGTTTCTGACAGATTTCTCTCTCACACTTATCATGGACGCTGACTCACAAATTAGCATACATAGCTGAACCTTGGCATAAAGGAGGAGCAAAATCAATCTACATCTTTCAGGGATGATTTATGGTAGAAAAAAAAGACAGCTAGTACACATAAATGCCCCTTCTGGATCGCTACCTTGTCGTGGTGAAGGGGCTTGTGTACGTCAGTGAAGCTGTGACCTATACAATGTAGTGTCACCCAAGATGGGCAGGTCAAAGCAGAGAGGTCAGACAAATAATGGTCCACTGGAGAAGGAACTGGCAACCCACTCCAGTATCTTTGCCATGAAAACCATGGCTAAGCACCACCAGAAACACAGATGTGCCTGGCATACTGCATCCACTTGGTCACCGAGAGTTGGCCACAAACTAAAGGACTGAACACACACGCACATTATTTTCAAAAATAGTTGAAGGAAAAAGTCATAAACTAGGTTTAAGAAGAAATGTTATCTATATATATATATTATATATATATCATGAATAGTACATTAGTAAATGTCTAAAAATTAGGTTAATAAACCATTTCCTGCTCAAATCTCTAAAAAATACTGTTGATGCACTGCAATCTGGGAAAACTGGGCGGCGACATGCAAATTAGACCACAATAAACACTCACTCTTATTAATCCAATAACCATTTCATACATAGCTCCTTTTTAAATTTTTGCTCGCCGTATTTCACAGCTTTAAGCACAGCATCAAAATGGATTATGCACAAACCAGGACACTTACGGTATATATATATATATATATATATATATATATATATATATATATATTTATATATATATATATATATATATATATATATATATATATATATATATTGATACCTTTACAGTATTGTGGAGCTACCCATAATACTGTACGGAGGGTGCACATGTGAGAGGGGTTTACATTTCTGAAAGACCAGGGTTTATAGTTATAGATAGAAAACTACCTGGCTCTGGGCATATGCAGAGGCAGGGGGAATGTGTCAAAAACCTCCAATGACTTAACAAATCCATTTCCCGCCTCCTTGGCATCTCTCTCCACTGTTCATTAATTAAAAACATGCACTCAGGCTCCAAGCTATTAGGATGTGCATGGAAACTTTTTATACACAAACAGAATGTGCAAGAAATTAGTCAGAGGAGCTCATCTGAAAACGAACAACACCTAAATATGTTTGCTCTATATGTCTGGTTACCTACTCAGACAACAGCCTCTTTTCGCTCACTTGTGCCCTTCACAGGGAGAATTATCCTGTAGTATATCAGTCTGGTCTCACTCAGAAGAGTGATCCAGCCCCAAAATACCGGGCAATTCTACCCTGAAAAGGAGAAACAACAAACCCCAGACATACATTTTGGCCTATCTTGGGCCTCATCAGTGAGGTGTACCTGGACTCCCTAAGGCAAAGGGAGCAAGGAGTCCATGTCTGTTCCCCCTATCGCCCTTAGGGTGAGAAAAACTAAACAAAAAGAGTCAGAGGTGCTTATCTGAGAACGAACAATAGTAGGTTTTGCTCTAAAGGTCTGGTTACCTACTCAGAGAGTCTTTTAGATTGCTCTCAGAGTGGGTTATCATGCCCATAGAATTAACTTATTAAGGTTTGTTTGTCCTGTGATCGAGCACTTCTATTTTTGTTTGTTGTCTATTCATTTTATAGAGAAAACTACCCATCACCCTTTTCTCTGGAATCTGGAATCTTTTCCCCCTACTGAAATCAGAATATACAGTATGCCTATAAAAATTAGGAACCAGTATATTAAAATATTAAAAAAGAATAGAGTTGCTCTGTGCCAAACAGACACAAGTCCAGAGTGAAAATCCAATCACAGGATATATCCCTTATCCCCCTGAAGTGGGTTGCCAGTTCTTTTTCCAGTGGACTATGATTTGTCTGACTTCTCCGCTCTGACCTATCCATCTTGGGTGACCGTATATGGTATAGCTCAAAGCTTCATTGAGGTACACAAGCCCCTACACCACAACAAGGTAGCAATCCAGCAATCCTGAAGGGGATGTATATACTGTATACAATACTGACTTGATAAAGAGAGGTGCAACTCTTGAATGTTTCTATGTTAACATTTTTGTATTATTATATATGTTAAAACAACTGAGCTTAGACAACATGTTTCCAGGTATGCAAATGACGGGTGGGTTATCCAGTTTCTCCCCAGATCCTTCTACATTTCATTATTATTATGGTCCGTTTTGTGCTGAGGTGTCCTGCTTTTTCAGTACAAATGATTCCCAGCACTATAGGTAGAGGCTCGTCCTCTCGTCTCCCTGTTCAGTAAGCTCAGCAGCTTTTCCATTAGCTCCCTGCACTGTTTCCCTTTCTCATGCTCTCTTCCTCTGGGTGTGTTGGACTTTAAGAACCATCCTTGGCCGCAGGCCAGACAGTAATTTCCTGGTAATCTAATAGCTGCTGCAGATGAACTGAATGCATTTCCTGCCACCGCACTGTAAAAATTTTATTAATGTAAAGGGAGAATGCATTGCTGGCTTTGGTTGCGCTGATGTAGTGATGAGTAGAGGAGTGGGAGGCCGTGCAGTGCAGTATAATCCTGCATGGTCACTTTATCCGCTCAAACCCTCACATTATATCATATACTTCACTCAAAAGTACATGGATTTGATTGCACGTTCTTAGTGTTATTGAGGGTGAAAGATATTAAAGTTTCTTCCAGTCCCTAACCCTTAAATCAATGCTGTCGACTTTCTTGAGTGTGGACTGTTGTTTTTTTTATTAGCCAGTGATGGGCCTACTTAAAAAATGTATTATGTAGATGTATAAATTTATATTTATATCTATAGCATGAAATGGCTACAGAATTGAGAGTTTATATATGATATGATATCCCTAGTTTTTAAATTGTCTTCAGTGATTTCAATAAGTATTAAGGTGGAGCTTAACAACCGATGACCCTTCACTTGTATACAGGGACCCTCTGATCCTCTTTTAGGGCCAGCAGCAAATCAAACCTTTAGCCAGGAAATATTATTTAATCACGAATGGCTGTTACTGAACCCATGCCAACTTACTCATTGTATTGAGCATTAATGAAAGGAAGATTCCAACTGTGATAACATAATTTAAATCTTACCAAGACAGCTTAGTTAATGTTATTACAGTTGAAATATTCAATTTCCTTTCAGTAGACATTGATAGAGGTGGGAAGGGGTACAGCAGTGGCCATTACATGTATATGGAAGTTTCCCTTGTTTTAAATGTTTCTAATTTAACAGACTCGGATTAACAGAAAAATATGTTTTGGATTGAAAACATCAATAAACTTACAGATTTATTTGTTTACTGGCTGACAGACTGATTGCAGCAAGAGCTGAGAACTGACTCTGCTCACCTGGCTTCGTAAGCTCTGTCAAACACCATCAGCCCCTCCCAAATCACTGCAGGGCAACTGAAATAAAAAAAACCCCTCTATATTCAGGCTGATAAGACAATCAGGGTGTTTTTCTGCTCTATTTTTTCTGTTTGGCATAAAATACAGAGAAGTAATCATGGCTAAACCCTGGCACTGCATCCTGTGTTTGGTATAGCAGTATGATTGTTTTGTATATGTAAAGAATGCATTATTCTGCGCAGCCATTTCCTGTGTATTTTGGAGGTTTCATCTTATTGGCTATAGCTATATACAAAAAAAATACTAATAATGGCTTCTCTTAGTACTGGTGCTAGATATCATTTTATTGCAAGCACTACCCTCCCATATTACAGCTACTAGGAACCCCTTCCTTATTTATGTACATAACAATCACATAGGATAAGTCCACTGGTGCAATCTGTACAGAGAAATTGAATACACACACAATCAGCAATAAGTACAGTTACATTCCAAGTGAGACATTTTGTAAAATAAGAATATATTTCTCTGAAATATTAGGAACATGAACCAAAAGGTAGTGATGGCAGCATTTCTAATACTATACTAAGCATATCTGAAGCCACTGACATGCAGACCGTTGCAATGTTTAATTGACTCCACATGGGGTCTAATAGTCTAGCATCCTGGCATCCTGGCATCCTGTCTGGCACCTGTGAATAATAGGCCAACCTCCAAATACACATAATGCTGTCTCCATATCTAGTGGTCCAGACCTCAAATAGAGTACATTAAATGTATCTGGCAAACAATGGGACAATACAACTAGATTACAATACAATGGAGGTGTTTATGCACATACCCCCGGTGGCTGGGGCCAAGCAGTCTGTCCTTTATGGGCTAAGATCCAGGAACTGGAAAAGGGGTCTGTGACATTACTCCCCCCTTCCACACAGCAGATTTAGGGCTATGATCCTTAACAGATGATCCCGAACTGCAGCCCATAGCCAAAGTCTAAATCCCCATCTAAAGGAGAAAAAAGATTGACCCAAGTGGCCACTGCAAAAGTCCTATTGCATGTCCTCCTCCCGGAGGGGGTAGGAGGTTGGCTTGGTCTTTGGGTGGTTGCCCATCTTTCAGGAAAGTGTCCACAGGCTCTAACCCCAATTTCTGTAGCGTCTTGGGAACACAGTACATTTGTACAGTCCTTCGAGGGAGTATCTGAGCTAGCAACCACTTTTCTGCCACCCTCCCCCCTTTTTCTTCATATCATCTGGGATACCAATCCTCAGGGTCCAAGGAAGCAACACAGCCCAACCCTAGCATCTTTTCCTTTAATAACCCAAATTGCAGGCATCATTCTTGGGGACACATGCAAGATCTCAGGAACTAGGATCTTGTCAAGGGACATACTGCTACCCTCTTGACCACAGGCAGGTAGTGCCTCTGGGGTATCCCATCTAGGAAACAGCACAGGCGGAGGTAAAAAGCACTTCCCTGCCGGCACAATCTCCTTAGGGTCAGTTGTCAAGGATGTTGTTGGCAGGATTGGGGAAAAACAGAGCAGGACTCAGGATTAGGGTCTCTGGATGAAGACCCTTTCCTGGCTGAGGCTCACCCGGGGTAGCAGACTTCTCTGGGTTTGGTAGACCCTTAGTGTGAGTATCCTCAAGGGCTGGTAAGGTTGGAATTACCTCTGCAGCTAGGGCATACTGTGTCAAGGCCTTTGATACTGTGGCCGTACTTGCCCATATCCTTTAACTCTGGGGCTGGCTGGACTAAAGCGATTCCCATTAGCCCTGCTGGCAACTCTCTGGCAGGGCTTGGGAGTGGAGCCTCAACTTGCTCCTTCCTCTGGGTCTCAGGGCCAGTGCCCTCGAACTCCCACACTTATCTGGATCCACCTGATCGATGTTGGGGAAGAGCTATCTCCTGATAGCCTCATGTCCCGATCTGGCATAACACTCTACATGACTGTCAGCCTTGGCATCTCCACCTGTTTCCTGACCTGGACATCATTGGTCTGTGGTTCAGGACAGGTAACAGTCCATGAGTAGTTGGGCAGACTCTCAGGGTTTACACCCTCCTTTTCCAACTGTTCTCCAGCTCCTTGCCTTTGGTTAGTGGCTGGAACTTATTTGGTTGTTGGCCATCTCCCAGTGGCTGGTGCTGCTTAATACTGCTCTCCGGTCTTGCATCTACCATGGTCTGGACTGTTCTCCCGGCCTCCCTATCCTGGTGAGTTCCCAGCAGTCCCTCTGATCTTGCCTGTTCTGTAGCAGTCAGATCTCCAGGTAACCAATAGTCCATTTCCTCTGGCAGTGTATCCTCTGTTAGCTCAGCTGGAGAGCATGGGGTAAGTCCAATTATTTGAGCCACGTCTCACCTGGGCCCACCTCCTCAAGCAGTTCTTCATACTCTTTTTCCAAATCCATTTCTTTATGGACAAAGGGTTTGAGCAACATTTCTTCTTCTGTCCCTGGGGCTATTTCCACGTCCTTTTGGTGTCGTGCCAATAGGATTTCCCAGCGATCTGCGGTTCCAAGGCCACACTTTGCTTCTCCCTGCAGCACATCCGGCAGCCCTTCCACCAGTCCAGTCTAATTCAGAAGAGCTGCTTCCCGATCGTATTCAATTGCAAGCCGTTCCCATGGCCGCTTCCTCATACTGGTGATCAGACTCCTTTTCTCCTGATAGGTTTCTTCATCCCCGCCAAACCGCCAAAAAAACTGGACTTCAATTTTGCATAGGTCACCAAATGCCATCCTTCAGCTGCTGGTTACAGCACTGAGATGCCACCACTGCCAACCAGTTGTGATGATCCAAGGGTAGGGACTATTACTGCCCAGGGCCAACTGCTATAGACTACAGGTTAACTACCCACAAGGACATCTCTGCACCAGCACCCTGATATCTGACTTCTGTATCAGTCAGGGTCTCTCCATCAGGAATCAGGACTTCCAGGAGTCTCAGTAACCTTCCTGTGGTAGTGACCAGGGCATCTTACTTGCAGGATCGATCACTATTGCAGCCACAAGGAGCAAATAAGAGAACATACCATTTCTGTCTCAGCAGTGAATTGATTTATTTTTGGAAAGTCAACAATATTTATAGGGGTTAGATACAATGGCAGGGAGTGGCAGACAAACACAGGAGATTGACTCCACATCGGGTCTAATTGTCTGACACCCTGGCATCCTGGCTGGTACCTGTGAACAGTAGACCAACCTTCAAATGCACATAATGCTGTCTCCATGTCTAGTGGTCCAGACCTCACATAGAATAGAATTAAATAGTCGGCATGTCAGTGGCTTCAGATATGCTTAGTACAACAGCTGGCAACCAATGGGACAAAGCAGATTAAAATAAAACTGAGATGCTTATGCACCCAATGGATGGAGCCAAGCAGTCTGTCCTTTATGGTGGCTCAATAGGCTAAAATCCAGGAACTGGAAAATGGTTCTGTGACAGAATGCTTCTGTGTGGGGTGACATTTGCACCCATGGACAATTGAGGGTTCAGGTTTTGAAGAGTGGATTTTGCACATTGGGCTGGAAAAGGTCAGAGTTGCCCATATACAGGTGGAGATAGGCTGGCTTTAGGGTGCCTTTGGCAGATCTACCAGTAGTAGGGTGCACCCATGTAAGGGTCATAGAAGTTTCCCTACACTTACTGTTTTTTAAATGTATATTACCCCCTTATAGTCTACATTTGTGGTTTGGAATGATGAAAGATAATGAGTTCATTGGAATCAGGTATTTGTTATCACAAAAGCTGCCATAATATTTTGATTTATTGAAAATGTTGCAATGAATAGCTCTAATATTATAATTTATGTATGAGCCCTTTTGACAATAATGAATATAAAATAATAAATATAAAATATAAAAGTTAAAATAAAACTAGTAGATTTCTCACAATATTGATTAAGGTATGGGAGAAGCTTAATCAAGGACTGAAAGGTATCCCCATGATGATAGAAGAAATAATAATTATGAAGGGATCATTTATAATAGGACCTATCATGTTCAGTAGAATACCTACTGTATGATACTGAAGGAGGTGTCTGAGGATGGTGTCTGGATAATAATAAATATATGAATTATTAAATACCAGGGAAAAGTATTGGAAAAATATGTTTGTATAATAGGAGAAATCCTTTAAAATCAACCCATAGAAACAGAATGAACTGGGGTTAGCATATGATAAAATACAAGACTGGAATTGGAATCTGGACATTGTAATGATGGACTACATTCACCAGTTGCAGACATTGGCAAGAAAATGCAGTGCAAGTAAATAAGCAAATACAATTAAAGAAGAAGGTCAGAGACAGGAGAGGCAAATGAAACGAGGAAAAGCAAAAGAAAACTAAATGAAATAAGACTATTGAACAAGTGGGTGTTTCTTATAAAGGATTATTATTTTTTTTTCAGTCAGATGTTTGACCCTAATTAGTAAATTAATACATCTGATACCTATATGAATCTATTTACATTTATGAGGAAATTAACTTTGAAGAAATATTTGGATCTCTTTCCTCTCCCTCAGTTGGTGGAAGTCCTTGGGCCTTCTTCGTGTTGGCTCTTGGTATAAAGATATCCAGGCCCTTACATTTGATCAGCTGAATACTCTTTACCTAATTCCACCACAAGAACATTTTACTTACTGTCGCTTTCGACACTTTATCCAGACCAAGGAACTCACACATGGTGCACCTTCGTCATCTTAGCTTATGAAAATCTGCAACAAAGCCCCTCTCACAAAAGGCATTGTCAGCCTTATTTATGACTCAATGAATGTTGATTAAAATCTATACTTAATTTTGTATGCAACTGGGAGAGAGACTTAGATTGTAACTTTACTCAAGATATCTGGGAGTCCTCATGGGTAAATTTAACTGAAGGTTCTTCTAAAAGTAGTGCCCTAGAGACTTCGATTAAAGTTTTTCACAGGACATATTATACCATTGATTGGCTCTATAGATGGAAATTAGCTTTTAATTCTTACTGTTTTAGATGATGTGGGGGAGTAGGCTCCTTTTTCCATACTTGGTGGGATTGCCCCAGAGTTGCATTGCTACGGCGTGGTGTTTTCACTTGCCTCGGTTATATTTCCTCAACAAATCAACCCATCGGCCGAGGTAAGGGCCATTATATCCCTTCATTATCCTTTCACCGAAACAAATTGTTGCAATTCATAATGCTGGCCACCAAAAGTCACATTGCGTGTCAATGAGAATCTTCATCTGCGATAGTTTAATTTAGAGATGACCAATCTCCTAATTAATGAACGACTCTCCCACATTCTTGAGGACACTTTACCCCATTTTTTTAGCACTTGGAGTCCATGGTTCGTTAAACCTGTATCTTACAGCCTTCCGAAGCCTTTGATCTTTCACTTTCGCATGAGTAATGGTGGCTAAAATTGCAAGCTTGCACTTCGGCAGGAAATTTTATTTATTTTGATTTTTTATTTCGGGGTTAAATTGATCTTGGGTATCAATGAGTTAATACATATCAGGCCACCCATATAGACTAGAACAGTATTGGCATTCATTTAAATTTTTTTTATTTTTTTTGCAAGTCTGATCGCATATCGGACCCCCGAGCCTAATTGATTGACATGTAACCTCTATGTTTTACTGCTGTAATAATCTAATTTTCTATTGGCTAATTCAAAATGAGAGGTTATGGGCTTGCTTAATTTAGCATGTTCCCGCCCTGAACTGCTACGAACCAGTGCATGGTTTGCGGTTTCGGCTTCGGGACAGTAACTTGCGGGCTTGAGCGATTGAATAGCATTGCAATCTGAGACAAACGGGAGCCCACAACACACCCGCAGACATACAGCCTTCTACAATCGAGTTGCGGGCTTGCAATTGAATCAGGGCCATAGTTTGGAAGAGTAAGCTGGAAACTCTAAATCAATTAATTAATAGGAATAATCACAATAGGAATATTGTTTTTTGTATACAGAACTTTATATTGAGGAATGAAAAGTTAGACTCACTTCAAGAAGTCCAGAAAGATGATTGGGCTGAATCTGTTCCCAATCTGGGCTGAATCGCTCGGTATACTCCAAAGGAAAACCAGATAAAAGAGGGATATCCTCGGACCTCTATTATTTTGGTGTAATTTCTCAACGGATCTATTCTTCTTCTCGTGGATCAGTTTTGTTTGTGAGGCTCTGTGATCTCACAAAAGGAGGATGCTGTTTCTCGTGCTACACTGGCAACTATGATGCATCTGGAACTCTAAATAGGAAAAGAAGGGGGGGGGGGGAGTGCAATAGATACTCCTAGTGCAGATCACTTGATGCCACTGTGGTAACTTGTCTTCCTTGCATGGTAATTCAGGACCTCCTTAAACAGGTCTAGGTGGGAGGGCTGGGAGTCTTTGCTTCCCTCCCACAATTGCTGGAGGAAGTGATGCAACTAAGGGTATATCCAGGCAGGAAACTGCTGTTGCTTCCTGTTTTCTTTCTTGGAGGTGATGGTGATGGTGATGGTGATGGTCTAACCGTGGGTGAGATCAAGCGTTTGGGGAAGGGGATTACTATATAGGTAGATAGATTTAAAAAGGGTTGTTGCTCCGTGGGTCTGGGCTGTGTGTTTGTGATACATTTATAGTATTGTGTTGTTGCCTTTTAATAAATACCTTTTAATGTAGACGAACCTTGTGTAATATATATATATATTAATTTGGTGATACACCACATTTGGCGACCACGAATTTTAGACTTCTACAAAGGTTATTTATGAGGTAATATCACATTAATAGATAGTCAGATTTATTTTTTGGGGGAAGAAAAAAAGTACTTTGTCTAATTATCCTCTGCATGGGAAATCAAGTGCTGATTGTGTGTGGAGTCTAGTTTGGCCTCCATTTTTAATATACAAGCTTGGGCATCAGGCCTCAATTTTGAATATATTAGCAGGCTTAGTAGTTTTTCAGGCCTTCATTTTTATTTTATTGTAATAGACTACCAGCATAGGCCTCAATTATTATTTTTAATCCTTTATATCGTATTAGCTTATTTTGCTACATAAAACAAAGATATCATACAGGTTGTTTTTGTGGGTTTCAAATATCTGAGTTGAGTTTTGTTGTGCTTTTGACTATGAGAGTACAGGCCTATCCCTGCATTTGAATACAATATAGTAGGCTCCATGCGGCTTCTTGTTGTATTTGAATGCTGATTTGATTCCTTTGTATCCTAGTTTGGGTCTCCATTTTAATATACAAGCTTGGGCATCAGGCCTCAATTTTGAATATATTAGCAGGCTTAGTAGTTTTTTTAGGCCTTCATTTTTATTTTATTGTAATAGACTACCAGCATAGGCCTCAATTATTATTTTTAATCCTTTATATCGTATTAGCTTATTTTGCTACATAAAACAAAGATATCATACAGGTTGTTTTTGTGGGTTTCAAATATCTGAATTGAGTTTTGTTGTGCTTTTGACTATCAGAGTACAGGCCTAGTCCTGCATTTGAATACAATATAATAGGCTCCATGCGGCTTCTTGTTGTATTTGAATGCTGATTTGTTTCCTTTGTATCCTAGTTTGGGCCTCCATTTTAATATATAAGCTTGGGCATTAGGCCACAATTAGTTTTGTTGTGTGTTTCAAATACCTGAGTTTGTTAATACTATTATTTTTGTTTTGTTTTTTGTTTTTTTTTAAAAGAAAAAAAAAAATTTATCTTCTTTCTTTTTCTTTCTCTAATCCTTTATCATAGTACAGGCCTGGAGAAAAATAAATAAATAAACCATTTTAAATCTTATATATATATATATATATATATATTATTTTAGGCTTGCATTTTAATACACTATAGGCTTCCATACCTTATACTTTTTGGGTGTCTTGCATATCCAAGTTCAGGTATATCTCCTACCCTGCAGGCCTTGCTATTATATTTTAAGTTAATTAGCAAGTATTACCTTCACCATACTAAGGTAAGTATAATTTGCATTGTGGGTACTAGTCTATTTTTCTACATATTACACCTGGCCTACTGAATAATCATCAACTATTGTTGGCTACTCAGAAGCATGCTACTTTAGTCGCAAATTGATTTGGATTCTTACTTGGGTGAGTAAAAGAGTAGGAATGTCTTTTCAAGGGGCCAAATACTTTCCCACAGAAGTGCGTGAGTACTTTAGGAAACATATTCAAAAACATGATGGTCCATATGAGCTTCCAGAGCCAGCAAACCCAGACAGTGAAAAAGAGGAGAGATTAATGGATGTTCTAACACAAATTGTAAATAACAAAAAGTATAGAACAAAGAAGAGAAAAAGTTTGGTCACACAAGCTGTTGTAGCCACAATAGGAGGCCTAATAGACTTAGTTGTAGAATTACGGCAGCATAATTTGGAAACAACAAATAAAATGGAGGAAGCAATGGAGAAAAGGGATTGTTTAAAAATTGCAGCTTTGAGAACAACTACAATTGTTGGGGAACTAGAAAGAGAGTTAAGGGAAATAGAAGAGCAGAGGGATGCTTATGGAGTAAAAATAACAGAACTTCAAAACATAATAATGGACTATAAAAATAAAACAAAGTTAGAAGGGATAAAAGGAGTCAGAGACATTGCCAAAATATATCCAGATCTGGATATGTTCGTGGCACAAAATAAAGAACCAGTGCCGAAAATGAACCAAGATAGAAAAGAGTTCTTATGTTATTCTGTTCCACAAGTAGATACCATACCACAAGCACCAGTTCTTGTTTCAGAATTATTTAATGCAAGGCAAACACCTACAGGATTTTCTATGCAGACTCGACCGATGTCTATGGCAGATAAAGACAATTTCCAGAAATGGTGGGGAAGTATGCCAACTAACAACTTTAATACGTTTACACATTGGTTTATGAGGGGAGCAGATAGAGCTAAAAAAGGAGGTCTTAACTTAGAGGAATGGACAGAACTGTTAGAATACGCTATGGGTCCTTTGGCTAGTAGACTATTGGGATTTAATAACAGTGTGTCTGATCAGGCAGGAAGAATTGCTGCAACTAATTTCTATCTACTTAGCATAGAGAAAGAAATAGCAAATATTTCCATGAGGCCAACAGATGGTCCTAGAGAGGTAGCTCAAAGGATATTTTTTTGGTATACTCTAGGACAACCTCAACAGCCTCTAGTGCTGGGCTCACCAGAACATATAGAAAAAGTAATGGAAGCCCTTCCCCGGGAGTGTCAAGAATTTGTCAGGCTTTTTGATCCAACACCAATAGACTTGGAAATGGTATTAACTAGAGCTGATAAGTGGTGGATCAAGCATCCTTTCACAGAACAGGCCTGCTCTGTTTCAGCTGTAAGAACATTTAAGGTCGAGTCTGGTAGAGATATAGATGGTAAATGGAGAAACCAGACGTGGGATGTACCCCAGAACAAGAAGGATGATCAAAACTGGAGACCAAAACAGAACTTTGACAAAAGATGGAGAGATCCACCTAGGAACTATAGGAATAGGGATGGCAGCAACTGGAGGGCTAATCAGGAGGGAGAGAGAAACGGTAACATGGGCTATTGGGAACTCAGGAGACAGAAGGATAGGATAGAAGAGGAAAATCACATACTTAAAAACAAGGTAGCTGAGTCAGAGAGGAAATTGAAGGAAAATGAGGCAAAGATGATAAAAGAGGGACAGAGTAGAAGTGAGTCACAATGACAAATCCCAACCCCTGTGCCTCAGCATCTCATTCACTCAGCTAATTTAACCATGGATGAGGCAGGTCGGCCTACCAGTTATACAGTCATCGCAGGGGTAGGGAAAAATATGTTGGTAGATACAGGAGCAGCCGTTACAATGACCAACAGGGTCAAAAATGGGGATTCTTCCGTAAGTATTATGGGAGTTACTGGGAATCCACAGGAGGTTAGAGCAGGTCCAATTGATGTAGCAGTTGGAGAAAAAACAATACAAGTAGAAGCAATAGTGGGTTGGCCAGAGGAAATATTGGGAATAGAAGCTTTAAAAAAAGGAAATTTCATTGTAGATCTTGCCAATTTTTGTTTGTGGAAGACAGAAAAGGTGAATCAGGTAAGTACAGAGTTGACGAAAGGGGTTGTGCTCCCAATGGCATATATTGTCTCTCCGATAAAAAGTCTGAAAAAAAACAAACTGAAACTAGACGGACAACCAGAATGGCTGCAGAAGCTAATCCAAGACATACCTGTTTGGGCTACAGATAAATTAGACTGTGGAAGAATGAAAGGAATGGTCTTGTTGGAAGGAGGAGACCCACAATGGCAAAAGCAATATCCAGTCCCAAGAGAATCAGTGGCATCAATCACCGAGATGATAGAAATACTGGAGAGACGTGGAATAATTAAATCTGGAAATGGGTATGCATGTAACTCACCATGTTGGCCTGTGAGAAAAGCTGTGTTAAAAGGGAATTGTGATGAAAAATCAGCCTCATCATGGAGACTTACCATTGATTACAGGGCCGTGAACAAACTTGCAAAAAGATATTTTTTATTTTTTTGTTTGTGTATGTATATGTTTCTAATGATGGAATCTAGTGTTCCCACAGAGCAAGGCTGTATAAGAATGAAGATGCGTGTCAACAGAAGATTGTGGTGGATCCTTGTTACAGGATGGATAAGTATAAGCTGTATCACAGTAGGAATGGGGAGACAGGCAATAAGGCCAGAAGATACCGCAAATAAGGGAGAGAGTTTGAAAAGATTGGAGTTACATTACGTTCAAGCAGATAGATTTATTTGGCCCAGGGAATTGGAAGTAAAAGAGGGTGGAGGGTTACAAGTAAACATTATTTTGCCACATAATAGTACCAGGGGATTAGCTCTTAGAGCTCCAATACAAGGGAGGTTTACAAATACTACAGTAGTAGTGAGTAACTTAACATTAGAAGAAGGTGAAGAATGGGACGCTGCAGTTATAGCTGCCCAGCCTGACCTAGAGGAATTCTGCAATTTTGATACTGGAAAGGGGTGTGTTCTAACAATAGATGAAGTATTTGTAAAGGAGCTGCAACGTTGTAAAGATTGGTGGTTGGGTGGACTAACTACCCAATAATTCTAAATTTTAATGATTTTTCTATTCCTCCAAAGTGCCTGGAATCACAGCGGCAGTGGTTTAAGCAAAGTATACAAGAGACCATCATTGAGTGGACCGGAGCAGGGAGTCGAGAAAAACGGGACACACTTGCAGCCCTTTTAGGAGGAGTTTGAACTGGATTGGGAGTATGGAATTCAGCAGACATCATTGGACTAAACAGCAGGATAAACTCCCTTACTGATGGCATGGGACATGCTATGAAAATAGGTGGAGTAGCTGACTCCCTTATAGTGAGTAGACTGACAGACAATGTTGATGACATACACACCATTCCCAACAACCTGCATCTAGTTGAGGAAAATATTGCTTCCATTGCTAACAGCATTAAGAATGAAATTGTGGGAACTGACATTTTCTGTTCTATGATTGGAGGAAAGCTGTTGGCAGATGTAAAGGAAACTATTAAAGACATCCAGGAAAACAAGTGGGCAAGACAAATCAATGCAACAAGGATTATCACATCATTGAAAAGTAAAGGAGTGGACATCACTGAGGACAATCTTAAATACAGCTATATTGAAGGCCCAGATCAATGGATGCCACATGGACTACAATCTGGGACAATAGGACTAATCCTGGCAATTCCCCGTTGGGAGGGGCAGGCAGAGCAACTGAACTTTATACATAGCATTGGCACGTTAAGTGATGGAATCTACAAGCAACACTTCCCATCAAAAAGACTGGCCACTATTACAGGATTGGAGATGGATGAAAGCTGTTGCAGGAAATCTCAACACCGATGGCTGTGCAGTTGTGTTTGGGAGAAAGGAGCTGAGGAGGATGGCTGGGTGCAGTTGATAAAAGAAAACCTGGTGCAAGAGGTGATCCGCATAGGGGACATTGCATGCTTTATTGGCCACTCTGAATATAGGACAGTTGATGAAATATGTTTGGTGGAAGAAGGGTCTTGTATCATGGTTCCATCAAGAAACCTTACCACCGAAATGATCAATTTTACTGCAAATGCAGATTGGACAAATTTGACAATGAAGCTTTTTCCCCCAATTCCAAAGCTTACCTTGGAACTTCATGAGTTAGTAAAACGTACCAAACAACAACTACACCCCATCAGCTTACTGCTGGAACAACAGAAAAAGGAAATAGAAATTACTACAAAAAACGTTGAGCATCCCTGGTGGCGAATTCTTACCAATGCAGAGACACATCCAGTCCTACGAACACTGTCGCTGGTACTCATGTTCATTAAAGTATTAACGACAATTATAATAATATACTTTTGTGTGGCAATGAAACAAATGAGGAAGAAACTTGCAAGGAGGATATATAATTTGTCTTTTTCCTCTTCTTTCTCTCTCTCATACATTCTTCAATAAAGTTTTACATTGCACATACATAAACATTTATCACACACTCTCACCTAAATTCTATAAGTTCTGTTTCTGTGTAATATGTGGATTGACAGCCATAGGAAAGTACAGGAGAACTTATGTCGCTGAGGGAACTATTCCGGAGGGACGGTGGGTTGAATTTCTCCTGTATATCAGGTTTTTGCTCCCACTAGGTTCTCCTGTACTAGAGGGATAACTAGAAAACTGAGCAACATAGAAGAAGAAAAAGTGAGGGAATGTGGTAACTTGTCTTCCTTGCATGGTAATTCAGGACCTCCTTAAACAGGTCTAGGTGGGAGGGCTGGGAGTCTTTGCTTCCCTCCCACAATTGCTGGAGGAAGTGATGCAACTAAGGGTATATCCAGGCAGGAAACTGCTGTTGCTTCCTGTTTTCTTTCTTGGAGGTGATGGTGATGGTGATGGTGATGGCGATGGTCTAACCGTGGGTGAGATCAAGCGTTTGGGGAAGGGGATTACTATATAGGTAGATAGATTTAAAAAGGGTTGTTGCTCCGTGGGTCTGGGCTGTGTGTTTGTGATACATTTATAGTATTGTGTTGTTGCCTTTTAATAAATACCTTTTAATGTGGACGAACCTTGTGTAATATATATATATATTAATTTGGTGATACACCACAGCCACTTGATGATAACAATAGTATTTTTCTATAGACTTGTCTCTCACCTGTGAAAACCTCAAGAATGTGAGGTGCTTCCAAGTAGGGATAACCTTTTTTCCACTGGTAGATCCGTGATGGAAGTTTCCAAACTTCTAGATAGTCTCTGTTGTATGACTCCAATGAGATATACGGTGGAATAATATATTTTATGTCTCAAGACGATACTATGTGTATTGGTAAGATATACTGGCTATACGCTTTATGCTTCGCTGCCTCTATATAGTGGCTGGCGCCTATACTTTAATATACGAATATACGTGTCCGTGTGATTTCTTATCCAATGGAAAGATATTCTCACACCACTTTTTTCTTATGAAAAA
This sequence comes from Discoglossus pictus, assembly GCA_027410445.1. NCBI lineage: Eukaryota > Metazoa > Chordata > Amphibia > Anura > Alytidae > Discoglossus > Discoglossus pictus. The sequence continues at coordinate 61,470,661 of CM050168.1, forward strand.
TATATATATTTACTTTATTTAGCCGTACAATATATCATGACTTACTGAAGAGTCATAAAGCATAGGGGAATAGATAAATACAAAATACCAATACTAAATCTTTTTGTTAAAAAGTAATAAAAAATAATAAAAAATAGAGTAGAAGACACTATGGTCTATGAATTATTATAGTAGTAAAATACTGAATGTGTCTGTGTGATGGATCAAATGCGTTCCGCTGCTCGTTTTTGCAGCTTCCTCAGTGATATTTGTTCCAGGGCCTCCTGACAATAATTGCCAGGACTGGCGCCACGCCTTATCCTTGAGCAGTCACACGTCAAGTGCAATACGTCTTCAAGAAGTGAACTCCAATAACTACTGTATATAGATGCTAGGAGATGGGAAGCAAACACACCAAAGGGTCATATTAGGAGAATCATGAAAAGTTGTGGTGTAATAAAAGAGTATTACCAACAACTGAAGTCTTGGAGGGTAGATTCAGAGAGAAATGTTATTCAGATGATAGTATTAAAAAAACTACTATTAAATAACATAGGTGGAAATGAAGATGATTTGTTTGTACCTTCCATAACAGGGTACAGGTAGCAGACCGAAGAAGTGAGAAATATTACTGAAACATTGCCATATTTCACTCAAAGACCCCGTGTCAGACCCTGGAAAGACCTCAAACAGTTTTTTTTTTTAAAAGCCCCTAATTTTAAAACAATATTAGCCTCTACGTAATTCAGAGGGTGATCCATCCATAGAGACTGATGTCATTTAAAAAAAAAAAAATCCTGAGTTAAATATTTATTTCACTCAAAGTCCCCGTGTTAGACCCTGAAAAGACCTCAAATATATATTTTTTAAAAGCCCCTAATTTTCAAACAGTATTAGCCTTTAGGGAATTCAGAGGGTTACCCATCTGTGCCATAGAGACTGGTGTTACTAGAGAAATATTTTTTTTCCTGTGCTTGATGTGCAAAGCCTGCAGACATTGGGAAAAAAATATACATGTATGAGCAGAGGGAAAGAAGTACAATTTGATATTCGGAAATTGATTATATGCACAGACAATTTTTTTATATATATGTTGGAATGTGTAAAAAACTAGATTTCAAGTATTTTTAATTTTTAAAGTAACTTTATAAAAAAAAGAAGTAGTATTATTTATTTATTTTATCATTCTTTGTTTTGATAATGGATAGTGGTGTGATCCATCCAGATATGTTTGTATATGCCTGATTATTCCATCTGCAGGGTTGTTATCTTTTGTGTAAAATGTTTCAAGAGGCCATCTTGATTGGGGGTTGCTGTTTGTATGTACCACAAAGGCACCTAAGCAATCCAAGTTCCCACTCTATTACTATGAAATCACTATTTTTTGCCCTAGAAAACTTTTTTCTATACGTCTGTCACTATTTAACGTGTGACGGAAAAGGTAATTAGCTTTACTATCATTATATGAACAAAACCATGTGGAAATATGTTTTAAAATTTGCATATTAAAAAAGTGTGCACTTCTCATGCCACCGGTTACACTGTTTTTTGAACAAACAGAAAACTATAACCAAAACCAACAGATCATTAGTGAACAAAAATAGAAATACAATTAAAAATAGAGACTTGTCCACAAAATCCAAAGTAATAGAATAAAGAGAGCACAAAAAAACAATAGTATAATATAACAAGATATAGATTGGCAGAGACCAAAAAAAAAAAAGAATTTAAAGGTCACAATTAAATATAAGCAGAAAAATCATTCTCACCCAAATATTTTCCTAAGATCCAAGATCTCTTCAGATGGTGACTATGGCCATGTAATTAAAAGGCGTTTGCTTCTAAGGCAAACTTGGAAAAGCTAGTAAAAAGTAAAGATATTACATTATCAGCAAAGGTCTGCATAGTAAAAAGTATGGTATGTGAGAGCTGGACTATAAAGAAGTCTTAGTGCCATAGAATTGATGCATTTGAATTCTGTTGAATACTGCTTAGAATCCCTTGGACTGCAAAAAGATCCAATAAATCAGTATTACAAGAAAACAAATACACTGTTCACTTGAAGCTTTGATCATGAGGCTGAAACTCAAATGTTTTCGCCATATCATGAGAAGACAGGATTCCTTAGAGAAGACTCTGATGTTGGGAAAGATTGAAGACACACGAAGAAGGGGGAGGCAAAGGCGGAGATGGATAGATGAGAAGCATTGAAGCAACGAACATGAAGTTGATGGAACTCAGCGGGGCAGTGGCTAACAGATGTGCCTCGCGTGCTGTGGTCGATAAGATCACAGAGAGTCGGACACGACTGAACGACTAAACAACAACAACATTCCCATTGAGTAGACAGACCCTGCAAAGTCTCTTCCCACCACATGAAATTACTCTGCTGAAGTCAGAATGGTAGATTCCACAGCAGCATAACTGCATATAAGAGATAATAAATTAGAGGGTGTATTATTTTACATTCTAAAACATGTTGTATATTTTATGTGTAATTTTTCAAAATAATATATTTTAAAAATATGACTGCAGTGGCCCTTTAATTAACCGTCATGAACATGGAAAAACAGCTAAACCACAGCCTATCACTATAGAAGCAATCTTAAAATTATAGTCACTTATTCATCAAAAGAAGCAACAAAATTCAAAACAGAGATTGAGGTCTTATCTGCAGGCCATTGGATTGCTCTAGGCCACATAGTGCATAGTGCTATGAATATAAAAACAGTTCATAATAAAATAAAATATATGTTGGTTATCAAAGGTTTTTTATGTATATAAAAACTAGCACATATGTAATGAATAATACTTCAATGATTAATACGTTTTTGCATAATTCCTTAACAGTTTGTATAAAAGAAACAAAGAATAAAAGAAGCATTGTAAACTTAACAAAGACAAACTAAAATAATGAACTACATGCAAAGTAGACAGAACATAAACCAAAATAAACATTTTACAAAAAAAGCTACATTTATAAAAATATATATTTTGTAAAATGAAAAAAAAAAATGCAACATCATTAGACAAAATTAAAAAATTATATTTAAAAAACAAAAATGGAGAAAAGAAACCAAGAAAAGAAAAAGTGAAGAACAAAAAAAATAAAGAGAATTATAACCAATGCTATAGTATGTTATAAAGTAATTGCTGGTAACATCAGATCAAAACATCTATTAGAGTCTCTTATAAGCAAAGATAATTCATGTGTGTTTGCATCGTTCAGTTGTGTCCGACTCTCCATGACCTCATGGACCATAACACACCATGCTGATCCACTTGGTTTTCATGGCAGAGATACTGGAGTGGGTTGCCAGTTCCTTCTCCAGGGGGCCACAGCATACAGCTCCTGTATTGACCAGGCCCAAGCCTGCATGGCTTCAGGGTGGTGTGACCTCTTAGTTCCCTGACAGGAATAGAACCCAGGTCACAATGGTGAAAGCACCAAATCCTAACCACTGGACCACCAGGGAACCTAGATAATTCATACAAGCTCAAATATCAAGCACATTCAGTATGGGCTGAACTTATATAATCTTATCTTCCTCTTCAAATCTCTATTCAGAGCTCTGAGAACAATTCACACTGATGGTCAATGAACTCCGTGAGTGGTACGAAATTCCCTGAAATATAATGAGCTTTGTAAATGCAACTCACTGTTGTTATTGCTAGTGCATATTTAAGTAATGTCATCAGCTGTATAAAGCACATCTACGCGTTTTATCGGTCCTGATGAAGCATTGTGGCTATGATATGTGTTAGGGTGCTGTCTAACGCTATTAGAGCATGCCCATCTTTTAGAAACTGAAGCAGAATGTGTGCTAAACTTTAAATAATGAAATATTTAGTAAATTGAAAAAAAAATTATACTGATCTTTATTACTTAAAAGTTATCCAAGTTGTACCAATACAGTTGCCATTTAACTAGGAAAATCAAATATAATATAAATCTACCCATAAAAGGGGACATGTATTTCATTTGTTATGTTTTTACCCACCACTGGATACATTTTTTTCATGTTTTAGTGTTCCTTAAAACTTTTGACAGAAGAGAATGTGGGAATTTACAGCCTTATTAAATTGTGATTCAGAAAATTGAATAGGGCTCTATATTAGCACATAGCATATATTTTTAACAGAAGTTTTTAGTTAGTGAAGACTTTGCTTTTGGATAGAAGATCACTAACGAAAAACTTCTGTAAAATAATATGCTATGTGCTTAAATAGAGCCCTTTTTAATTTGCTGAATCACAATTTAATAAGGCTGTTAATTTATTGTTACAAAAGTGTTAAAAAAATATGCACCATATTTGTTCCATATATATTTCCATGAATATTTGTTCCCATTCAGTAAGAAAAAGGTTAATCTCAGCTGCAGCTATCTGAGCTACTTCACATGGAAGTGGGCAGAAGAGCAGGTAATTTTCCTTATTTGAATGTTATTAGTCTGGATGTTTTGCTAATTGTAAGCATTTTGCTCTGAGGAGATAGATGGCACAAAAGCCTTTCCCTATCAGCCATGAATAATTTAATACACGCTGTTCAGAGTGCAGTTTAATTCCTTTTTCTATCTGAGAAAATGTATTCTGTCTCAGGGATACAGAATCAAATCCAGAACTTTACAGACGAAGAAGACAGAAAAGTAAGAATGCCAAAAAAGTGCATTGGAAATTGAAATATTAATGTGATTATGAAACTTGCATGTTTTTGCCATGTATTTAATTAAAATAATCTGCTTTAAACACTACTGAAATATTTTGATTTGCAAACAAACAATTGCTGCATAGTTTTAAGAAATGCTTTTAATGCCAGGTGAAAAGAATGTCAGGACATCCCTCTCATTTGACCACGGCAGGTTAGCCAGCAAACCACAGGTGGAAACCATTAGGGGGTACCAGATTGTCAAAATATTAAAGAGGGCCAGAGGCAAAAACTGTAGTTGAGCAGACATGGATCATGGCCACCTGCAAAGAATCAGAGTCCAGGATCAAGGTAAGGTCAAGGGGAGCAAGAGAGAGAGGAAAGTCCAGGAGCAAGACTAAAGTCATATCAGAAATAATAATATTGCCAACCTGAATAGTACAAACCAAAGCAACCAGCATTGCTGCTCGGTTACTGCACCCTTATATAGGCCCTATGTTACAGTATACTTCCTGATTTTTACATTTCTGGATCAGTAAAACAGAGTCCGAGGTGCTCAAACTGTGAATGAACAACACCTATGAAGGTTTGTTCTTTAGGTCTGGTTACCTACTCAGACAGCAGCCTCTTTTAGCTCACTTGTGCCCTTAACAGGGAGAAATATCCTGTAGTAAAGCAGTCTGGTCTTGCTCAAAAGAGTAAGACAGTCCCAAAATACCAGCCAACCCTACCCCGAAGAAGAGAAACAGCAAACCCCAGATGTAGATTGCAGCCTCTATTGGGCCTCTTCAGCGAGGTATTGCTGAACAACCGAAGTGAGCAAGGAGTCCACATCTGGAACCCCCTATCATTCTTAGGGTGACAAAACCCCTAAGGGAAATTTGCATAAGTAAAACAATGACTCAAGAGCTCTCGATCTGAGGACGAACTACACCTAAGTAGGTTTGTTCTATAGGTCTGGTTACCTACTCAGAGAGCAGCCTCTTTTAGAAAACGTATGCCCTTCACAGAGAGAATTATCCTGTAGTCCACATCTCTGACTCTTTTTGTTTAGTTTTTATCACCTCAATAGTGATAGGGGGCTCCAGAGTCTTAGGGAGCACAGTTGTACCTCACTGACGAGGCTCATAGAGAAACATGTCTGGGGTTTGCTTTTTCGCCTGTTAGAATTGGTAGAATTGCCTGGTATTTTGGGTCTGGGTCACTCTATTGAGTGAGACCAGACTGATATACTACAGGATATTTCTCCCTGTGAAGGGAACAAGTGAGCTAAAAGAGGTTGCCCTCAGAGTGGTTTATCATTCTCATAGAAGTAACCTATTAAGGTCAGCTTTCTGTTTAGTATTTCTGGAGCAGTGCAACAACAGGAATAGAGTTGGTGCATGCAAAATCTGGGCCAGATCACAGCTTTGCAGATTGTACTCTATACTGCACACACACTGCATAAGGCACAAACGTAAGTGAAAGATGATGGCTCACCTAAGATGAGCTAAGCAGGAAGAAGTGAGAACACAGTTCAGCCAGGAGGACCTTGAGGACCATGACACCATGACAATTGTACTCAAGCATTCTAGAGGGAGAAGATGATTTTTTCCACTGATCTCAATAAGTCCACTGGTGCAGTGTCCTCACACTCCCAAATCAAAGTTGCTTTATTTATAAATAAATATTATAGGTATATTATAAGTTATTTTTTCTAACAATGTGAATATTCATCTTGTATAAACCTACATTGTAGACTGTTGAAATGAAACAGCTATTTGTGACAACTGCGGTATTCATATACTTTACTGTATATCCAGAAGTCAAAATGGTCATATCAACATCATTTTGCAGAAATGTAGCTTGCAAAAATAGTGGCTGCTACTGTGCAGGTACCTAGGAACTGAAATAATATGCTTATTTTTATAAAATTACTGTATTGACCCTAATCACCTAATGTGGGAAGCTGTTGACAAATGATGATACAAAAACAGTCCTCATAGTAGAAATAGGGCAAGATAGAAAGGTTGCTCTTGAGCTTTTAGCATGGCAACACTTGCCAGGTTCTGGCAATATTGCATAAAACAGGTGCATTAACAGTGATAATCTTATAATAGTTGATTCATTACATTTTAAGGCCTATAAAGGTGAAACATTTTTGTAGGAAAATAATTGCTATAAACGTCCTCCATGTCCAACATGTTGTATGTATTAACCCGGTGCTTATATGGTGAACTATAAACTGCCCATCTGTGAACTAAACTCCGGGCGATATTAAATTAGAGGCCCATATAAGCACCGGTACACCCGCAAGGCCCGCAGGCTTGAAATTTGCCGGAGTTACTGAGCTACAACCATGTCGTGACCATTGGGCCGAAGACGCAAACCTGTAAACCATTCTTGCGCACATTGCATGTGCGGCCGTGAACATGATCAATTAGTCAAACCCGTAGTTATGGGTTTAGACAGAGCCAATGGCAAAAGAGATCATCACAATTACATCACTGAAAAATGGAGGTTAGATTTCAAAGCCTTACGGGTTTCAATTACGAGTTTCCAGAGATAATGCAATATTAATAAATCAGTAAATATGATATTCTAGTCCATGCGAGTTCCATTATATGCATTAACACATTGATTGCCGGGATCGATATAAAACAGAAATTAAACAGAAAAAAAAGTTTTTATTTTATATTGCAGATTTGGGAGCTTGAGAATGCTGTGCTATTAATTTTAATATCGAAAATCACTTTTCCTTTAATTATAAGTACAGCAGTGTGTTGATATTTGCATTTACAGTGCTACAGATAGGACTTTAACCCTCTTGTGGGTCCTTTCTAGTACCTGTTAGCTTTTTGGCTCCATTTGAGGGTTACGTCTTTAAACGCCAGTGGATCCGTAGCAATTTAATAGCGATTTATAAATGTAACAGTTACGGGCTTGGCAGATGAAAGGATTTGCGTCAACAGAGTTCAGACATCCCGTAGGGTTTTTCCATATGTAACCCACAAGTCGACCTGCGGGTAGCTTTACGGGGCCAATTTAATAGCCGTAAGTCTTGTGGGCTACATTGCGCGCTACGGCTTTAAACGTTGGAAGAACTTAATAGGGCTGTTGGTTTGCAGTATGGATCAGGTATTATTAATCTATATCAATGGTATTAATTATTTATGGTTAACATATAAAGTGAGAAAAAAATATTTACATTTAAATGTATACGTCTCAGAGTAAAATTTATACCATATTTAGGACTTAAGGATTGTTTTGCTTTTTTTACTACATGAAAAAGGCAAAACAAAAAAAATAGTTATTAATATACCAAATAAAAATACATGTAGGAAGTACTTAGACTTGATTTCTTGTTGGGTATTTTTATAAGTTAGTTTTCTTTTGCCTTAGTTCACTGAGTCTTCTATTTCATTAGATGCTTTTGCTGATTCTTAAAAGAGTAAAAAAGCATTATATTGTAGGAGAGAAAAAAGCATCATAGTGCATATTTAATTCTTTATATTTTAGATTCCTCATATTTATATTTTATATAGATTTTTTTTATATATTTATATATTTTCATTATTTATTTATCTTCTTTATTTAAAATTTTATAATATTTGCCGCATCTATACACAGGTGAATATTATAGGCTGGCAAAAAAAGGTTCCATATACAGTATTTCACTGGAATAAATTTGCAATAAGGCAACGTCCATTTAAAATATATTTATTATTTTGCATTTGCCTGAATCATTACCACTGAGTCTGTTCCCACAGCTAAGGCAATGCTATGATGGAAAAAATACAGAATGACCTCTTGTGGGATGTGAGTATGAATATTTGATGTGTCTAATGTAATCATATACAATCAATAAATGCAGGAATATCTCTGCTTTCTCCACGTCCTTTCTTTTATACTTTCTCCCTCTCTCTCTTTCATTAATGCATTCTCCCCTTTACATTATTTATTAACTTCCTTTTTTATTAAAAAAATAAATAAATGAGAAACAGAACTTTGGTTATCTGGAGTTTGACATTTGGAAGAGAGTTATTAAATCATATAAATGAGAAAATAAGAATGCCTTGGTCTTTAATAGGTCACTAAATGTATCACTGCATTTAACATTAAGTACTTAAGAAAAGGAGTTAAAGAACATATACATCATTACTTAAACAAATAGATTTAAAAAAAACTTACTTTTAAAATTTTTAATAGGGAATCTTTAGGTTTAGTTTACCCACTTGCCTTTATACAAAATTAGAACACTTCCCCTTACATTCATGGCCAGATTACCCATTAGGCCAACTAGCCAGCTGCCTAGGGGCGCTTCCCTGTAAGGGGTGCCACTTTTATTAAAAAAAAATGGTTCCTGGTTTAAAAGAAACTAAATGCTGCAATTCATAGACTATCTAGTAGGGAGTAACCACCTAGAACAAGAATTATAACAGGAAAACATCCACAGAAAAGGCAAACATCGGTTTTTGCATACTTTGCATACTCACTCACAAGGGCTCCTCCACTTCACTGACTAGGGGCTCCAAAAAGGTAGATGCTTACATTGTGTTACTTAAAAAGTGCTTGAAGTTGTTGCCAATGTGAATGTTCATAGTACTAGCTTTTAGCCTCATTCAATTGCCAGCTCGCAGCTCACTTGCAGAGGGTTGGATGTCTCAGAGTAAGCTGCGAGTTACGCTGCCCGACATCCGATTTCAGAAACCCAGGTTTCCCACGTAGGCAGAGCTGTGCTTGTGAGTGCAGGGTCGCAGCTTCTGCTCATTATCGGCCAATGGGAGTTGAAACCATTATGATTGACGGTTCTCAAAGCTGCGAGTATTCTCGCAGCCTCCCAATATGTAACCCTACTGCAGGGGTCCCGATCGGACCCCTGCAGGGTCCCCACATGAACCCCAATGATGCTGGGGTCCCCACACATGACCCACATGATGCGGGGGTCCAGAACGTGGGACTCCGACAGGGTCCCCACATTAACACCATGCTGGGGGTCCACATCAGGGACCCCCGCAATGTCCCAACATTAACCCTTGCAGTGGGGGTTATGATCGTGACCCCCACTGCATTTAAAATGTTAAAAGGGCCCGCGGTGCACAAATAGTTAAGGCCAGCAGCGGGGGTACTGTAAGTACCCCGACGGCACCTAAAAGTATCCCCCCAATGCTGGGGGTCCCCACAATAACCCTTGCAATGGGGGTCCCGATCGGATCCTTAAAGGATCCGTGCTAAATAAAAATTAACCCTATCACTCATGGGGCTCTATACAGAACCCCATGAACCCATAATTAACTTTGTCACTCACGGAGGTCAATACAGACCCCCATAAGCCCCTAATTAATCCTGTCACTCATGGGGGTCAATACAGACCCCCATAACCCCTTGATTAACCCTGTCACTCATGGGGGTCAATACAGACCCCCATAAGCCCCTAATTAACCCTGTCACTCATGGGGGTCAATACAAACCCCCATAAGCCTATATAGACCCCTATAGGACACTAATTAACCCTATGACACAAAGTCTAAGCACTACACTATTAACCCTAACTATACCCTATTAACCCAACCTGTACCTATTTAACCCTAACTGGACCCAAAAACTAGGTCTATTTAACGATAGCAGTACATATTGAACCCTAACTGGGTCTATTTAACCCTAACTGGGCCTAATAAACCTAACAGTACCTATTTAACTGTAACAGTACCTATCTAACCCTAACTGGGCCTATTTAAACCTAGCTGTGCCTATTAAATCCTAACAGTACCTATTCAACCCTATCTGGACCCAGTAACACTACCTAGGCCTATTTAACCCTAACTAGGCCTATCTAACCCTAACTGGGCCTATGTAACCCTAACTGGGCCTATTTAACCCTATATCTTAAAAAACACTAAATCTAAACTAACCACCCTCTACCCTAACCTATTAACATCTACACTACCTACCTAACCCCCTATTAAACCCCCACCCCACTAATTACAAAAAATAAAAAAAACTACGTCACAGAAAAAAAAAAGCTATTTTACAAAAAATAAAAAAGAACATTACAACCCCCCCACTACAGAAAAAAAAAGAATTATGCGCCTGAAAAGCAAATACATACACATATATACATTACATTACAATACATACAAAGTATAATACAGTGATATACACAATAAATACAGTTCAAATATAACCCTATCTACATACTATTTAACCCTATCTACATACATTAACCTCTATCTAAAATGCATTAAGCCCAATCTACATACATTAAAAACCCTAAATCTAACCTAAAATAGAATAAGTAAGACCACTTACCTTGCCTAGATGTCCCTTCAGTGATGATGGGTTTCATGGTGCTGGTCTCACCCCTAGGAAAAAAAAGAAACATGAAATTAGTACAAAATTCAACACTACATAGAAAAAATAAACATTCTAAATATTCTAAATGTTCAACTTACCTTTCCAGCATGTCCCCGTCCTTCTTATTGTCTTCTCCTGCTCGGCCCCTGGAAATAAATCAACATTACATTAGTCACAAATACACATACACATAAAAACAACAATAAACTTACTATACATTAAACTTACCTCAATGTCCCCGTCCTCCTGAAAGTCTGCCCGTGCTGGGCCCTTGAAGAATCTGTCGCTCTAAAAAAACACAAAGAAAACTAACTTCTAGAGTTGCTTTCGGTAGAAAACATGAGAATGGTGCCTTCTGATTGGCTGAAATGGCTATCAATCAAATTACAGCCAATCAGAAGGTGTCAAGTTGTGAGCCAATCAGAATGGACTACACCCCTATATCCCATTCTGATTGGCTGAAGGATCTGTCACTCTTTTTGAAACCAACCAGAAGGCACTATTGCCTTCGGCCAATCAAAATGAGTTACACCCCCACAGGGTGACTGGCTGAAGGCATCTGTGCCTTCTGATTGGCTGTTGTCACTGTCAACCAGTCTGCAGCCAATCAGAGGCGCAGAGGGACCCCTAACATTGGGGGGATAATTTTAGGTGCTGGTGGGGGTACTTACAGACCCCCGCTGCCAGCCATAAGTTTTAGTGTGCCGCAGGTCCCTAAAGGACATGCGCCCGGGAATTTAAACTTTTTAAATGAAGAGTGGGGGACACGATTGTGACCCCCACTGCAAGGGTTAATGTGGGGACCCTCTGGGGACCCCCTGAATGGGGTTAATGTGGGCACACTGTGGGGAGTCCAATCGGGACCCCCCCAGCAAGGGGTTAATGTGGGCATCCTGCAGGGGTCCAGTGGGGACCCCTGCATCATTGGGGTCTAATGTAGGAGTGGGGGGTGCTAGGTGCACTGGGGACATATCGGCGACCATACATAAGAGCTTCTAAAGCCCTTGTGAGTCCTCCTGATCACAAGCAGGACTTCGTTCTGCATTTTGCGCTTTGCAAGCTGGGATACCTTTTCGGAGTGGGAGGGATTGGGCAATTCAATAGGGATTTGCGTAAATTGGTCTGCAAAAGTGGAACATCAAAGGCTTCAGAGTGGTATAAGCTGTGAGTTGCAGGTCGGCCATTTTAGCAGGGCCTTCACTTGGAACACGATACAAGGTCTCAAAATGGAGGCAATTGAATAGCAAAGTTGCCTCTGTTTTGCACTTGCGAACTCAGAGCCGAAAAAAGTAGCAATTGAATGAGACTGTTTGTCATGTATTATTGCCGAGCTCATGGTCAGAGGTGCAGGCTTCATTGCTGTTTATGATCTATTTTACAGAACAGCATAGACTGTGGAGATCGTCTAAGCAGATGTCTTTGTGGAAAAGGATAGTTGGCTAAATATGCTTTGTGGTATCCTCTCTATTATTTTCCAATCTTGTATATTTATGAATAGACTAACCATGCTCAAATCATATATATATTACAGGGTACACATTAGAGCCTCTGTGAGTGAGAAAGGGTTAATGTGACAAGCAGTTTCATGTTTTTGTGTTGCAATTTAATCAGGTCGTGTGTCTTTAATTGATTTATGCATGTTGCAGAATGGCTTTTCATATTGGCATATGCATGACCATTCCAACATATGATGAAATAATAATTATTTTAAATGCATATTTTTTATTTGGGGATTATTGAGCAAGTAATAGTAATGTCTTTCCATGCTTTCCCCATATTTTAAAGTCCACTGGTGTGTTTATATTGTCTTTTACTCTTTTACAGTGTTCAGAATTTGTCTGTAAATCCTATTTGGAGGCTGTAATATTTTTGCCTCCATTTGCGGGTTAAGGGCTTGAATGGATTTGTAGCAATTTAATAGCGATTTGCGAACGTAATATTTAAGGGCTTGATAGATCAAAGGCTTTGCGCCTACAGAATACTGATTTCAACATCCCGTAAGGTTTTTCCACCTGTAACCCGCAGATCACTTGCGGATAGCTGTAAGAGGCCAATTTAATAGCCGTAAGTCTATCGGGCTCTATTACGGGCTATGGGATTTCACGTTGGGGAAATTTAAAAGGGCTGCAAATCTGTTACTTTTTGGGCATAAATCGCTGCCTCCATGTATAATCTGTGCACGTCCTATGGTGACGTATATGCTGTCTGGGTCACAAAAAGTTAAGTCTGTTGTAAGGGTGCAGAAATAGCTGCACATCTCATGGTTAAAGATTTTTTTTAGGAAAGTTTAGTGTGGGTATATCTTTCAGTCATACATGCCATGACTCCTTCCAATTTTGGAATACCTGTATGTTTTCTAGTTTATCATTAGAATATTCATAATTGAATTTCTGTTGTATCTAAGTTGGTTTGTTTCCTCCTTGTGTTTAGTGATATTATTCCTAATCTGCATATATAGATATTAAGGTGTATTTGGGACGATTGTACTGATCTTTAAAAAATAAAGGATCTTGGGTATCTTGATTAATAAATTATCTCCAGACCTGGAGCTTCACACACCACCACTCATCTGCCTCTGATCTTATCTAACAAGCCTCCCACCTGCCCACACACCTACCTATGATTTTTGTTACTGTATTGTGTAGGTTTCTGCACTATTACCTCCATTTGTCACAGCTTCTACACCCACAGACTTAATCACTAATTAACCCTATACTCTCTTTTCAATGACTAGCTAAACCCTTGCTTCCCTGTTTTAATTACTTCATCTTTTGGTTCATTAATCCTTTAGTGTGTAAGCTTGCAAGCTCTCGGTCATTCAAAGCATTTCGTATAAAGGTGTCATGTGTATGATTGTTATCTAAAGGGCAGGGTTATAAACTGCTTTTGTATCAATCTGTCAAATTGTTGTTTGTTGTTTAGTCGTTTATTCACGTCCGACTCTCTGTGACTTTATGGACCACAGCACGCCAGGTACATCTCTCCGTCACTGCCCCTCTGAGCTCCATCAAGTTCATGTTCATTGCTTCAGTGACCTCATCTATCCATCTCCTCCTCTGTCATCCCCTTCTTCTTGTGGCTTCAATCTTTCCCAGCAGAGTCCTTTCTAGGGAATCCTCAAAATGGCCAAAATATTTGAGCTTCAGCCTCATGATCATACCTTCTAGTGAACAGTTTGTCTTGATTTCCTGAAGTATTGATTTATCGGATCTTCGTGCAGTCCAAAGGACTTTAATCAGTCTTCTCCAACACCACAATTCAAAGGCGTCAATTCTAGGGCGCTCAGACTTCTTTATGGTCCAGCTCTCACATGGAATACCATAGTTTGAACTATGCAGACTTTTGTTGATAGTTTAATATCTTTAGTTTTTACTAGCTTGTCCAAGTTTGCCATAGCTTTCCTCCCCAGAAGCAAACGTTGTTTAATTTCATGACTACAGTCACCATCTGCAGAGATCTTGGATCCAAGGAAAATACAATGCCTCTACTTCTTCGTCTATTTGCCAGGAAGTGAGATTGCCATTTGCCATGATCTTTGTATTTTTAACTTTGAGCAGCAGGACAACTTTTGCAATCTCTTCTTTTACCCTAATCAATAAGTCCTTTAGTTCCTCCTCGCTTTCAGCCATCAGAGTAGTATCATTGGCGTATCTGAGGTTGTTGATATTTCTTCCAGCAATATTGATTCCGGTTTTGGATTCATCAAAGTCCAGCATATAAGCTGAATAACTAAGGTGACAATATACAACCTTGTTGCACTCCTTTTCCGATCTTGAACCATTCTGTTGTCCCATGTTTGGTTCTGACCGTGGCTTTTTGGTCGACATACAATTTATTTAGGAGGAGGATGAAATGATCTGGTACTCCAATGTCTTTAAGGATATGCCACAATGTGTTGTGATCCACACAGTCAAAGGCTTTCGAATAGTCTATGAAGCAGAAGTAAATGTTTTTTTTAGAACTCTCTTGCTTTCTCTATTATACATCAGATATTGTCAATCTGATCTCTTGTGCCTCTTCCTCTGCGGAACCCAACTTGCACATCTAGTAGTTCCGCTTGTAGAATCTTAAGCATTACCTTGCTGGCATGTGAAATGAGTGCAAATTTTCGATAATTGGAGCACTCTTTGGCACTGCCTTTTTTTGGGGATTGCGATGTAGACTGACCTTTTCCAGTCTATTGGCCATCGTTGAGTTTTCCAAATGTGTTAGCATAAGGCAAGTAACACTTTTACAGTGTCATCCTGTAGAATTTTGAATACTTACATTTGGGATTCCATCGCTTCCTGCAGCCTTATTATCAGCAAGACATCCTAGGGCCCATCTCACTTCACTCTCCAAAATGTCTGGCTCCAGCTCATTGGACAAATTATTGCGGTAATTACTGCTGTTGAGATCCTTCCTATATAGATCTTCAGTGTATTCCTGCTACCTCTTCTTTATCTGATCTTCTTCTGTTAAGTCCCTACCATTTTTGTCTTTTATCACGCCCACTTTGGCATGAAAGGTGCCTTTTACGTTCCCAATTTTCTTGAAGAGATCTCTTGACTTTCCCATGCGGACATCTTCTTCAATCTATTAACATCGCTCATTGTAGAATATCTCCTTGGCTTTTCTTGCTATCCTCTGGAATTCTGCATTCAGTTGGACAAATCTTTTCCTATCTCCCATACCTTTCGCTTTCCTTCATTCCTGGGCTACTTTCAAAGCCTCATCAGACAGCCAGTTTGACTTCTTACTTTTCTTTCTTTTAAGGATATTCTTTATTGCGGTTTCCTGGATTATGTTGCAAACTTCAGTCCAAAGTTCTTCAGGCATTCTATCTTCCATGTCTAGTTCCTTAAATCTATTCCTTAAATCTATTCTTTACTGATGGTTTTACCTATTTTCTTTAGTTTAGTTTTAAACTTTGCAATAAGAAGCTCATGGTCTGAGCTCTAGGTCTTGTTTTTGCTGACTGTATAGAGGTCCTCCATCTTTGGCTGCAAAGTATATAGTCAATCTGATTTCTATGTTGTCCATCTAGAGTCGTCTTGGAGGCTGTTGGAAGAGGGTGTTTGCTACGACCAGAGAATTATCTTGACAAAATTCTACTAATCTCTGACCTGCTTCATTTTGTACTCCAAGGCCAAGTTTGCCAGTTATTCCAGGTGTCTTTTGGTTCCGTACTTTATTTTGCAATCTCCTATGATGATAGTAACATCTTTTCTTGGTGTTATATCTATGACGTGTTGAATGTCTTCATAGAACTGGACAACTTCAGCCTCTTCAGCATCCATGGTTGGAGCATAGACTTGGATCACTGTGATATTAAATGGCTTGCCTTGAATTTGAATTGAAATCATTCTGTAATTTATTGGGTTGTAACCGAGCATTGCGTTGGCCACTCTTTGATTCACTAGAATGGCTACTCCATTTCTTCTGTGGGATTCTTGACGACAGTAGAAGATCTGGTGCTTGTCTGATGTGAAATGTCCCATTCCAGTCTTTTTAAGTTCACCAGTTCCCAGGATATCAATGTTTAACCCTGTCATTTCATTCTTGACCACATCTAGTTTGCCTTGGTTCATAGGTCTAACATTCCAGGTTCCTATTATGAATTTGTCTTTGCAGCAGAGGACTTTCCTTTCCCCTTCAGATGCATCCACAGCTGGGTGCCCTTTTGGCTTTGGCCCAATCACTTCATTAGATCTGGTGTTACTTGTACTTGCTCTCTGCTCTTCCTCAGTAGTGTGTTAGGTAGGCACATTCTGACCTGAGGGGCTCATCTTCCAGAGCCATGTCATTGTCTCTGGTTGTGCCTGTCCATAAAATGTTCTTAGCAAAGATACTGGAGTCAGTTGCCAGTTCCTTCTCCAGTGGACCGCGATTTGTCTGACCTCTCTGCCATGACCTGCCCATCTTGGCTGACCTATACATG
This sequence comes from Discoglossus pictus, assembly GCA_027410445.1. NCBI lineage: Eukaryota > Metazoa > Chordata > Amphibia > Anura > Alytidae > Discoglossus > Discoglossus pictus. Next base: position 61,487,537 of record CM050168.1, read on the forward strand.
GTATAGCTCACAGCTTCATCAAAGTACACACGCCCCTTCACCACGACAAGATAGCGATCCTGAAGGGGTCTGTCAAATTACATATTGCCATACCCATGTTTTACTATACCGCAGCACTATGGAATATGTTGGTGTTATATAAATGAGAGATAATAAAGTGAAGCCATAATTTTTCTTCCACTGTTGATATCCCTTACCCTATATTCCTAAGAGGGATTGTCACATATGAGGTTAATGACTGGCATCTTTTGAGTGGTGTTAAAATGTGTTAAATAGTTTTTTAAATGTATTCCACACTCTCAGAGTATCTCCAAATAGGAATGTGTGGGAGACTTGACATTTCAAGACTTGTTGTTTTTACCAAATAGAATGCCCTTTAGAGACAGAGTTAAAAGCATGTCTCTAATTATTTTGTGGAAAACAGCCAAGTTGTACCATTATTATTTGGAAGGGCTGTCCCCCTCCTGGTATGGGTAAAAACAACTTCATTTGTTTCATTTGGTTATTGTTATGGTTTCTGACACATCCAATGCATTTTGTGTTTTCTCAGCATTATATGAAGATCAAATTGATATTGCCATACATGTTTAGCTTGTATTTTATAAATTATTGTAGAGATGTTTAATGTATACATTTGAGACATTTTTGCTGGTATATATATATATATATATATATATATATATATATATATATATATACGTGGTTGTATTGGTTGTTGGTTGTTTGCTTTTTCACAAATTGTTTCAAACTTACTAAAATGTACCTTGTGTACCAATCAAGCTTTTAGCATCTATTGCTTCTTCATCTATAAATCTTGCTTTGAGAACCAACGTCATCCTTTTGGATATTTACATTATGTATACGCTCAAGAGACATAAATCTATCTCTTAACACCAGCTCTATCACACCATTTTCAAGTTCAAAATAGCTATCAAGCATCTGCTCCTGGTACTTCAAACTGAACATCTTGAAGACTAATCTCCTACTCCTTCACCCTCTACTACAGGTCCTACGCATCAGATCTCCCTAAATGTATCATTCAAACTCTATAGCTCTCTTTCTTTTGCGAGTCATAGTAGACTTTGCACTTTGTTTTATCACAAATTACATACAGTCACTAACAGAGTCCTGCCATTCTCTTCTATATGACATAACTATAAGTAATATGTTATAATTCACTCAATCATCATAACCCATCTGCTGCAACTTCTTTTGTCTCAACCTTTCCATTAATCACCTTGGCCTGTTCCAAATCATCTTAAATATCATCACTGCCAGCATTCTAAGTGTTCACTGTCATAATCCGAACAGGATTTTCTTTCTAATGGAGCAGTAACGGTTAGATTATTGAAGTTCCATAACTGTGTATATATATATAATTATTATTATGACTAGCGACTTGCCCGTCAAAAATGCCGGCAATAAAATTTTAAGATTGGCAATGCTGTTTGCCACACAATGCGAGGCCCTCTGACTTGCAGACCTCCCTCATCGCGGTCCTCGCAATGAGCATCTTCGGCACTCATTGCGAGCCTCTCCTTCATCATTGCAGGCCTTGGCCAACCCGCCACTTTCATGCTTCACACTGAGCACTTTTGGCGCTCATCGCAAGCCACGTAAAGTAGAGGGGGGGAGAGGCTTGCAATGAGCACTTTTGGTGGTCATCGCAAGCCCTGAAATGAGCGCCTTTGGCGCTCATTGCAAGCCTCTCTCCCCTCTACGTCCTCATCTCCAATAAGTGGCGTTAGAAGAATGGGGCTTCTTGGTATTATACACCTTTATATCCAATAGATGGTGCTACAGAAACTATTTCCACTTTTGTCATTTACCCTTACATCCAACAGATGGCGATGAAAGAATGCAACTTATATTTCCACATCCAACAGATGGCGCTGTAATTTATTGTTATGACTCCTTACACCTTTATATCCAATAAATGGTCCTTAGCGCCAATAGATGTCGGTGTAATTATTCATTAATGTATTATTATTTTATTATTTTGTTATTATTTATTATTTTATTTATTATTAAATCCAATGTATCTAATGCATCCGCGGGTCTTTTTCCCACCGCCTTATTAACATTAGGGAGTCATCGCAAGGTCTGCAATAAGTGCCTTAGGCGATCATTGCAGGGTAACTCCCTGCTCGCTCATCGCGAGTAGTAGAAATTGTGAGTTTGCCTGCTCATCGCAGTGTAATTTAACATTGGTGTGACGGACACATTTGCCTATTTGACAACTATTATAGTTGATTTACTTTTATTTGTAACACTCCAACATATTGCGTAGCGCTATACAGGAGATAAGAACAGGGAAAAATACAAAATAATTCTATATTTGAAATGTGCCAACATATTCCGTAGTGCTATACAGAGGTTAAGTACAAAGCAAAAACAATATTAACACGTTGCAAAACAATGTATGCCCCTGCCTTTGAGCTTAAAATCAAACATACAAACTGTTTTTCCCAAAGCACCTTAGAAGATTGAATACTCACAATCTTAATGGTTTGGGTTTGATACAGGAGGGTGATACATGCAAGGTGGCAGTGTGTAAGGCAATAAGCCCAACAAGTAAAGGTGGTTGTGTGTTGCACTGCAGTTTATGATTGATATTATGTAGTAGAGTATGCAGTTATACATATCAAGACTGAAGGTGATGGGTTTCTTTAAACAGATGTGTTTTAGTAATTTTTTGAAGGATTTGAGACAGGAAGGTTATCTAGAGGAGCAAGGCAAGGAGTTCCAAAGAGTAGGGGCAGCATAAGAAAAGTGCTGAAGGCGCGAATGAGAGGAATTGATGATAGAGAAGAAAAGAAAAAGGTCATTAGCAGAGTAATACAATGGTGGAGGAGTATTTTGAGACAAGAGTAGAGATATAAGGGGGTGCATTGTTGTTGAGGGCTTTATTCGTTAGGGTCATTAATTTAAATTACATAGAAGTGCGACACTGAGTGACGATTATGGTAGTTGAGTCTAGTAGAGGCATTCATTATGGATTGGAGTAGAAATAGGCGGGTGATAGGGAGGCTTGAATGCAGCGAGTTGCAGTAGTTGAGGCGAGATATGATGACAGAAGGGATTAGAATTTTAGTCTCTGTAAGATTGTACAGATGATTTTTAGGTGAAAAAGACAAGATGTTGTGATTGATTTTATGTAAGTAATGAAAGAGAAGGCAGGTTCTACTATAATACAAAATATGAAATTAGTAATCTGAGGGGAGGTAGTATGAAAAAGCTATATAAATTAATTGAAATAGTAAGTACTAATTAAATTTATTGAATTCATATTTGTCAGAATGAAAAAGTGTAAGTTAGTTAAATAAACAATAAAAGGGAGAAAAAGAACACCTATATATCCAAACCGGTTTAACCTCCTAAGATAAGGTAGTAATTAATAATAATTCAGACATTTTTATCTGAATAAATAACATTTCTCAATTTATTTAATGCATATACAAGTACAACATATTAAAAACAATTACAAATTTACATATAGCAGCAATATACAATCACCAGAACACTGAGAAAAAAAGTTAAGTATGATGATATAATTGCTATATAATGCAAAATAATTAAATTTTAATATGACCTAAATAAAGATCAAAGTGATAAAGTGCTCAGTGTTATAAAGGGATGATTCAATGAAAAATTATGCTATTCTGATTTGGTGGTAGTGGAGCCCACCATTTACTCCTTTATACTAATTCTAAATATGCTGTCTGCACAAAACCTGAAAAAACTAAATAAACTAATCCTGATGGTGGTACTGGGGATCCACCAATTACCCCCTAATCTAACATACTAAAGCTAAACTACTCTAAAAGTGACTAAGTGCTGTGCCAACTTTATATCTAATTTATATAGCAAGCAGATATTTAAATCAAAACTATTAATGCCATAATTGTGATAAGTCGATATAATAATAATAAGTATGTAGCAGTATACTCTAAATGTAAGCAGTTCTAATAATATATCTTAATTATCATACAGGGAAAGATTATTATATCAGAATATATCTCTGTAGTATGATTGTCTTCTTATATATTATATAGATCTAAATCATTATTATCCAATCTCTTAATATTTGGAGACAGTGTTCAACAGTTCTCTATATATATCTCATAACAATTATACAGGGACATAATCAAAACGTTTACAATTGACAAAGAAGTATAACTATGACTTATCCTGTATGTTGATGTTTTCTTTCCATTATGTATGGTAGTTTTATGACTCCATCGCTGTCAGTTTGGCACCAGTAAACGCTGGACTCCTCTCTAGGTCCTGGTGAAGTCACTGCTGCAAGACAAGACCGACTCGAGCGTTTCGCGTCACTTCCCCTTCCTTAAAACAACGGGCCTGGGTGGTGGGAGTGATGAGTTTGAGTTGGAGGCAGATATCCCGGAGTATATACTTGAGAGGCAGTTGGCAACTTGTGATAGAATAGAGGGGGATAGACCAGGTGCTGAGAGGTAGCTTTGAGTGTCATCTGCATATAGATAATACTGAAATGCATAGGATTTAATTAGGGTACCAAGAGAGGATGTATAGATGGAGAAGAGGAGGGGGCCTAGGACTGAACTTTCGGGTACACCAACAGTCAGAGGATGAGGTGAAGAAGAGACGCCAGAGAAGGAGACGCCAAATATTCAATCTTCTAGGTATGATGTGAACCATGAGAGAGGGTGTTCAATTGTGTCAAAAGTAGTAGAGAGATTCATGACCTAAGCAAGGCCCAGTTGGTATGTACGGGTAAGGGTTTAACACAATTACCTCTAACATATCCTGATTAGACCCAGACTACTTCTTGGGCTAAAATATAATGAGTAGACACAGACTACTACTTGGGAGGAAAACTGGTCACAGCGTTTATTGGTAAACACAAATAGACATAATAACCATAACCATTAATAAATAAACATAACCAAGTGAGGGAAAGAGACTGGCCAGAGACAGTACACCCTACGCCCTGAAGCCACATCCAGGGCCTACCGTGTTGTAACATCCGGACCACCGTAGGGTAGGATCTTACCCATTTTACCACTGTCCCAGCGACTTCCCCCACCACCCAACATGGAGAAGACCGCAGAATACCTTATGCGGACTCGACTACTCCCCCCAAAAACGGCATGGCCAGCTGCATACCTCCTAAAACACCAGCACTCCGAACTCGATCTCTACTAATGAACTTGAGCCCGAGCTGAGCTGTACTCGAAACCGACTGCTTCCTTACAGCTCATACATGTCCTTCTCGCATGAGAAAACTTTTTTGCTCTTGATACCCCTCGAGCAACGGGTGTATGTTACCAGGACCTTGACTGCCACTCGGACCAATGCCAAGGTAGGCAGCGGGAAATGATACTCGCCACCTGCTCTGCCAGCTTATGTCACTAACCATTCCAGGAATTGATTGTACTCCCATTTGCCCCTGGAGCACCGCCCGGCCATGGGCCGCAGTTGCAAATGAAGCAAAGCTTCTACATGGACAGATTCCCCGATAGCCAATGACATCACCACGTGTAACCTTCCAATTCTCCCAACCACCTTCTCCAAATCTGCAAGGTTGCTGCGGTGGCTGCTTTGCACCAAGCAAATGGGTACCCAGTTCCAATGTGGAATACACCCAACGCTGCCTGCAGTCTCCAACACTGTAGCATCATAACCATAGACATTCTGTCCTATTCCAAGGAAGGAGAGGACCAAGAGAGCCATAATCCCATGAAGGGGGAAGCAGTCCGTGTGCCTTTCACACCGTAACTTCCACCGTTTGCCCACTTTCTCGATCTTGGATCATCACTGTCAAATGGTTGCCTTATCACCTTGGATCACCCGATCAGTCACCTGAGGTCGACATACCTTGTCTGTGTTCCAACCAACCTCCTATTACCCTTGCGACCAACGGGAAAGAGATGACAGCACAGAACCGCAAGGCTTCCCACATGTCGCAAACCTCCTCCGTACCAGTGATACACCAACTACGCATTCCAGCCCAAGATTGTCTGCAAGCCACAAAGGGGAGAGCACCAGGGTGCTTGTTGCACTGCAAACTACCTCCCTTCCTCCACATGGTCAATCTTGGCCACTGCGTATACGGTCACATGATCACCTTGGAGCCCAGGACCAATCCTGCGAGTTCAATATACCTTGTATGTTTACCCGCCGTCCTCTGCCTACCAGCGGGAAGAGTTGGCTGTACAGAACCTCAAGGTTTCACACTTGTCACAGACTTCTTTCCATCACCAGGTATACCACCACACGGTCACATGATCACCCTTAGGATCGAAGACTGGGCATATGACAGTGCACAAGAAACAGCTCATCCTCTCACCCTGGCCAGCAGTCTGAGGTGTACCCTAGAAAGGATGGGGGGGGGGCGCAATCCCATCCTAATTAACCCACTCTGAAAGCCACCTCTTTTGGCTCACTTGTGTCATTCGCAGTCGTTCCCAGGGAGAAATATCCTGTAGTGCATCAGTCTGGTCTCACTCAAAAGAGTGACCCAGCCCCGAACTACCAGGCAATGCTACCCTGGCTGGAGAAAACAGCAAACCCCAGCTCGGTGCCTATGCTTCCCTACACCATATGCTCCCCTATCGTTCCAGAGCCCTGTGTCTTCAGACAACGTAGACGTGAGTGGAACGATGCATAACTGAGGGTGAATTGCTGCCAAATTATCCCAACTAATGATAAACTGCTGCCCTAATCATCTGCCACCGAGCAGCACATCACTCTAAAAGGACCACCGATGCCCCTCCACAGTGGGTAAAACTTTGGCGGATTATACGACATCCCAGATAATAACACAACCCCAACAGGGGATACCACTCAACCTGGCCCTCGTAGTGGGGAAAAAGTGGACCCTCCGACCTGAACCACAATTCTATTTTGCTGAATGCCACACACTGTTCCGCACCTATTGGGGGAGAATACCAAAATGCTCAAATGACTCCGCGGACATACATAAATGACCCAGCAAGACCGAGGGAATTATGTCCCTTATACCTAGTACCAGATGGACCGCCTTGAATAGGAACTTAGCCCGGAAATTGATAACAAGCTGCACAAACATAACTATTATCACATAGAATAGTTGTCAAACTACGAAACATCATCACGCTTTTACAAGCTTGCGTAGCAAGCTCGCAAGAACTTTGTGAGGGACGCAGTTCAGGCCGCAAATGTGGACCCTCACGAAGCGAGGGGCCGCATTTGCGGAAGGTGGAGGCTCATTGCAGGTCGCAAATGCGGACCCTCGCCTCACAAGCGGTTACAAACAGCCATAGAAGTGGGACTTTGAAAAAAACAGTTTAACACGCAATGGCCAAATACTGACTTACACAAAAAATACGAGCCGCGGGACTTGGAATAAAAACCATTACGAACTCGTAAAAATATGACCTTAACTCGCAAAAATATGACCTTAACCTGGAGGCCACCAAACCCCTGGGAACAAGCAGTGACCTGCAGCTCCATCTTCCCTCACGGCTAGCTGGGGGACTACTGATGCAATTTGGTGCCAAACCAGCCTATAAATGGCTCCACCTCCCCCAGCTAGCCACCTCCTTCCATACCGGTCCTGCCAGGTCGAGGGGCCCTCCTTCCAACCCCAGCAGGCTGGGGTGACCTCCAGGCCCTTCAAGAGAATTAGAATAGAGAAGTGACCCTTTGACTGGGTGGTGAGCAAGTAATTAATTACTTTTGTGAGAGCTGTCTCTGTGAAGTGTTGGGGCTGGAAGCCAGATTGGAAGGGGTCAAGAAGGGAGTTGGAGGAAATAAATTGGGTGAGACGATTGTAGATGAGTCGTCAAGTAGTTTTGGGGAATAGAGAGATAGGGTGATAGATGCAGAAGTTGGGTCAGATAAGGGTTTCTTAAGAATAAGTGTAATTATGGCACGTTTTAAAGATGATGGAAACTTGTCAGTGTATATGGAATTTGGATAGATGTGTGAGAGCTGGAAGAAATGTGATAGAGAGTGGGAGGGATGAGCTGTGATGGAACAGGGTCATGTGGACAAGTTGTAAGGCGAGAGGTTGATAGTGGACTAGAAACTTCATCCTCTGTTACAAGGTCGTCCATAGCGGATGTGGGATTGGGGAAGGGTAAAGGATGGGTGTTGTCGGTTTGTTGAGAGGAGAGAATGTTTAAGTCTGGTTGAGAGGAGAGTTTGTTGTGGATGATTTCAATTGTATTTATAAAGTTTTAACATATATATATATATATATATATATATATATATATATGTATATATATATATATATATATATATACTGTATATATATATATATATACAGTATATGTATAATCTTCTTAAGAGTGCTCTTAAATATAGAAGAAATTTAAAGTGATACAGCAAAAGTACCAAAAACATATGAATGGAAGTGTTAGGTAGCTGAGTTTGAAAGTTGGATGTTCTAAGCATACATTATCTTTACATTAACTCTCTCTCAAAGTCTCCTTATTTAGCCCTATTAATTATCTCAGAGTTGGGCCTGATAAAGAAGAGGAGCTTGCCCAGTTAAAATAATATGTAATGACAAAGATTTTTGCGATTAAACATGTGCCTTTAATCCTTTATCCAATAGTATATTAATAGCCTTAATTTAGGAGGATTATCTAATGTATGTCTAAAATACATTATTTTCAAGTTTAATTCCTTCTAATGGAACAGTAACTGGTAAACTACTCAAGTTCCATAACTAGATTTATTTATTTATATATATATATATATATATATATATATATATATATATATATATATATATATATACAGTAGATAACATTTCCACTCCAATTTTTTACAACCAATTGCAGTTATATTTATTTATTTATTATCTTTTTTATGTGTCACATTTATGCAAGTCTTGCCCATTAAGGTGTGGTCCCCAGTTTTTACAATATATTTGTGTGACACATTAAATTTGAAGCCCGTATGTGCAACGTGAGACCCGCAATAGCTGCGAGCTTGAAAATTTGCAGATTTCCGGTGCTATTAAGATAGAATATGCAGCGAGTTACGGGCTTGAGAGGCAAACTCGTAAACCATTTTTCGGTTATTGGATGTGTGGCCGTGAACGTGATCAATTAGTCAAACTCGTAGTTACGGGTTTGGATGGAGCCAATGGAAACAGAGATCGTTAGAAATACGTCACTGAAAAATGGAGGTGGGATTTAAAAGTCTTACGGAGTTCAATTACGAGTTACGATGAGACCCACATTCCAGATATGATGCAATATTCATAAAGCCGTAAATATAATATTCTATTACATGCGAGTTCCATTATATGTATTAAAAATTGATTGCCGGATTGATATAACATGGAAATAAACATGAAATAAAGTATTCTTGTGGCCCTTGGGCTATTAATTCCAAGCCCTAATATCACTTTCCCTGTTCATAAAAGTACAGTAGTGTGTGTATATGTGCATTTAAAGTGCTACATATACACTTGCACTTTGCCCCCCTTGCGGGTCCTCTCTAGCACTCGTTGGCTTCTTGGCTCCATTTGCGAGTTACGAGCTTGAACGCCAGTGATTTTGATGCAATTTAATAGCTCAATTGGAACGTATCGGTTACGGGTTTGACAGATCAAAGGATTTGCAGGCTCGCAAGTCAAATTCTCAAGTATCCTAACCCGCAGTTCGTCGGTGGGCTGGTTTAAAAGGCCAATTTAATAGCCGTAAGTCTTGCGAGCTACGTTATGAGCTAGGTTTTTACAAGTTAGGGGAATTTAATGGGGCTGCAGGGCTCAATATATTTATCAACAGTCATATACTGTAGTTCTATGTAGGACCCCCAAAAGCTCCCAGTTAATCTGATCTAAAAGCCTCACTCATCCCCAGATCTCCTGAGATATAGAGCATTTTCAGTGCTGTGGAGCTGCTTTACTAAGTGATTATAACTCACGCCATGATGTCATGGCTTGTCTGTAAAGGGGAAATTACTCCTCCGACTTGTCTATAAATACCTCTTTCAGCTGGGAATAGTATTTCCTGTGTAAGTTTGGTTATATTTTTATCTTATTTGACACATCTCTATATTTCTGCCTCTGCCTGACTATACCCAAAAGAGGCACCAAGACAGTGACAGTGCTGCGAAACAGGGAAGAAAATGTATGGGGAAACAGTAAATTATTAAGTGTATGCCGATAAAAGGAAATGTTTCTGAATTGATTAAATACTATGTGAAATTAAGTCTTGTTTTCTGTATTACAGTGTATATATAATGGAGAGAAAATGGGTGAGTTACAGCCTAAGTCAAAGAGGCCCAGACCAAAGAAAGCACATTTTTGGTGGCCAGATGACAGCCTGAACTTACTGATACAATGCAATGGAATATGCACAGAATTCTCTACATGCAGAGAATATTCTGTCTGTAAGTGTAACTGGCACTTTTTGACTCACTATATAGTTACACTGACACTTTTACACTCATGATTTTCTATATACAGTAGGTGTGTGGTAAACTTATGACTGGGATATAGCAATATGAATGGAGGAGTGGAAAATGGGTCATTGGGAGGCTCATATATCTGAACGTTCCTAAAGCAGCAAAACCTATATACGCCCCTACATGTAGTTTACAAACGGCAATTCATATCTATCTATCTATTTTTATTTATTTATGTTATGTCTTTAAGACTACAAAAACTTTTAGGCTTTGATAGCAAATGGAAAACAAAAGAAAGTCTCATCTATTTTCTCGATTTTAAAAGTGTATGCCTAAAGGAACACTGTAGTGATAAAAAGTCATGGCCCTTTAAAATCAATATCTAGCATACATAAAGCCACTTATTATATAGGATATGAATTATTACTATTTTTCATTGCCACCTGCTCCTCTATGAGTCTGCCAAGTTGGTCTCTTGACTCGTGTCACTGTGAGTTGGGTTGGCAGCAAGCTGTGATCCTCCATTTTGCATCTCCTAATACAATCAAAGCACAATCGACAGCTTCCTATTGATCCACCTTGTCATGTGGTGTAATGTTGGAACCAACACCACATGACCATTGGAAACTGTTGTCTTTACTGGGCTTGCTTTTTAACATGTAATCTGGAGAGTCACACAATATATACAGGCTGCTGCCTGCCCACCTTACACACTGAGGTATGGAAGGCGGAAGAGAGACCAACATGTCAGACACCATGTAATAACTCATATCTTTATATAACTGGGTTAATCAACTGTTACAACCCATTTCTTGGTTGTGCTTGAAAGGGTCACTAGACCGATTCTACCTGCAGGTTGGAGATTCATTTGTATCCCTGCTAACAGGATATGAACCAGAGGTAGGACAAGTCCCACCAATTCTACCACAGGCCAGGGCAACTTGTAACTTGGGTAGCAGGTACTGGACAAGTTGTAGGAGTCAGGACAAGTTACCGGATACCAGCATAAGATACAGAAATAATATTTCCCAGAAATGATAAAAAGCCATCCCTCTAGAATTAAAGACACACCTTTTGTCAGATAACTGGATAAGATTGAATTGACTTCCCCTTCTCTGGACAAAAAGCAGACCATTTGCTTCATTCAATGCAACCAGAGCTCTCCTTAAAAAATAAACACCCCTCTCACAAACACAACCTTTACCAATGTTCCACGGATCCTTCAAAAATATTGCAAATACATCAAAATTATTTTTTTCTAATTAAAAACTAACTGTAGGATTTTTTTCCCTGATTTATTTTGCTCTTAGTCACATTTGAAGTTTTTAAACATATATATTTGTTAATTGTGCAGTGGTCCCTTATTAGCAGAACTGGCTCCTTAGCCACATATTACTTATGGTGTACATTCTGGCACTAGCGCCATAGGGAATTTGGAGGAATAAAACAGAACCAGGGGACCTATTTTCTCAATGTGTTCTGCAGAAGAACCTATTTGGAAGCAATAAATGTATCTAGTGGTACATTCATTACAATATCCAAGATTTGTATTATAATAGAAGCTAATTAGTTGTGATTTATTTTACAGAATGATAGCAATGTAATAGTAAATCTTATTATCTCATTTTAAATCTCATTATAACTGGAACCAAGCAGTAGGGATCCACAAGGAGGCTGCACAAGGTAAGTGCCAACTGCAATAAAATCAGAATTTAAAAAAAAAAACATTTAATATAGCTTTTAAAATTTAAATTCGGACTAGCAGAGCTTCTTCCTATCAGTGGTCCAGGAGGTATTTAAGGCCCTGCCCCGAAGGCTCTCCTAAATTTTAATCAGCATAGGTTTATTTGCAGTGACAAATGCACATAGCGACAGGACAGCCACCTGGTCAGAAACTCTCCCAACCCCTGGACATGAGAGGAGGTGATTAGGAGCATATCTGGTGAATTATGACACAAAGTGGAAATATAATTTTGAAATGTTATATTCAGTTCCTGATTTTGTTGCTAATCAGTAATATAAGGGACACAATGTTTTCATGTTTTTGCATGAACAGATATTAAGCTAAACCTGCACAGAGCACGCTATATTATGTACGTCTCATTGGCCTATTTTGTCCTTAAAAAAATTCTTTGCATCCCTCACAAACTACCAGCCTTCCTAGCCAAAATTGATGCAATATATTCCATTGCTGATACAGCTAAACTCCTGCTCTATCCAGTCCACTAAATCCCATTGCCTTTCTTGTGGGTCTCTAAAACACATATCAATAGGGCTTTGCAACGGTTCATTTATCTCCAGACATCACCCACCCTCTCTGTCTGAAGATCTATTGCTAGGACTTTGATGCAAAGCAAATCTTCAGAATCCAGCTTTAATAAGGCATCACTTCTGTTCTTCGCATGTTTGGCAGTACATAAAATTGACCCCTTTTCTCGTAATCGCATTGACAGGATCTCTTGTTTGGATTCACTAGAGGGAAGGCAGTCTGCAATGTAAGCACGATATTGTATTACCCCCGGCCCGAGCATCCTCTCCATATTGATTTCTGATACACAGCTCTCTGGCAACAATCCATTCCCTGCTATCTCTCTCTCTGTTCCCAGCTTCCGGAGATGACGATATTATTATTTTTTTATTCAAATGTTCTTGAGGATATGAAGATGCAAGCAGACAATTTCTAGGAGGAGGCAGTCATATATTTAAAATACACTATTTTGAAGAACTACGCATGAAAATAGAGAAAATGAAAATGATGCAACTATTATTTTTATTCTTTTATTTGTAACGCGCCAACATATTCCGTAGCGCTATACAGCAGTTAAGTACATGGCAAAAACAAAATTAACACATTGCAAAAAATGGAGAGCCCTTTTTTCGAGCTTAAAATCAAATATTTACTTTATTAACTTTTATATGTAACTATGCTGATGTGCTGATCTACTTCATAGGTTGTGAAGAGACTTTGAAGTCTCTGTTTGCTCAAAGAGAATGCGGTAGTTTCATCTGCCAATGCTTACATTAGAATGAATGGAAAGCTCTTTTTTTACAAATGAGAGATGAAACGGAGCCATTTAGTAAAGAATAATTGCATGTTAAAGTAAGAAATCTAAAGGCTGTGTTTATTTTTAATTTTTTGCTTTTTATTTTGCCCATTACAAAGTTTATTATTTTTAAAAGATTATACAAAAAATAATTGACTACAGAGGTCCTTTAAAGCATCACTGTGCTGCTGTACCATCAAGAGCTAGGTTTAATTAAGCATTGATCATTAGTAAAATTCAAAGTCAATTATTTCAAAAAGTAATACTCAATATTACATTTACTTTCAAACACTCAAATGAACAAAATTATATTTTGAGCTAATTGGTTCCCTTGATATCAAGTTTTTGCTTTTGATTTTTCTTTAAACCATATAGAACTGTTCTCTCAGATAGCCCCACCTTTTCCTTTACCTTGATGACCTAACTAGTCTATTATTTGAAAATGACTTTAATATTGATTATTCCTTTTATAAATGATTAAATATTAATTTTATTAAGGATGAATGCATAATTAAAATCACGAGCTTCTCTCCTTAGGATAGTAGTATACTTTGGTGGATATTGTGTGTGTAACAGGGGCATTTACATTTCTGGAGAACTGTGCTTGCATTTTTTGATACAAGCTTCCCGATTCTGGGCCTTTGAGGGGTGTGGTGCAGTTATCAATCAGATCCCTGTTCCCATCTTCCCCACCCTTCCCTCCACAGATGGATAAAAACACACCTTCATGATTTAGCTCTTAGGAAGTAATATAACAAAGACAAAATGGATTCCTCTGTCGACAATCAGAGTCTTCAGAAATTCTGATCCTCTCTAAAAATGTTGTTACATCTGTAGCTTATATAGCTGCTAATGTTGTTAGTTTGTTATATAGTTCACAAATATGACTTTTTTCTTAAAATACACTAGACCTTTAATGTATGCCTTAAAGGACCACAATACTATAAAAAAAAATATGGCTGTTAAAATGAAAGTATGTGCATAAGAATACTTGATTTATAATGTTTAAAAGTCAAGAATTCTTATGTATGCACTTGAATTTTACCACCATTTTTTTTTTTAATACAGTGTTCCCTTAATAACAGTTATCTCACTTCACTTACTACACGTTTAGCCCTGTTATGCCCTCCCTACACTCTAACCCTCACCCCAACACTCTAACCCCCCGCCCCCAACACTCTCAGGTTCATTCCTTCCTTGTGCCCAGTCATGACTGTTAGTATTTGAAACATACCCCCTCCTCTCACATGTGCTCAGAAGCAGCTAGCCAAGCTCCTGTAGAGATTTATATACTCCACTCACACAAGTATCCTGAAAGCCTCCCGGCTATTTTTCTAATTATAAATAGTGTTTTTTCTGCCTTATTACACTCTTAAACATTTTTTAAAACATATTTTCCCTATCATAAGATTGTTCTTGTATTGTCTATGTAACTGTTAGATTTTTCATTGAATACACAATTAAATATTGTGTTATTTAAGGCCTTTTTTGCTAGAGGAATTCCGTTGCTGCATCTATGATACATGAATACATGTACAAGTGACAGATACATCTCTCCTGTCAGGACATGAGGTTACAAGAACCTGACTCATCAGTGACCCAGGCAGACAGGATGGAGATAGCTCAGATAAAGAGCTTGAGTTACACCTGGGTTCGGAAATATTGTCTATATGAAATAACATTGTATTACACATAATTATGATACTAATTAATTGATTGAAAACTACTGTATGCAGGAGAATTAAATACCCACTCAATATAAGACATGGGTGTAAAGGTACAATATAATAAATATCTCTCTGTTTAAATAAAAAAAATAATAATATAATATATATATATATATATATATATATATATATATATATATATATATATATATATTCTAGATTAATGTGCCAGTGTAAACGCTTTTCGCGTTAAATGTATTTTTAGATCACCATTAATTACAGGCTGTCTATACAGTAATCATTACGAAAAACTACTATACGCAGGAGAACTAAATACCCACAGATTATAAAACATGGGAATACCATAGTTCTAAGTGCAGACCTTTGTTGATATCTTTACTTTTTAATAGCTCACCTAGACTTGGCATAGCTTTCATCACCAGAAGCAAACATCTTTTAATTTCATGGCTGCAGTCACCATCTGCAGAGATCTTGGAGTTCAGGAAAATAAAATCTGTCACTGCCTCCACTTCTTCCCCGTGTATTTGTTAGAAACTAAGATTACCTTTTGCCATGATCTTCGTCTTTTTAACATTGAGCACCAGGCCAGTTTTTGCATTCTCTTATTTTACCCTCACCAATAGGTCCTTTAGTTGTATTGATTCTGGCTTTGGGTTCATCCAGCCCGACCTTACTCATAATGTATCCTACATATAAGTTGAATAAATAAAGTGACAAAATGCAACCTTGTCTCACTCCTTTCCCGAACTTGAACCATTCTGTTGTTCCATGGTCGGTTCTGGCAGGGGCTTCTTGGTCCACATACAGATTCCCTAGAAGATGGTCTGGTATCACCATCTTGTTATGAGCTTGCCACATTTTGTTGTGATCCACCCAGTCAAAGGCTTTAGAATAGTCTATGAATCAGAAGTAAATGTTTTTCTGGGACTCTTGCTCTCTCTATTAATCAACGGACATTGTCAAATTGATCTCTTGTGAACCTGCTTCTGCGACACCTGGCTTGCCCATCTGGTAGTTCTCACTCCGTATATTGTTTGAGCTCAGCTTGCAGGAATTTAATAATTACCTTCCTGGCATGTGAAATCAGTATAATTGGTCGATTTTTTTAGCACTCTTTGGCACTGTATTTTTTGGGGAATGGGATGTAGACTGACCTTTTCTAGTCTACTGGCCACAGATGAGTTTTCCAAATGTATTGGCATAAGGCAAGCAAAACTTTTACAGCATCATCTTTTAGGATTTTGAACAATTTAGCTGCAGCTCCATCAACTCCTGCAACTTTGTTAACAACAAGGCTTCCTAGGGCCTATCTCACTTCACTCTCCAAGATATCTAGTTCCAGCTCATTGGACAAATTATTGAGGTTATCACTGCTGTTAAGATCCTTTCTGTATAGATCTTCTGTGTTCTCCTGTCTTCTATTCTTTATCTCATCTGCTTCTGTTATGTCCCTACCATTTTTGTCTTTTATCACACCTCCTTTGGCATGGAAGCTTCATTTGGATCCCTAATTTTCATGAAAAGATCTCTTTACTTTCCCATTCTGTTATCTCCTTGTTATGGACTGAAATCCGTATAAAATGCATTTATGTTTGTGTCCTACTTATATATCTTATCTTTGCAGTATTATCACGTAACCAAAGTTTTATTAATATTGCTGAAACATTGGGAACTCTAAGATGGAGGATTCATCACTTCCGCATGCAAGATGTTGGTAGCATTATGTCCGGTTTATCTAGGATGACGACAACTACCACACCTTGGACATTATAAGGAGAATGCTATTTTCCCTTTGTCCTGACCTCTTGACCTATGGGAAGTAAGACTCATCCCCTGTGGGATGATACTTGAAGTCTCCCAATACCAAAGATGGCTACTGAATAATATCCTGAGAGCAGTAAGATGGCATTCATATCCATGACCAAATAAAGATGTGAGCCCCGCCACCTTCCAGGGCCAATCAGAGGCCTTACTTAATCTGGCCATAATGACATCAGATCCGAAACCTAATAAGGATATGTGCCCCGCCGCTTTCCAGAACCAATCAGAGGCCTTACTTAGACTGGTGTTCACCAAGATGCAACATTTATCTGATTATTAAAAATGTTATAAATATGACAGCTGATTTTAATAAAGAAATGGGGCGAGAGAAAGCTTTATACCAGAACTCTGTGTTGGTGTATTATTTCTCTAAGGTGTGCACACTATATGTATATTGGTAATTTGGCCAGGGACAGATATCTCCGAGAACTATTATAGTTTTCTCCAAAACATCCTTCTATCTCTTTAAATTGCTCGTTATAGAATGTCTCCTTGTCTCTTTTTTCATTCTCTGGAATTCTGAATTCAGCTGGACAATTGTTTTTCTATTTCCATTACCTTTCCTTCTTTCTTTCCTGGGCTACTTTCAAAGCCTCATCAGATAGCCAATTTGCCTTTTTAGTTCTCTCTCTTTTGGGGATATTCTTTGTTGCTGTTCTCTGGACAATGACACACATGTCTGTGCCAGCTGTCTTTTGTTTCCATACTTTAGCATTCAAATCTCCTATGATGATAGTAACATCTTTTGTTAGTGTTTAATCTAGGAGGTATTGAAAACCCTTGTGGAAATGGACAACTTCCGTCTCTTTAGCATCCATGGTTGGAGCATAGACTTGGATTGCTGTGATGTTAAATGGCTTGCCTTGATTTCAAATTGAAATCATTCTGTCATTTATTGGGTTGTAACCGAACACTGCTTTGGTCACTTTTGATTGACTATGAGAGCTACTCCATTTCTTCTGTTGAATTCTTGAACACAGTAGAAGATTATCTAATGTGAAATGTCCCATTCCAGTCTATTTGAGTTCACTAGTTCACAGGGTATCAATGTTGTCATCTCATCTCATTTGACCACATCCAGTTTGCCTTGCCTAGTTCTAATGTTCCAGGTTCCTATACTGAATAGTGCTTTGCAGCAGCAGACTTTCCTTTCCAGACACATTTTTAGCAGTGTAACCTCTTGATTTTGACACAACCACTTCATTAGAACTGGTGCTACTCTTACTCATCCTCTGTTCTTCCCCAGTAATGTAGTATTCATCTTCTGACCCATGGGGCTCATCTTCCAGTACCATATTGTAATGTCTCTGGTTGTGCTTATCCATAAGGTTATCTTGGCAAAGATACTGGAGTGGTTTACCAGTTCCTTCTGCAGTGGGCTGATTTCCACTGTCAACTGTATAGTTCACAGCTTCATCGAGGTACTCAAGCCTCTCAACCATGACAAGGTAGTGATGAAGAAGGGGCTTCATTAAGGAGTCATCCTTTAAATCATAGCCATATATTCCCCTTTTGTCATCATATTTTTTTTATTACGTACACTAGATGCCTAAACATCATTGCATATTGTCAATCAAGAGCTTGATCCAATTAGATTAATTAAAATGCCTGTCAACTGGAAAAATGAACCAGTCCTCAGTAGTAGTTGCTTACAGGACTGTGTGGTGGCACGTCTTTCGTGCACTGGAGACCATGGCACCACCATCACGGCACAGAGAACTGTGCTCTGATGACGCTCTGCGCTCCAGCCTGCCCATATGGCACAGTGTCAGTCCCTTACCTTGCCAAGCAGGTCCAGTAAGTATGAGATGGGGGTCTATGTGGCAGATGGGACGGAGACTGGAACGCAGAGCGTCATCAGGACGCAGTTCTCGCAGCGCCCAGATAACGGCGCGCTGTCCTGCAGTGCACAAAGGTCGGCATGCTGGACTGTGTATATTAAAACTGACCCCAAAGAATTCCGACAGCACTCATAAAATTGTTTCATTATAAAAGTATTAATAAGCAGCATATAAAATGAATTGTGCAGATTTTTTAGATTTTTTTATTATTAAATACTAATAACATATTTATTAATGACTTAGAGGTAGGATTGGAGTGTGGTGTCTCCATTTTCGCTGATGACACGAAGGTAATTAAATCAGATAATGATGTGCTTTCCCTCCAAAGGGATTTACATAAAATTGAGGAATGGGCATCTAAATGGCAGATGAGATTTAATATGAATAAATGTTAAGTTATGCATCTGGGAAGGAAAATAGCCATGCAATTTATAATCTTAATGGAGCACATCTAGGTGTATCGGATATTGAAAGGGATTTGGGAGTACTTGTGGGCAACCACCTAGGTAACAGTGCTCAAAGCCAAGCAGCAGCTGCAAAGGAAAATAAAATATTATCATGTATTAAGAAGGGTATAGAAGCCAGGGAAGCAAATATAATTCTGCCACTATACAAATCTCTAGTACGTCCTCATTTGGAATATAATGTACAATTTTGGGCACCACTTCATAAAAAGGACATTTTAGAGATGGAAAAGGTACAGAGAAGGGCAACAAAACTAATAAGGGGAATGGAGGGGCTAAGTTATGAAGAAAGACTAACCAAATTAAACGTATTTTCTCTAGAAAAAAGGCGTCTAAGAAGAGATATGATTACCTTATATAAATACATCCAGGGTCAGTATAAATATTTGTCAATGGAGCTTTTTGTGCCAAGAGGTTTTCAACTGCCAAGAGGACATCCCTTGAGGTTATAAGTAAAAAGATTCCACCTTAAAGAAAGAAAAGGGTTTTTCACAGTAAGGTGGTTAATCTGTGGAATTCTCTACCAGAGGAGGTGGTGACAGCGGATTCAATAGATAACTTTAAAAGGGGACTGGATTTATTTCTAATTAAAAAGGGAATTCAGGGTTATCATGGATAATTAGAGAAGCAGTAATGATCCAGGGAGAAGTCCAGTCGCCGGTGTCTGGGATCAGGAGGGAATTGATTATTTATTTATTTTTATATACAACTAATTAATGAATAGTTAATCGGCATATTGCAGATCAGAGGAGATCTTAAAAGGTTGAACTTTTTTCAACCTTAAATACTATGGCCCTCATTCAATTGCAATTTGGCCAATTGAATAGGCCTCTAAATAAGCACATAACATATTTTTTTAAAGAAGTTTTTAGTTAGTAAGCATCTATCCAAAAGCAAGGTTTTCACAAACTAAAGACTTCTTTAAAAAATATATGCTCTGTGCTTATTTAGACCCCTATACAATTGGCCAAATCGCAATTGAATGAGGCCCTATGTAACTATTAAATTTACTACACTATTACTTTTTTGTCAGGAAAAGTAGAAAGGGCTTCCAATATATATGGATTGTACCTAAAACTTGTAAATATCGCTTGGATGACATTTTGTGAAGTCACTGATCAAATTAGCATTCTGGGCATTCCTCAGGGCAATATATATATATATATATATATATATATATTTATATATATATATAGTAAATAAATAGTTCATAAAGCGGTTAAAAAACCTGCTTCCAGCTCACAACAACAATCATTTATAATATGGTGGGCAAAAGAGCGATAGAAGCCCTCCACCGTACAGTAGTACAGTAAATAAATAGTACATCTGTGTTCACATTCGAATGCCTAAAACAAGTAAAAAAATCTGCTTCAAGCTCAGAATTCCGAGAAAAACAGTTATTACACTGCATTGTGGGAAGCGAAGCAGGGACATGCAAATGTGCCCACAAATTCCTCGCTCTTCAATCCATAGCCATTTTCAAACATGGCTTCCTTTAGCTTATGCCTGTTGTATTACACAACTTTAATGCAAAGCCATGGCTGGATTTTACACAAGCTGAGAATCCTAACCATGTACTGCTGTTTCATGCTTACTGCCTATCATCAGCATGGAGCGGGATCTCAGCCTGTGTTGTGGACTTTATGAGTAGGTAGTTCACCACAACAATCATTTAATATATGGTGGGCAAAAGAGCGATAGAAGCCCTCCACCGTACAGTAGTACAGTAAATAAAAAGTACATCTGTGTTCACATTTGAATGTCTAGAGTAAGTTAAAAAAAACCTGCTTCCAGCTCAGAATTCCGAGAAAAACAGTTATGACACTGCATTCTGGGAATATCACATATATAGTTGTGAGCATGCGTGCTGTTGCTAACGCTGCGGGCTCGCTTCGCGAGGGCCACAGTTGCTGGCATGGAGCGCCGAAGGACTTACGACACAGAAATACGACACAGAAAAACTGCCGAAACACGCGCACATGAAAAACACAATAAATACACACAACAAATACATAAAAAGCTTACCTACAGCAAGGGGGGCATCCAGGACCTTGAAAACTGAAGTTACACCTCAATTTAACTCGAAATAAAAGAGTTTAGACACCCTAAAATCTCCTAAGCGAGATAAAAAATGGCTACAGAAAAAAACAAAAACGAGGCTACAGTACTGTAGAGACGCAAAACACCACGAAACACCTACAGATTTTCCGAAAAAGACGTACGAGATTCAAAAACAAGGACGCAACCATCATCATTAGATTGTAAGTTTGCGAGTTTTCAATTGTGTATCCGTGTCTTGGAAACAAGCACTATATGCATTTGATTATAGCTCAAAAACTGGGCCCTCCATTCTTTATAAGGTGTTAAGTTTGTTTTTTGCCATGTACTAAACCCCTGTACAGCGCTACGGAATATGTTGGCGCGATATAAATAAAGATAATAATAATAATAATAATAATAATAAACACAATAAATACACACAACAAACATATAAAAAGTTTACCCACAGCAGGGGTGGGGGAACCCAGGTCCTCTGCAAGTGAAGTTACACCTCGATTTAAGTCCAAATTTCAGAGTTTAGACACCCGAAAATCACCTAAGTGAGAGAAAAAATGTCCGCCGAACAAAACGAAAACGAGGCTAAAGGACCCGAAACACGCAAAACACCACCAAACACCTACGTATTTCCCGAAAAAGTCAGACAATATCCGAAAACAAGGACGCAAAATCAGCCACAGCCGCATACCACACATTACACACTAACCGGAAGTACACAGCTACCCTAACGGATTTGCCTCGCGCACGCACACTATTACACTACACACTGCACACACTCATAACACTTACACAGCAGCTCCACAGCACTGATGCTGCAGCAACATGAAAACAGATTGCCAGCTCTTCAACACAATGCTTCCTGCATATATTACTTCACAATAGGTAAAGTATATTCATTTCTTATTTTAAAAAAACCTGCTTCCAGTTTCGAATTCTGAGAAAAACTGTTATTACGCTGTATTCTGGGAATATCACATACATAGTTGTGAGCATGCGGGCTGTTGCTAATGCTGCGGGCATGAGAAGTGAGGGCCGCAGTTGCCAGCAACTGTGGACTTCGCAAAATTAACGGAATTACGACACAGAAATACGACACGCGTTACGACCCATTACAACCTCGCAAAAAAACAGCCGAAACCTGCGCACATGAAAACATGAGAAACACAATAAATACACACAACAAATACATAAAAAGCTTACCCACAGCAAGGGGGGCACCCAGGACCTCGAAAACACCACCAAACACCTACGGATTTCCCGAAAAAGTCGGACAACATCCGAAAACAAGGACGCAAAATCAGCCACAGCCGCATACCACACATTAGGCGCCATTTTAAAACACTAACTTATACAATCCGGAAGTACACAGCTACCGGATTTGCCTCGCGCACGCACACTATTACACTACACACTGCACACATTCATAACACTTACACAGCAGCTCCACAGCACTGATGCTGCAGCAACATGAAAACAGATTGCCAGCTCTTCAACACAATGCTTCCTGCATATATTACTCCACAATAGGTAAAGTATATTAATTTCTTATTTCATTAATTATTGATTGCCATACCAAAAAAAAACACCAACGCTGCTCATAGTACACAAACAACCAAGAGCCACGCGATGAGCGCCAAAGGCGCTCAGTGCGAGGCTCGCAATGAGCACCGAAGGATATTAAAACACCAACAAAATTATTTTCGCACACAAACAACATTACCTGCCTTACAATCTTATTGCCGTCATTTTTTGACGGGCGTAGCATATATATATATATATATATATAAGGAGTCATAGAGAAGATTAACTGTGGAAAAGGTATGAAACTTGCCTAGTTTGCCAATTTATATGTTTGCAGAAAATCAGAGCTACCATTAAAAGGTCCATTTCCTTTACTGACACTTAGAATGCTGAACTGATTGACTCAAAAGTTTATGCGACAATAAAACTGCAGATACAGTTATAAATCTTGGCAGCTACACTCATATATTTGTTTTCTTCGGCAGCTCACATCTCCTAACATACATTTTGGAAAGTTCTAAAAGTTTTACACATATTTTTGAATTGATATAAGTGTACTCTTTCTTATAAGATTAAGTTGTATTTAAGTAAAGCATCGCCTGTAGGAGCGCTGCTAATGCAGAGTTGCCATTAACCACTCTAGTTTGATCAATGGCTTCAGCAGTTATTTGGTCCACCCAAATAATCTTTACAAGGTTTGTTTTAGTGGGTTGGGAGATACACTCCTCCTACTTTGTATGCCTCAAATAATAAAGGTATGCTTTTTTTAAAATAATTTAAGCTTCTTGTTATACAATTCAGTTTAAGCAGTTGCTGCCTATACATATTTACTAAATGGCTAAAAAATCAGTGCCCCTCTTTGTCATGGAAGCTTAATAATAATTTGACAGTTTTGTTCTATCTTTGTTTATTTAAAATGGTAATATAAGAACATTTCCTATGCAGATAATAAGGTGCTTTCCTATTTTATGCTAGCACACATGCACGTGCATCTGTTATGTGCACACGCATGCTGCACTGCCCTGCGCTCATTAAACTGTCTCCTTGTGGCCAGTAAGTGGTTAGGGGTTTTCGGGTTAGGTTTACAGGGTTAGGGCTAGGGTCGGGAAGGGGTGTAGGGGGTTAGGGGCTTAGGGACTTAGTTTTCGGGGGTTAGGCTAAGAGGGTTAGGAGGTTAGGGTTAGGGCCGCCAAGGGGTGTAGGGGGTTAGGGGCTTAGGAGGTTAGGGTTAGGGCCAGCAAGTGCTGTAGGGGGTTAGAATGAGGGTTAGTGTCGGCAAGGGGTGTAGGGGGTTAGGGCCGGCAAGGGGTGTAGGAGGTTAGGATTAGGCCCTCTAACTGCTGTAGGAGGTTAGGGCCGCAAGGGGTGTAGGGGGTTAGGGGCTTATGGAGTACATTGGAAAGTGGGACGCAAGCGCACCCGGCAACAGGAGGCTTCCAGTGTGCTAGCATAAAACAGGAAAGGTCTGATAATAATAAAGTAAATAATAAATTAATTTATTTCAAACCCAAAAAATGTTTAATATAATTTACAATATAATTATTTGAATTATATTTCCTATGAACAAATATATATATATATATATATATATATATATATATATATATATATATATATATATATATATTGTGTCAATTCTTTAAACAAGGATATGTTTGTTAATAATTATAAATGATAATTGGTAAAGAGAAGCAAATTGAAAAACACATAACAGTGATACTATACTCTCTGGAAGCTCACAGGCTATAGATATGGCCTTTACAACAGGAAGGAAGCTTAAGTGTTATTAGACTACTCTTCCCATTAGATCTAATCAAAGGTAATTAGGTTAGGCCTGGCTGAGCCTCTGTCTCACCCTGTGATTGGAAGCACTTGGCTGGAGGATAATCAGACAGAACAGAAACTTCATTAGATTGTAGAAACTCAGCAATCTCTGGACGATCAGTGACTCATAGTCCTGAAACCCACCTTCATTGTCTTAAAGGGCCAGTTCAATAACCAGATAAAGGGCTGTGAGCATCTAGTTCACCACTTGTTAGTTCAAGAATTTTGTGTTTATAGTCAACAATCAAGCCATACATATAATGGTTTAAAATCAAATATTACCTGCCTGGTGTGCTGTGTCTGTCTCAACCTTCTCTTCCCATGACTCGCATTGTTTGTACTGAAGTCAATGGAGTCACCTGAAAGCTGTTTAATTGTTCAGTAGTTGAGACTTGTCTCCCACTATCCCTGTGCTACATGAATGTTGTTAGTGATATCAGAGGTGTTTTTGTTGCCTGATTTTCCAAACAATGGTTAATTAACATAATGTAACAGTTGTCAAATGGCTTACAGACAAATAATGTGAGTTGCATGATAGGAGGGAGACCCAACACCTCAAGCAGGTAACATTAATTTTAAAACCATTTTATTTACAGATTCATTTATTTCTCACCTTATAAATGAACATTTCATGAACCAAAAGTTGGTGAAATAGATACTCACTGCCCTTTACCAGGTTCTTGCACAGTAAGCTCCAAAATCTCTGTATCAAGTGGGAAGTAACACAGCAAAGGTCACAGTTATAGCATAAATAAACAAAATTAGAATTGATTGTTTAAGGATGTGAGAAGTGTTAGATAATTAACCAAAAAAGCTGGCTATTCTATGCATAAATTACATGAAGAGGAACTCCCATCCTCTGGTGATTAATTATATCTCACAATAAAGAGCGATAATGAGGACCTATGAGAGATAAATAATTATTACATCCGTGGGAAGAACTTTTCCTGTAATTAATGCTTAAAATACCCAATTTTGCAGCTCAAGTTATTGTTTCCATTCAAAACTATTTTAATAGCAACCAACTATAATTTAACTTATTTATGTGTTTACTTTTTCTTTCTGCAATATCTGGGGCTGCAAAGAAAAACATAAATGTTTTCCCTGTTTTGCTCTGAATTAAAATAAATTAGCAAATTGAAATCATGTATATAAACAACATGCGTTAAAGGACATAAATATAGTACACATCAAACTATTAAAAAGTACTTTGTCTTTCTGATCCACCAACTAAGCATGGCCTGATATTTAATTCTAATGGGGTGATTATAACACTGGAATGGTGTTCCAGTTATCAGCTACCCTTTATGTAAAGTAGTACATTACCTTGACATTTTTCACCTTGTTTGACACATTATTCTTGAATTTCTCATTTTCTTAATGACACTTGCCTCTAGAATAATATATGGATGATAGATAGATAGATAGATAGATAGATGTCTGGTGGACAATCCATGCACTAGCTTTACAACTGTTTTCAATGACTCCTAACTGGCTGGACATAGATTACCCTGGATGAACCTAATTTATGTACAGCGCTATGGAATATCTCCGCGCGTTATAAATAAACTATAATAAAAATAATATGTAATGTGTAATACAGCATGCATAAGCTTAAAGGAAGCCATGTTTGATAATGGCTAAGGAATGAAGACCGAGGCATTTGTGGCCATGTTTGTGTGTCCCAGCTCAACTTCCCAGAATGCAGTGTAATAACTGTTTTTCTTGGAACTCTGAGCTGGAAGCAGGTTTTTTAACTTGCTTTAGACATTCAAATGTGAACACAGATGTACTTTTTATTTACTGTACTACTGTACGGTGGAGGGCTTCTATCACTCTTTTGCCCACCATATTATAAATGATTGTTGTGGTGAACTACCTACTCATAATTTCCACAACACAGGCTGAGATCCCGCTCCATACTGATGATAGCCAGTAAGCTTGAAACATGTACATGGATTGGATACTCAGCCTGTGTTTATTCCAACCTTGGCTTTGCATTAAAGTTGTGTAATACAGCATGCATAAGCTTAAAGGAAGCCATGTTTGATAATGGCTAAGGAATGAAGAGTGAGGCATTTGTGGCCATGTTTGTGTGTCCCAGCTCAACTTCCCAGAATGCAGTGTAATAACTGTTTTTCTTGGAACTCTGAGCTGGAAGCAGGTTTTTTAACTTGCTTTAGACATTCAAATGTGAACACAGATGTACTTTTTATTTACTATATATATATATATATATATATATATATATATATATATATATATATATATATATATATATATATACACTAGGAAACTGACCATCAAAAATGACGGGAATAAAAATCCCCCCTCCCCTGTGTCTCCTTTCCCCCTCTCCTTCTCCTGTGCCTCCTTTCCCCCTCTTCCTTTCCCCACTCTCCATCCCCCGTGTCTCCTTTCCCCCTCCAGTACCTCCTTTCGATGCGCGGCTTGATCCATAAAATTGTTCCGGACGGGGGACGGGAGCCGCAGAGGAGAAGATGGAGTGTGGTTCTGCTGGCAGGCGTGCATACAGGTATGTGCTTCAGCTACTGGCAGGGTCGCATCCAGGTACTGTGGTAGGGTCGCATCCAGGTACTGGGATGGATGATGCAAGCTCTGGGGAGGCCAGGAGGGCATGATGCAAGCTCTGGGTGCCTCGCGATGAGCCCCTCATTTGAGCCCCTTCTGGCAGGAACCAGGTACTACTGGAGGTGATGCGAATCCTGGAGGCCTCGTGATAACTGCCTCTGGCCCTCAACGCAAGCCCTGCAATGAGCGCCTTTGGCGCTTATTGCAGCCCCCGTCTGGTGTTGGTCACTTGGGCCTAACTGCTCGCCATCGCAAACATTACACACAGTGACAACTATATACATGATATATATAGGTATATTGGCAGCAAGATCCTCTGGGTGAAACCCACAAACAGAACAGGAGACCACTTAGTTGAGAGGCAGATTGAACTCGTTGCCCACACTGGGTAGCCTCCACCCACACTGATTATAGAGAAAAATAGAGAAAACACTGAGATTTGAATATATATTACTGCCCTTCAGCTGTTTTAATAGTTACCTAACTGGGCTTGATAAACATAGATGACTCCCGCAAATGTTAATATATCACTACACATGCAGTCTGTGGACAAGGACAAGTCAGTGTCTCCTCAATTGACAAGTGGCTCACAACCAACCCAAAATCCACTGCACAATGTCCATTTTTTTGGACTTGACAATCGATTTATCAAAACCAAAAAACAATGGCTGTTCAAAGTAAAGAATAAATAATAAATGAAAGGTTATGTTTTCTCCTTTTTACTTTCTACAATTGTTTGTCCATTCTGAAGTCAAGCTTCTAAATAGGAGCATAGTGTAGATATAGGATGTCAGTGTCGTGTGTGTGCTCTGTGCCCCCCCACAATGCCAGCCTCGCTGTGCCTGACACACAGAGCAGTCCATGCCACACACGGATGATCTCATCTCACTGACTGATTTTGCTGAAGCAAGAAAATCAATACAGACTAATGGGAGAGAGGGGAGAATGAGAAAGAGAGAGCCAATGATAGAGAGAGACAGGAAAGGGCAGCGCAGCGTATGTACAAACAAAGAGATCAGGACAGGCCAGCATCTACTAAACAGTGCAATTCATTGGCCATACATTCTCTGCAAATCCCACTAAGGTGGTTATATCTACAAAATATAAATATAATAATTGTGGAGGTTCAAAAATGGGACAAGGTAAAATTATACATAATAACAGGCACTTTATCAGTTGAATGTAATTTCAAATTGAACATTCCTACAGTAAAAATATCAGTTGGCAATTTCTATCTGTCAGTCAGCCTTTGTGATCCATACATTTAGGATTCTCTGTATTGCTTGTTAATAGCAGATCATTATCGATAATTTCTGATTGTCTGATTTTCTAAAAATACCTTGAGGCTCATGGCTTGTTGTTGTTCATTCGGGTCTGGCTCTCCGTGACCCTATGGACTGCAACTTGCCATGCACATAAGATTTTCATGGCAAAAATAATGGAGAGGGTTGCCAATTCCTTCTCCAGTGGACTGTGAATTGCCTGACCTCTCTTCTATGACCTGCCCATCTTGGGTGACCCGACATGCTCACAGCTTTATTGAGATACACATGTCCCTTCACCACAGACAAGTTAGCGATCCAGAAGGGTTCTCATGACTTACATTGCTGCTAATATTGCATGCATGTATTACTATTATTATTAACTTTTATTTGTTACAACATGTAAAGGATCCTTGCAGTTTCTTCCGAACTCCAGCTGAATCAAAGTGATTATAGCTCCCAATCCCCCAAACATGAGTCAAAACTTCATGAAGGGGTAAACATGATCTCTTTTACTGTGGGATACCCGCCCGGTATTTATGCAGGTCTTTCACCTGGTGGACAATGGTAAAACAGTAGCCAATCACAGTGGCTATAGCATAAGCACTCCCCTTACACATAAATCACTCCCTCTTTTCTATCCTGGAGATAATTAAATTAAGGTAGCACAGAGAGCCTTAATCATCTCCAGGAAGAAAGAAACATGGCTTCTTTGTTTTAATAAAACAGAATAAAAATGTATAACTTTGTTTTGACACAATGTAAACTTGAAGTTCCACATATCCCCAGATAGCTGAGATCTGAGTGCATATTCTAGGCGAATAGTGCTCAGATCCCACGAACGCAGTTCTCAGAATCGTCGACTGAAGTTTGTCTTATTAGTTATTTCCACGAAAGCCCATTGTATCTCCTCCAATAACCGAACAGGTTGGTTCGTGAAGTCTGTAAAATAGGGGAATTCGTTACACAACATATTCCATAGCGCTGTACAGGGGATAATAACAAGAAATAATACAATATTAACTACTGGAGACAATGGAGGCCATGTTTTGAGCTTAAAATCTTTTTAGAAAGTGCTTTTTCCCAAAGCACCCTACAAGATTGGAAACTCGACATCAAATATGAGTGTTTTCACAAACTGAAATAAAAGGAAATGTATGTTTATATTTTGAATTAGCTCTTTCGAACAACAGCACTTAACAATTGGCAATATATCCTTAAAAACAAACATATACTTTCCTTTATTAATTATTATATACAATTATCCTATAGTTGATCTGCCCTTTTGTTTCTGTTTATCTGTTTCTGCTAGTTGAACATTATTGTAAATGCAAAAGCAGATGTAGCTCTTTCACCTGAAATGTGGTATTCCGAGTTTCAGAGCTTTCAGTAAGACTGATGGAAATCTAATTTGTTTGCATGGCCCCTCCCTATTGGATAAGTAACACACACACAACACACAACAAAGTATCTGCTTGCAAGATAAGTAAAAGGGTTACAACACAATTTCACAGTGGAAAACAACAATATGTCTGAAAAAAAAGCATAATTAATCAGGAATAGTTCATCAATTAGATAATTAGATACACTCATTTTTAATTCGAAACAAATAAATTATGATGACTCTGCAAGACCTTGGAGGGATCCATGAAACATTTGTGAGAGGGGTGTTTACATTTCTGGAAAGCTATTGTTGCAATAAATGATGCAAGGTGTTTGCTTTTGTGCAAGTAAGCAGGGAGAGATGTGGTGCCAATTTCAGTCATCTCCTATTATAAACAAAAAGAGTAGAACGGACAATACATAAGTAGGTTTGTTCTATAGGTCTGGTTACCTACTCAGACCTCTCTTAGCCACTAGTGTCCTTCACAGGGAGACATATCCTGTAGTATATCCGTCTGGTCCCACTCACTAGAGTGACAAAGCCCCGAAATACCAGGCAATTCTACCCTGAACAGGAGAAACAGCAAACCCCAGCGTTTTGGCCTCTATGGG
This sequence comes from Discoglossus pictus, assembly GCA_027410445.1. Taxonomy (NCBI): domain Eukaryota; kingdom Metazoa; phylum Chordata; class Amphibia; order Anura; family Alytidae; genus Discoglossus; species Discoglossus pictus. Next base: position 61,518,039 of record CM050168.1, read on the forward strand.
CCTCCTCAGTGAGGTGCAGCTGAACTCCCTAAGGCACAGTGAGCAAGGAGTCCACGTCTGGTTCCCCCTATCCCCCATAAGGCAAGAACATTTAAACAAAAACAGTAGAGGTGCTCATCTGAGAACAAACAATACCTAAGTAGGTTTGCTCTATATGTAGGGGTTACCTCTACTCTTTTTGTTTAGATTTTCTCCTATTATAAAAAACAAAGGTTTTGGACTACTGCCTGTACCCACCTCTACCTGAACCTTCACCCACAGAAAACAAACGACCCCACTCCCATCATCCAGTTCTAAGGATGTGATGTAACAAGCACAAAATGTCTTCCTGTACACATAAACATGGTGATTTGATAAAGACGTCTGTCTACGTGCGACGCCGTGCACGTCCTCCAATGAAGCGTGCAGCTAGCATCCTATCCACCCTGCCAATTCAGCTTTGCTAATGTCCCAAATGCAATATACTGAATGTACCCCCATATTCCTATCTGTACACCCTGTTAGAGGAAGTCCACAATAGCCATCTCGAAATAACGATGAGGGCAGTCTGGGATTTTGTACAGGAATGGGTTATGTTCCAGATTTCCAAAGAGAGGAGGTTTGGCCCCTCAGTAGTGATGTCGCAAACATCAAATTTTCGGTTCGCGAACCGCGGACGCGAATTTCATTAAATGTTCGCAAACGGACGAACATCGGACAACCGCCATAGACTTCAATGGGCAGGCGAATTTCAAAACCCACAGGGACTCTTTCTGGCCACAATAGTGATGGGAAAGTTGTTTCAAGGGGACTAACACATGGACTGTGGCATGCCGGAGGGGGGTCCATGGCAAAACTCCCACGGAAAAAATTACATAGCTGATGCAGAGTCTGGTTTTAAGCCATAAAGGGCATAAATCACCTAACATTCCTAAATTGTTTGGAATAACATGCTTTAATACATCAGGTATGATGTTGTATCGATCAGGTAGTGTAAGGGTTACACCCGCTTCACAGTAACAGACCAATCTCCCCGTTTAATGCACCGCAAACAACCGCAAACAGTCCCTTTGCACAACCGCAAACTCCCCATTTGCACAAGGTTGGATACCAAGCTAGCCATGTCCCGTTCCTTGTCCTCACTGATGTCATTGAAGGTCTCTTCCTCCACCCAGCCACCAAGGGTCCCCGAAAGGTGACAACAAGCCCCCTGGGACGCCTGCTGTGTTTGGTCTTCCACCTCCTCAAAGCCACCTTCCTCCTCTGACTCCTCTTCTTCAGACTCCTCTCTCTGCGTTGCCTCTGTCTGCATTATTATAAGGTGTGTACTGTTAAGTAGTACTATTCCTATCGGTTTAATCCCTGTTACGTCCACTATTAGGGGACGTGTATATGGCATGGATTTTTGTAACAGGGAGATGGAAAAAGATGCTTGGTCGGACCTCCTACTTCGAATTTGGGGCACTGCACGTGCAATCTAAGGTGCCACCAGATAGGAGAGGTGTATTAAGTTGTACTATTCATTCCTATCAGTGTAATACCTGTTACGTCACCTATCAGGGGACGTGTATATGGCATGGATTTTTGGAACAGGGAGATGGAAAAAGATGCTTGGTCGGTCCTCCCACTTCAAATTTGGGGCACTGCGCGTGCAATCTAAGGTGCCACCAGATAGGAGTGGTGTATTAAGTTGTACTATTCATTCCTATCAGTTTAATACCTGTTACGTCACCTATCTCTCCTCCCTATAGCACATTCTATATGTCATCAACCGGCCTGTGTGTATTTAGAAAACCACACTTTAAGGCCCTTAACCTAGGACAAGGTGGCTTAGCTATCAGAATTGCCTCAGAGCCTTAAAAACTCACCAAACCCCCTAATCAGACACTCACTATCATACTGGAAATGGGCCAAGAAACACACGGGTTTGTTCCCTGGATCAACCCAAATTACCCCAATTCTTGACCACCCTCAGGCCCCGAAACACATGAGCACAACATCACAACACTGGTGGAGGTCAAGGAAACTAGATAGACTGGGAGACTGGTTAGTAAAGGGCCAGATGCTCACCTATGAGGAACTGAGGGACAAGCATGAGCTACCGCTGTCAGAACATTACAATTTCTGTAGGCTGAGGCATTTCATACACTCCCTGACCCAGAAACAGGGGACACCGGTCATAAATTGGTTCTCCAAAATTTGTAAAGATAAACCTCTATCAAGGGGGATCATTGGGTAGCTTTACAAATATAAAACATTTGTTACTGGTTGAAGCGACACTGGGGGAAGGACCGGAGTGGGGGAGCCCTGGAGTGGGGGAGCCCTGGAGACCCTTCAGAAGCAACCGGCGGCAAAATCATCCCAGGAAAGGAGAGGTCGCTTACTGAAGCCTGCCCTAGGGTAACCCAAGGGTGATTGCCCAGGTTAGATATTGTAAATAATAAGCTAATACTGCTGGAGGGATGATAGCTAATAGGACTTTGGTGTTTCCTGCATATATACTCTTTACTATTGTCTGTTTTACCATGTTTTAGGTATCTCTTAAATTGCAATCACAGTAAAAAATAAGAAGAATTATTAACCTGAAAAGTAAAAATAAGAAGGAATAGCCAGCTAACTTTCACAAAATGTCTTTATTGTAAATATGTATTTTTGCACAACTGTTATGCAAGACTGTTCAAAAATGCTTTATTTTTCATTACATGCTGTACGCCTTCTAAAATAAAATAATTTAAATGCAAAAATTAGGTATTGTTGCAGCGACCAGAAAAAATGATGTTAGTTTGCCAGGCAGAAAGTGTCATAAAACATTGCGTCTTGAACCCTAGTTGGTGGCGGATAAATCACGCAAGTCATCCGGCATTCAGGGATAAAATACAGCAGCGTGTGGACCATTATTAGCTCAAAGCAGCTCATCTATCAGGCCTTTTTTAATCGAATGTATCGCCCACTGTCAGTCCCTTCGGGATCCATTCCTCATTCATCTTAATAAAGGTGAGGTAATCTAGACTTTTTTGACCTAGTCGACTTCTCTTATCAGTGACAAAACCTTCTGCTGCACTGAAGGTCCTATCTGACAGGACACTTGAAGTGGGGCAGGACAGAAGTTCTATGGCAAATTGGGATAGCTCAGGCCACAGGGCAAGCCTGCACACCCAGTAGTCAAGGGGTTCATTGCTCCTCATAGTGTCGATATCTGTAGTTATGGCGAGGTAGTCTGTTACCTGACGCTCGAGTCGTTCTCTGAGGGTGGACCCCAAAGGGCTGTGGCCGGCGTGGTCGTGGGAGGAGGAGGATTATGTTCACCTCTTCCGCTGTTAGATTGCCGTTGTGCTGTGACATCACCCTTAAACGCTGTGTAAAGCATACTTTTTAATTTATTTTGGAAGTGCTGCATCCTTTCCGACTTGTGGTAATTCGGTAACATTTCAGGCACTTTCTGCTTATACCGGGGGTCTAGTAGCGTGGACACCCAGTACAGGTCGTTCTCCTTCATCCTTTTTATACGAGGGTCCCTCAATAGGCACGACAGCATGAAAGACCCCATTTGCCCAAGGTTGGATGCCGAGCTAGTCATGACCCGTTCCTCGTCCTCAGTGATCTCACTGAAGGTATGTTCTTCCCCCCAGCCACGTACAACACCACGGGTACCAGATAGGTGACAACGAGCACCCTGGGATGCCTGTTGTGGTTGGTCTTCCTCCTCCTCCTCCTCAAAGCCTCATTCCTCCTCTGACTCCTCTTCCTCACAATCCTCTTCCAGTGTTGCCGCAGGTCCAGCAAGCGATGCTGATAAGGCTGTTTCTGGTGGTGATGGTGACCACAACTCTTCCTCTTCCTCTTCACGCTCATCTACGGCCTGATCCAGCACTCTTCGCAGGGCACGCTCCAGGAAGAAAACAAATGGTATGATGTCGCTGATGGTGCCCTGGGTGCGATTGACCAGGTTTGTCACCTCTTCAAAAGGACGCATAAGCCTACAGGCATTGCGCATGAGCGTCCAGTAACGTGGCAAAAAAATCCCCAGCTCCGCAGAGGCTGTACTAGCACCACGGTCATACAAATACTCGTTAACGGCCTTTTCTTGTTGGAGCAGGCGGTCGAACATTAGGAGTGTTGAATTCCAACATGTCGGGCTGTCTAAAATCAAGCGCCTCGCTGGCATGTTGTTTTGCCGCGGATATCTGTAAAGTGCGCCATGGCCGTGTAGGAACGCCTGAAATGGGCACACACCTTCCTGGCCTGCTACAGGACGTCCTGTAAGCCTGGGTGCTTATGCACAAATCGTTGTACAATCAGATTACACACATGTGCCATGCACAGCACATGTGTCAACTTGCCCAAATTCAATGCCGCCAACAAATTTCCTCCGTTGTCACAAACCACTTTGCCGATCTCCAGTTGGTGCGGAGTCAGCCACTGATCCACCTGTGTGTTCAGGGCGGACAGGAGTCCGGTGTGACTCTCTGCTTTCAGGGAAGTCAACCCCAAGACGGCGTGACACTGCCGTATCCGGGATGTGGAATAGTACCTGTGGAGCTGGGGGGTGCCGTTGATGTGGAGCAAGACATAGCAGCAGCAGAAGAGGACTCAGCTGAGGAAATTATGGAAGAGGATGGAGTAGGAGGAGTAGAGGAGGTGGCAGCAGGCCTGTCTGCAAGTCGTGGCGGTGTCACCAACTCCTCTGCAGAGCCACGTATTCCATGCTTGGCAGCCTTCACCAGGTTTACCCAATGCGCAGTGTAGGTGATATACCTGCCCTGACCATGCTTTGCAGAACAGGTATCCATGGTCAGATGGACCCTTGCCCCAACACTGTGTGCCAGAGATGCCATTACTTCCTTTTGCACAATCGAGTACAGGTTGGGGATTGCCTTTTGTGCAAAGAAATTTTGGCCGGGTACCTTCCACTGCCAATAGCTACAAATTTTTTGAACGCCTCCACCAGCTTGTATGGTAACAGCTGGCGGGCTAAGAGATCAGACAAGCCAGCTTTCAGTTGCCGGGCAAGGGGGTGACTTTGTGACATTGGCTTCTTACGCTCAAACATGTCCTTGACAGACACCTGACTGTGGGCAGATGAGCAGGGACTGCTCAGCGCGAGACACGGAGTGGCGGATGGTTGAGAGGGGGCAAGCAGGGCAGCAGTGGTTGACGTGGCTGAAGATGCTGGACCAGGAGGAGGATGGCAGCTTTGACTTTGTGTGCTGCTTGTACTCATGTGTTGATCCCATAGGCGTTTGTGATGAGACATCATGTGCCTTCGCAAAGAAGTTGTACCTAGGTGGGTGTTGGACTTCCCAAGACTCAGTTTCTTTTCGCACAGGTTGCAAACAGCATCGCTGTTGTCACAGGCAGACACACAAAAAAATTGCCACACTGCTAAGCTCTGCAATGACGGCATTCTGGTGGTGGCAACAGCATGCGTTGACTGGTGTGCTGTCTGGCTGACCCCGGGTGCCGATGCATGCTGTCTGACTGTGCCACTAGCTACTTTCGACGACCTCCCGCTGCTTCCAACTCGTCTCCTCCTCCTCTCTGTCTCCCCATCTGAAGTTTCCTCCTGTTCTTCTTCTCTTATAGCGGGCACCCATGTGACATCCACGGACACATCGTCATCATCAACCGCTTCACTTGTATCTGACAACTCAACAAAGGAAGCAGCACAGGGTACAACATCATCATCATCAGACCGTACGTCCATGTGTGTAATGCTGCCTGACTGGGACATATCCCTGTTATCTACATCCTCTGGCACTAATGTTTGTGCATCACTCATTTCTTCCAACGGATGTGCAAATAACTCTGCTGACGGATCAAGTGAATCGGCTGTGGTGCTAGTGTTGGTGGTGGCGGCAGGCGGGCGAGTGGTAACTGGAGAGGTGCCCGAAGCTAAGCTGGAGGATGGTGCGTCTAGGTTCCGAGCGGAAGCTGTAGAAGATTTGGTGTCCTGTGTTAGCCAGTCAACCCTGTCCTCAGAACTTTTTAAGTTCAGGGTACGTTGCCTCTGAAAACTGGGCATTATTCTAGGGCCAAAGGGAATCACAGTACCATGACCACGACGGCCCCTGCGGGGTTGCTTGCCTCTGCCTGTCATTTTTTTTTCGATTAGTGGTACTATGCGTGCAAGCTATTGTGACACCAGATATGAGTGTCACTGTGCACTGGCAAAAGTTGGCAGACTAGATGCAATAGGCCTCACACACACGCCTGTAGGCAGGGAACTGATATTCAATCGATTACAGTCAAAAAAGGGTTCTTTTATTTCACTGTACACTAGGTTGCACCAGATATGAGTGTCACTGTGCACTGGCAAAAGTTGGCAGAGTAGATGCAATAGGCCTCACACACATGCCTGTAGGCAGGCAACTGATATTCAATCGATTACTGAAAAAAAAGGGTTGTTTTATGTCACTGTACACTACGGTTGCACCAGATATGAGTGTCACTGTGCACTGGCAAAAGTTGGCAGAGTAGATGCAATAGACTTCACACACACGCCTGTAGGCAGGCAACTGATATTCAATCGATTACAGTCAAAAAAAGGTTATTTTATTTCACTGTACACTAGGTTGCACCAGATATGAGTGTCACTGTGCACTGGCAAAAGTTGGCAGAGTAGATGCAATAGGCTGCACACACACGCCTGTAGGCAGGCAACTGATATTCAATCGATTACAGTCAAAAAAGGGTTCTTTTATTTCACTGTACACTAGGTTGCACCAGATATGAGAGTCACTGTGCACTGGCAAAAGTTGGCAGAGTAGATGCAATAGGCCTCACACACACGCCTGTAGGCAGGCAACTGATATTCAATCGATTACAGAAAAAAAGGGTTGTTTTATGTCACTGTACACTACGGTTGCACCAGATATGAGTGTCACTGTGCACTTGCAAAAGTTGGCAGAGTAGATGCAATAGGCCTCACACACACGCTAGCAGGCAGGCATATGCAATTAGATTACACAGAAAAAAATAAACAAATAAAATAAATTATGTTCTAGCCCTAAAAAGGGATTTTTGGGTTGCTGTCCTTGCAGCAGATATCAAATAAGTCCTTCAGGTGTGTAGTGAAAGCTAAATACACAGCCTGGCTATCTATTTCCCTATTAAATCAGCAGCAGGTAGAATATATGTCCTCTCTCAACGAATGTAGCTTCAGAATGATTCTAAAATGGAGGCTGTCCTTCAGATGGAAGGCCCTGGAAGGGAGTGTATGCTGCTGATTGGCTGGAATGTGTCTGCTGACTGTAAAGTGCAGGGTCAAAGTTTCCTCAATGATAAAGAATAGGGGGCCGACCGAAAAGCGCATGTGTTCGCCGTTCGATGCGAACGCGAACATGCGAAAATCGAATAGTTCTCCGGCGAACTGTTCGGAACATCACTACCCCTCAGTAATCTTAAGTATTTTTTTGCACTGGATGAGAAAATTACAGATTACTTACCTTTGAAATTTTGCATCTCCCATGCTACTAGCCCAATATATGAGAACTATTGAGAGACTCTCTGCAGTCCCATAAACGATAGTACAGAACTTTGCTATAGGGGTCAGTACATAGCACCTTGTTTAGTCCAATTATTTACTGTATCAGGAATTTGGCTCAGGGTAGATTCCCTATATTTACCCGTTGTGGGATTTATGATTTAAAATTCCTCCGGAGAATCATAAAGTTTAGGGGATCTTAACAATCAGCCTTGAATCCAGGATTTTTTAAACCTGTTTTTAAAAATGCCGTTGTGAACGTATATAAATAAAATAATATGTTTTAATTCTCCCTTCTGTACACTGAGTAAAACATTGAGAGTGGTAAACTCTCATGGGAAAATAACATTCCTCACAGTTTGAAAGAAATATGTATAAACAGGGTATCAAAAAATACAGATTTTCCTAAAAAAAATATGTCCTTGACTTGCTTGTTGCTCAATCATGCCCAACTCTCCGTAATCTCATGAACCACAACACACCATGCTGATCCAGTTGGTATTCATGGCAGAGATACTGGAGTGGGTTGCCAGTTCCTTCTACAGTGAGTAACAGCATAAAGCTCTTGGTATTCCTAGGTGGTCTCCCACCCAAGTATTGATCAGGCCCAACCCTTCATCGCTTCAGGGTGGTGTGCCCTCTTGGTTCCCTGACTAGAATCAAGCCCATGTCACAGGAGTGAAAGCACTGAATCCTAACCACTGGATCACCAGGGAAGCCTTCCGTGACTTACATTGCTGCTAATATTGTTAGTTTGGTTCATACCTCAGAAACAAGTGTATCTTTTTATCTCCAGTGGTCCTTTAAAATTACTTGTTAATCCCTTTTCAAATTACTTTAATAAAAAGGTTAGGACCACCTCCATTTTCACAGTATCACATTCAGGCACTAGAGGGAGTAACTGATTTTTCCATAGAGCGCCATGACTCCACTGGTGCAGAGACCTGTCACACCGTAAACAGATCTATTCAGATTGCAGCCCTGACTATGTTTTAAGTAAAGTCTTTATATTGATTAAAACAGCATTTTGTTACCCCTGCACAACTGATAGGAGTGAAGGAGATCTGGCAGAGGGTAGAGTAACTATATAAAAACCTGACCTCCTTCACGGGGCTGTACCTTTTAAAAGGAGTTTATATTGCTTTGTATGATGTTAGAAATCTTTAAAAGTTTCTTAGTAAATTAAGATACATACAAGTAAATAGGTACACATGTATATTATATTCCTAGTGAATCCAGAAAGCTTCCATGTTCCATGTCCGATGACCCTCAAGTCATGCTCTTTTAAATAAGCGTGGGACAAGATTGGCCTTTTAAATAGAATGTGTCTACTTTAGCTTTCAAAGACACCAGATGCAGACCCAAACCACCTGGAGACATATGAAATATCACTGCCAGTCTCTAATCCATACTCATATACAATCCCTTATGTATAGGTCCAGCTTCTTTACACACCTCATGGTAGAAGTGACTAATGGATCCCTAGATCCTCCCACACTTCCAAGTAGAGGTCACTCATCACTAAGAGAAACTACAATGCTTCAGTTATTTCCTTCTATAGCTAATATACCGTATATACTTGAGTATAAGCCGACCCAAGTATAAGCTCAGGCACCTATTTTACCACAAAATATTGGGAAAAATGACTCGAGTATAAGCCGAGGGTGGGAAATGTGCTGCCCCCTTTGTCCCTCTTGTGCCCCCCTCTTGTGTGCCCTTTCCTTGTGTCCCCCCTCTCTCTCCCCTGTGTCACTTTCCCCCTCTCCCTTCCCTGTGTCTCTTCCCAACCTCTCTCTTCCCTGTGCCTCTTCCCCTCCCTTATCACCCTCCTCAACCCCCCTCCTCATCCTCCCTCCTCATTCTCAACCCCCTCCTCATCCTCAACCCACCCTCCTCATCCTAAACCACCCTCCTCAGCCCCCTCCTCAACCCCCCTCCTCATCCTCAACCTCCCTCCTCATCCTCCCTCCTCATCCTCAATCTCCCTCCTCATCCTCAACTTCCCACCTCATCCTTAACCCCCCTCCTCAACCCCCCTCCTCAACCTCAACCCCCCTCCTCAACCTCAACCCCCCCATCCTCAACACCCCATTTCATTCTAAACCCCCTCCTCAACCCCCCTCCTCAACCTGAACCCCCCCATCCTTAATCCCCCCTCCTCAATCACCCCATCCTCAATCCCCCCTCCTCAACCCCCCATCCTCAACCCCCCCTCCTCATCCTAAACCTCCCTCTTCAACCTCCTTCCTCAACCTCTCTCCTCAGCCCCCCCAAAACCTCTCTCCTCAGCCCCCCTCCTCAACCTCATCCCCCTCCTCAACCTCAACCCCTTCTCCTCATCCTCAACCTCCCTCCTCATCCTCCCTCCTCATCCTCAATCTCCCTCCTCATCCTCAACCCCCCTCCTCAATCTCCCTCCTCAACCCCCCTCCTCAACCTCAACCCCCCTCCTCAACTTCAACCCCCCCATCCTCAACACCCCATCTCATTCTAAACCCCCTCCTCAACCCCCTTTCTCAACCTCAACCCCCCTCCTCAACCCCCCCATCCTCAATCCCCCCTCCTAAACACCCCATCCTCAATCCCCCCTCCTCAACCCCCCATCCTCAACCCCCTCCTCATCCTAAACCTCCCTCTTCAACCTCCTTCCTCAACCTCTCTCCTCAGCCCCCCCAAAACCTCTCTCCTCACCCCCCTCCTCATCCTCAACCCCCCCATCCTCATCCTTAACCCCCCCATCCTTAACCTCAACCCCCCCATCCTTAACCTCAACCGCCCCATCCTCATCCTAAACCCCCATCCTCATCCTAAACCCCCCATCCTCATCCTAAACCCCCCATCCTCATCCTAAACCCTCCCATGCTCATCCTAAACCCTCCCAATCCTCATCCTAAACCCACCCATCCTCATCCTAAACCCTCCCCATCCTCATCCTAAACCCCCTATCCTAAAACCCCCTCCTCACTTTACCCCTCCTCATCCTAAACCCCCCTCCTCACTTTACCCCTCTAAGTACCTCCCCCTCTCCCTTTGCCCTCATTTACCTCAATCTGCAGCTGCTCCTCCACTCCTCCACGCTCCTTCCTGCGTCTTGACCCGTCCAATGCTAATGACGTGGCGCGCATGTGACGTCACGTCGTTAGCATATGCCGGGTCCCGACGCAGAAAGGAGCTTGGAGAGTGGAGGAGCAGCTGCAGATGGAGGTAAGTGAGGGGAAAGGAAGAGGGTGAGGTATTTAGAGGGGTAAAGTGAGGAGGGGGGTTTAGAATGAGGTGGAAGGTTTGGAATGAGGAGGGGGAAGGAAAGAGACACGGGGGAAGGGTTTTAGATTGCACGCGCAGTGCCCCAAATTTGAAGTGGGAGGACCGACCAAGCATCTTTTTCCATCTCTAGCTTCCAAAAATCAATGCCATATACACGTCCCCTAATAGTGGACATAACAGGGATTAAACTGATAGGAATGAATAGTACAACTTAATATACCACTCCTATCTGGTGGCACATTACATTGCACGTGCAGTGCCCCAAATTCGAAGTAGGAGGTCCGACCAAGCATCTTTTTCCATCTCCCTGTTCCAAAAATCAATGCCATATACACGTCCCCTAATAGTGGACGTAACAGGGATTAAACCGATAGGAATAGTACTACTTAACAGTACACACCTTATAATAACGCAGACAGAGGCAACGCAGAGAGAGGAGTCTGAAGAAGAGGAGTCAGAGGAGGAAGGTGGCTTTGAGGAGGTGGAAGACCAAACACAGCAGGCGTCCCAGGGGGCTTGTTGTCACCTTTCGGGGACCCTTGGTGGCTGGGTGGAGGAAGAGACCTTCAATGACATCAGTGAGGACAAGGAACGGGACATGGCTAGCTTGGTATCCAACCTTGTGCAAATGGGGAATTTGCGGTTGTGCAAAGGGACTGTTTGCGGTGCATTAAACAGGGAGATTGGTCTGTTACTGTGAAGCGGGTATAACCCTTACACTACCTGATTGATACAACATCATACCTGATGTTTTAAAGCATGTTATTCCAAACAATTTAGGAATGTTAGGTGATTTATGCCCTTTATGGCTTAAAACCAGACTCTGCATCAACTATGTAATTTTCCGTGGGAGTTTTGCCATGGATCCCCCTCCGGCATGCCACAGTCCAGGTGTTAGTCCCCTTGAAACAACTTTCCCATCACTATTGTGGCCAGAAAGAGTCCCTGTGGGTTTTGAAATTCGCCTGCCCATTGAAGTCTATGGCGGTTTGCCCGGTTCGCCCGGTCGCGAACATTTGATGGAAGTTCGCGTCCGCTGTTAGCGAACCGAAAATTCCTTCAGATTTCTGTAATAACAAGAACAAGGTCTGTGTCCTTTCATTCACTGTTTTACCTACATCCAGGGGAAACTTCCTCCCAGTGATATTCCCTTTAACCCCCCACCCCCAGTGAATTGCCCCTGTGATCTCTTCCAGCCCCAATTAATTGCCCCATTAGCTCCCCAGTCCCTGAGATCTCTCCCAAACCCAGTGAAATGCATGCACTCACACAGAGACACATGCACACCTCTCTTCCTCCAAAAACGTTGCAGGTCATTGCAGGACCATAAATCAGCATAAATGCTCATTCACCTAAAAGACAAATTAAAATAGGAAGAAGAAGCTGAAATGTTTGGTTTCAGTACAGTTATAATTTGTCAGAATTTATCAAGGAGAGGGTGTATGTCTAAAGAACAACCATGTAACCGCTCAAGCATTTCTACTTGAATGTCAATGTATGGTCCTTTAAGGACCCAGTGTAGTAGTCATCTATGCTGGTTGAAAACAGCATTGCTGATTGACTGCAAAGCTGACATGCTCACATGGACAGGGTCACGGCTTTCATAGGAAAGATACACTGCTCCATAGTGCTCACAACCCTCTAGTGGCCAAATCTGGTAAAGCATGTTTAAGTTTATTTCTGCTATTTTTTGTGTCCCCTATTCATTTAATCCGGGGGGGGGGGGGGGGGGGGGATTAGTCCCCCAACCAACCCATCTCCCCCAGTTCCTACATTTCTGCTTCTGTGACATGTTATATTGTGGTAGGTAGCCTTGGGAATCTACAATCTTATCATTTATTATCATCTTTCTGGATGCAAAATAGCTAAGCACAGATAAGAGTCATTGCTTTCAAAAGGACTAATGAAAAACTCAGTTGTTTACAAACTCATCCTTATGAGACAAAAGTTGCAAGAAGCAACCCAGTAAAGAAAAGGGAAACAAAAAGTAAATATTATTTAAAAGTAAAAAGGCTATTTGACTGGCTAAACTAGAAAATGAAAAAATAGTTGCAAAGGAGAGTAAGACTAATCCTAAAATATTTGTTTAAATTATATTAATGGAAGAAGGCCAGGAAGGAAGCTACAGGAACATTACAATGTGACTGATCATTAGTGACCAGGAAAAGGCAGATGAGCTAAATAAGTTATTTTATTTTGTAAACACAAGGAATCTACCAGTGGTTGGGACACTGCAATAATATGAGGCTACCCTAACCCTAAACCCTTTGAACAAATGAAAAAAAGTTTTGGGGAGCCGTACTTGCACCACCTAGTGGCTGCTGGCCGCCACTGCTGGAAAGCAGATGACAGAAAATGTCCTTCCAGTTATTTCAGAAGGTGTATGCTTGAGATGTAGGTATTTTTAGTAAAATTTCTGTGAGAAGATCCTCCGTCTTTGCAATTAATTATCTGTCATTATGGTGGTAATAAGCAGGAAAATCATGTCAATTTAGAAGAAATAGGTATTATAAAAAGGCCTCTGATATTAAACTGACATGACAAACTGCATGTTCCTTCAGCAACCCATTGAGAGAGTTAATTAATCACCTCAGATAAGGTTAGTAACAGAGAGGGAGGATCTATTCAGCTCATTTAAGCTTAAAACACCTTTCAAGGTCAATTATCTAACACTTCCACTCGCTTTTCATAATGAATAATGAATGTCACAGTGCTGAGTGGAGCTATTTTTCTTTTAAAGGGACTCTGAAACCCTGGTTACTACACTGCAACATCATTTAGAGCAGTCAAAATTAAATGGAGAAGCTCTAAAAAAAATACACTTTTATTTCTGTTTTTAAATGTTGCAGTATTAGCTTTTTCAATACTCAAAGTGTTTACTTACCTTGAGGGTTATCTGCAGCCATCAATGTGCTAATGGGGCCTAGCTCTCAGGTCCTGAATGGACCATAATTTATATGCTCTCTCTAAATGCTTATATAATCTCTTCACTGCAATAATACATTTTCCTTTGGTCTTTCCCTTTCTCCAGAATATGATGCTTGTTTCTAATGGCACCGTAACATAAAAGCTGGCGTCTGTTAAATAATTTCACTGACTAATCCAATGTGGCCTTTATATTTTATCACTAGTAATAGCACACACTGAAAATGACATTTAAAATTAAGACAATCACAGAGCTGTTGATTAATTAGCCCATATAATGATACAAAGTGACATAGCGATCAGAATTAGAAAGGAAGAAAACTATTTTTTAAGGAAAGTATATTGCAAAGTTGTTTATCTTACTATAGACAGCAGTCTTACAGTGGGGTATTACAGTGGCCCTTTATGTGGCATAGCATGTTTCAGAAGATTAGGATTACATTATAAAACTCCACTGATGTGTGAGTCCTCCTGTGTGAGTCAGTACCATCTCTCTGATCCGCCATCATTCACTAGATTTTGTCTCACAAGCCGGGTTAGATGGAAATGCCGTTGCTTTTAATTATCTTCATTTCGGTGGCACCTTTTGGCTCTTTCTTTGTGCTGACCAACTTTCTTCTGATCAAACATAAGGAAATGACTAATCCGTAAACCCCGCTGGTAATAATGACGGCGCCATATGCGTACAGGGCGTTGAAGAGGACGGTTGGGTCGACTGCGAAAAAGGAGACCAAAGAAAAAGTTACAGTAAATAAAATGGAACAAAGAAATATGAATATCTGGTATGGAAATTCTATATGGAAATAAAAGCAGAGACTAGTTAAACGACCACTGTAATGGTAATTAGTCATTGATCTTTATTATGTGAAAACCTAAACTATTTTTATTATCTAATTCCATTAGTGCAAGTTTGGTTAAACAGGTGTTCCAGATTGATCTTTATCAAAACTCCTATTCTGTGATTTAGAGAAACAATATTCAAATTAAACTTACTTTCAAACTTCTAAACCTACTTGTCTCCATCTCTTATGAGAGTGGGGGTACTCTGACTTGGAGGCAGTCCTAAAGAGTCAGACACACGTTTGTTTTCTTGACGGACTGGAGACTGGGTATGTTAAATTGGTTATATTGGCAAGGACACCAGTTGTGTCTTACCATTTAAGACTACATCCCCCTTAGAGGTGATCCCACCCCTTGATGACCTCATAAGGGGGTGGATGTTTGAAAGTAAATTTAATAAAGATTATTATTTTTAAAATCATTGAATATGAATTTTATTAAAGATCACTGGCTAACAAAGCCACCCAGCTCTGGTTGTTATGAACCACAACTGTGCTGTATAGCTCAGTGGCATTTCCCTAAAGTTAATTCTTCAAGCACTGAAGACACTTGCAAAATTAATCTCTTGGAGTTTCTTTGGGCCAGTGACATAGCTAGTGCCAAGCACCATGGCCCACAACAGGGTAGCCTGGAGCAAAGTGGGCTCTTGGTTTATTAGGGGACAGGGGCAGATAATTATTTTCATATAAAGGTGATCCAATCATATATATATTTTGGCTTTTTACTGACCCCTACATGCATTTACAGAAATTAATGAAATAAGTGGTCCCAACATCTTTTGCATTCACTAGATCCACCACTGGTTCGAGGAATACATGCCCCATCACATATACAGTATAGTTGTGAGCATACGAGCCGTTGCTTACACTTGCGGGCTCGCGCAGCGAGCCTGCGGACCTCGCGAAGCGAGGGTCGCAGTTGCTGGCAAGGAGCGCCCAAGGCGCTCCTTGCCAGCAACTGTGACCCTCGCAAAATTAACGTCATAACACAAGCAAAATACGAGACACGTTACAACCCATTACGACCTCGCAAAAATCGGCCGCAACACGCGCACATCAAAACATGAAAAATACAACAAATACATAAAAAGCTTACTTACAGGAAGAGGGAGCATGCAGGACCTCGAAAACTAAAGTTACACCTCAATTTAAGTCAAATTTAGACACTAAAAAATTCTCTAAGCGAGAAAAAAAATGGCCGCTGAAAAAAACGAAAACGAGGCTACAGCAGTCTAAAGACACAAAACACCACCAAACACCTACGTATTTGTCGAAAAACACCTACAAGATTAGAAAACAAGGACGCAACCCGCGCAACCCCAAAAACATTACAAACACAACAAATACAAACAACAAACACATAAAAAAGTTACTCACAGCAAGGGGGGGCACCGAGGACCTCTGCAAGTGAAGTTACACCTCCATTTAACCACAAATTTTGGAGTTTAGAGACCCAAAAATCACCTAAGCGAAAACGAGGCTAAAGGTCCCTAAACACGCAAAACACTACCATAAACACGCAAAACACCACCAACCAGCTACGGATATTCCGAAAAACTTGCACGACATAGAAAACGAACGACGCTACATCAGCCACATTATATACACCAAACACCCTTAGCTCACTTACAATTTCATTGCTGTCATTTTTTGACGGGCAATTCGCTAGTTAGTATTAGAATATACATAGAAATGTTGCAGCTTCACATGAGCTTGATCACAATAACATTTTACCAATCAATGTATTCATTTATATACAAATCTGTACAAAACATTGTTTAAATTTACCTTATTATCCTTTTTATACATGTCTTGCTTATACCATGTATTATTATTATTATTATTAATATTATTACCCTTTATTTGTAACCTCCAACATATTCCATAGCACTATACAAGGATTGAGTACCACGAAAACAAATCACAATATTAACACATGGCAAAATTGAAGGGCACTGTCTGAGCTTAAAATCTTAAGTACATTGTGCTTTTTCCCTAAAGCATCTTACAAGATTAAAACCCGCAAATTTAGAATCTAAAGGGAATGAGAGAGGCAAAGACATGGACAAGAATAGGGATCTGAATTGACCAGAAAGAGAGTGATAGATGAAAGTGAGAGTTTAGTAGAGCAGACAATTCTTCAGTACTCAGACAAGTGTAATATTTGCCTGGGTAGAACATGTCCATAGTTTGGATGATGTTTCCATTTAGTAGGAGGAGTAGGAAGGTATCCATGCTTTAGTGCTGCAATGATGTGTTAGATTGCATGCTGACAGGAGTGTGGGAGTGAAGTTACAAAGAGCAAGGGGAGAATGAGGTATGTGAGGAGAGTAAGGAGTTAATGAAAGATTATGGCCCCTATTCAATTGCAGCTCGCAGTTGCCTTCATACCGGCTGTTTGTCTGCAGACTTGAAATTTGCTACAGTTACAAAGAGATTCAATTCAAAAAGCTGGCAGCTACTTGGCCGAAAAATAAAAAAAACGTAAACCATGATCATTTAAGCAAGGCCGTAACTCCCGAAGTAGAAATAGCCAATAGTAAATGAGACCGTCATCACGATGTCAGTAAAACATGGAGGTTACATGTCAATCAATTAGTGTTTAGAAGTCCAATATGCGATCAAACTCGCAATCCAGCAATGTACAAAATAATAAAAATAAATGATGATACTGTTCTAGTCAATGTGGGTGGCCTTATATGTATTAACCCCTTGATTCCCAAGATTGATGTGACATAAAAATAAAACGCAAAAAAAAAAATGTTTGTATTGCAGATTTGCGAGCTTGAGAATGTTGGGCAATTATTTCTAATGTCTGTCATCACTTTCCATGTATTCCACGCAGCCAATAACCCGTAAATCGTTTGCGGCTAGAGAAAAGAAGTTTACGGGCTCGGATACGGTCTCCCGTAGCTAAAATGTTATCAATTGAACTTTGAGAAAGTGCAATCTGATTTGTTAGACATCCCTATATCATTAGATGAAACATAAAGCCCCTGGCCCGGATGGATTCACAAATTTCTATTATAAGCAATTTATAGATACACTGGCACCTCATCTCCAACTGCTCTTTAATGATTTCCTGTCTGGTAAGCTTATAAGAGCAGAATTTTTGGAATCTAAGGTGATAGTAATACCTAAGGAAGGTAAGGACCCATCTCAATGTAAGAGCTACAGGCCCATCTCACTGATTAACTGAGATACCAAACTCTGCTAAAAAATTATAGCAAATAGGCTCACTCATGTGCTGCCAAGCTTAATTCACTCAGACCAAGTGGGGTTTATTCAGGGTCATGAGGCGTCAGATAACACCAGACGTATTTTAAATTTGCTTGATGTAGTGTCGGCTCAAAATACACCTTTGATGCTTCTCTCTCTCGATGCAGAAAAGGCCTTTGATAGAATTGACTGGGTGTACATGGCTGAGACTTTATATAAGTTTGACCTAAGTGATAAGCTGGTGAAGGGTATCTTAGCACTGTATTCGGCCCCAAAAGCATATGTGGCATATCAGGTTTAAATCACAATCTTTCAAAATAACAAGAGGGACGCATCAGGGTTGTCCTTTGTCCCCCCTCCTTTTTGCACTGTGCATTGAACCCTTAGCTACAGCCATCAGGGAAAACTTGAATATAAAAGGAGTTAGAGTGAGGGAGACAGAACATAATCTGAGCTTATTTGCGGATGATGTTATGCTAACTGTTGCTGAGCCTCTAACCAGTCTCCTTAATCTATTTTATGCTCTTGGACTTTTTGGCGGCATTTCTGGCTTTAAAATTAATACGAATAAGAGCAAAGTGTTAAATGTTTCTTTACCACAGCATTTAGAATTCCAATTATCAGGGAACTTCTCCTTTAAATGGGTTCCACACAATCTTAAATACTTAGGCCCTCATTCAATTGCGATTTGGCCAATTGAATAGGGGTCTAAATAAGCACATAGCATATTTTTTTTAAAGAAGTTTTTAGTTAGTGAAAACCTTGCTTTTGGATAGATGTTTACTAACTAAAAACTTCTTTAAAAAAAAATATGTTATGTGCTTATTTAGACCCCTATTCAATTGGCCAAATTGCAATTGAATGAGGGCCTTAGAGATTTATATCCCTAGACAATCTGTCCTAACGCATTCAGCAAATTTCCCCGCACTCGTGGCTAGGGAGGATCTACGCTATTAAAATGAATATCTTGCCCAAGCTTCTGTATCTTTTTCCGCACTATTCCAACGGCTGTTCACACCAAGGACCTCTCAGTTCTTCAGGGGGCAATCTCTCGCTTCATTTGGGATCGTAAAAAGGCCTAGAATAAATAAAAAGGCCATGATGGTGTCTAAAGCTAAACGAGGGTTGGCTCTGCCGGATTTACTCAAGTATTTTTAAAGCTGGCAGATTAGACCAAATCACCAAGTGGTTTGGTAAGAAACACCTACCAGTGTGGGTGGAGATAAAAAAAGATATCTTTGAAGAAAGTGGCCTTCACCTTAGACAAGTATTATGGCTTTCCATACATTTTAAATTGGGTAATTCCTCCCTTCCCAAATGCATGGTTCAGTCTTTGGCAGTTCTGACGAACAAGAGAACTCCACTTGTAGAAGCAGGTTCTTGGCTTAACCCACTGTACTTATTTCAGAAGTCAGTGTCAATAAATAGATTTTTACAGTTTAAATGGTGGATAGATAATCAGTTTATGATTGCTGCTGATCTGTTAAAGGAAAATCGACAATGGTCCCCTACAACATTTAGAGACCTACATCATTTGCCATTAAAGGAATAGCTTAACTTATTCTAGATACATATTAATATATCTGGTGTAATAATACTTAACTCCTCTGCTAAGGTCACTCCATTCTAAAAATGCTGTTTTAACAATCCTAATGGCAAACGGAATATCTCCATTATTTATAATTACTTAATGGACCTAACCACACCGTCCAAACTCCACCATCAACATTCTTGGGAGTCGGAACTCGCCTTTGATATAACTGATGCATAGTGGAATAAGATACATAAGCAGGCCACAGGCTCCTCACTAAATGTTATACTTAGGGAAAATGCACACAAGACCATTTTGAGGTGGTACTTAACATCAGCTAGGATGATAACCCGTCAGTGGATGGTAACTGTTTTAGGGGATGTCACACTCTGGGCACCCTTAAATATGTTCTCTGGGACTGCCCTAAGATCACCCACATTTGGTTGGAGACCTATGATATATTGGAGAGACTATGGGGCCACAGGATTCCACAAAAGCCAGAAGAAACTCTCTTATCACACCAAGTGTTTTTAGCAATGAGGATTACGTTAGCCTTTACGGTTGTACTTTAACACGTACATATGCATGTAATATGCTTTAAATTTAACTTAAAACAGAAATAACAAAAATGTCAAAGTTAGGTTTAAAAGGTTATATGTATGTGCTGACATTTATTAAGTGTTCTGGTTATGTTACTAATGTTTTATTTTTGAAACACTTGTGTTATGGAATTAACCTTGTATTCTTAATAAAAAATATATTTAAAAAAAAAAGTAACTGTGAACTTATCAATATTGCTCTGCCCCATCAAGTGCAGAGATCAAAATTAAATGGAGAAGCTATTAAAACGGTATCAATTATTTAATCTTTCCTCTTTTGTTTCCACCAACGATGGCTTGCAGTGGCCCCTAGGTGGTTTGGTGGAGGTGTGCTGAGACTTTGTTCAATTTATAGTTAGAGTGAGAGCTAGGATTTAGGTTTAGAGTTAGGGGTTAGGTTTAGGATAGAGTCAGGTAGTACATAGTAAAGCTTATCATCTGCCACTACCCTAAATTTAAACCCAACTCTAAACATAAACCCTAATCCTAAAAACACATTGAACAGTCTCAGTGCAAAACTGTTGCTCAACCTAATGGTTGCTGCATGCCACTGAGATGGTGGGGACAAGACAGGAAAGGACCCATTGATGTTTTCAGTGTTTTTTAATGCTGCATTGTTTGGTTTTATTTTTATTTCCCATGCATCTTTTCATGTCTTGGTGCTCTTCATCAGGTGAATTATGGAACTCTATCAATATATAAGTTTCTTCTATACCTGACAACCAAGTATATTTTTTCAGAAGGGGATCCTGCAATATTTTTTTTTATAATGTATAAATGAATTTTTAAATGCATGTCAGTAAATGTTTGATATCACCATCGGTTGCAGGAATTTTTTCTGTCCTTTTAAATGTGTGATAGAAAATATGGGACATGCAAAATGTGTATCCATACTTTAAAGTGTAATTGTATTGTTTTATTTTGCAAGCAAGAACATACCAAGAAATGCAAGATCTTCCACTAATGTCTCCTCTTCAGTAATGGCAATATCATTTTAATTTAGCATTTATCTAAATCTGAACAGAGGTTTTATTCCTCCCCAGCATTAAATCTTCAATTGATGCATTACCATGTATCATTATTGGCACAGTGCCATGTCAAAATATACCTGGCCTATTATCCTAGACTGCGTGTGTATTTTATCAACAATTTATTAAGACTCCTTACCAAAATGCTATTAATAGAGCTAAATGATAAAAATAATCTTGGAATAATATGAGTAGTATTCAAATTCAGCCACCAGGAAAATTACGACACAATGCTGTCTGAGAAAAGCTTTATACTCTTGGGGGGAAATGGGGGACCAGCCAGACCTCTGATTAGAGGTAATGTCATGATTACATTGTTTAGTGACTGTAATATTACCAGTAAATAGGGATATGGCCAAGGGCGCATGACATTGTTGAAATTTAATTATGTGTTACCTGTACATTGTTATCTTATATCCTAGTAATAATATGTTATAGAGGGAAAATGTGATATAAGACAGAATATATGTGGAAATGGTGAAAATGCTCTGCACAGAAGTTCAACTGCAGAACATTTAATCTGCACACATACAGGCCTTGATTCAAGGCAGATGACTGCTCCTTAGGAAACTGAGCAAACACTTGAGATTAACATCAAGGTTTTTTGCCCTAGGTAGCTAAAGACACTTGTCATGTAGTTTAGACATCTGGTGAGTTTTATCTCAAGGGCAACCAAGGTCGCAAGGCAGATGTGCTGACATCACACACATACATAAAGGTACACAAGGCTGTGGTATGGGAGATGTATAAATATGTTGATTCTATGATTCAATAAAGGTTCAGTTCTAGTTTCCTATATATACAGTGTGAGGCTGTGTTTTGTGTTTGTATCCTGAATTGGGGAGTAGGCTATAATTTTTTACATTCTATAAACATACTGCATATTATAAGTGTAATTATTCAAAAAAGTTAATTTTAGAGATATGGCCACAGCAATTCTTTATGTGCAGATTATATATATAAATATATATTACATAGTTACATAGTAACATAGTTACATAGTTACATTGGCCCTCATTCAATTGCAATTTGGCCAATTGAATAGGGGTCTAAATAAGCACATAACATATTTTTTTAAAGAAGTTTTTAGTTAGTAAACATCTATCCAAAAACAAGGTTTTCACTTACTAAAAACTTATGTAAAAAAAATATGTTATGTGCTTATTTAGAGCACTATTGAATTGGCCAAATCGCAATTGAATGAGGGCCATAGTATTTAAGGTTGAAAAAAGACTTTCAGTGCATCAAGTTCAACCTTTTAAGATCTCCTCTGATCTGCAATATGCGGCTTAACTATTAATTAATTAGTTAAATTAAAAAAAATTAAAAAAATCAATTCCCTCCTGATCCCAGACACAGGCAACCGGACTCCTTCCGGGATCAATATTGCCTCTCTAATTATCCATGATAACCCTGAATTCCCTTTTTCAATTAGAAATAAATCCAGTCCCCTTTTAAAGTTATATATCGAATCCGCTGTCACCACCCTTACTGTGAAGAACCCTTTTCTTTCTTTAAGGTGGAATCTTTTTACCTCTAACCTCAAGGGATGTCCTCTTGTCAGTTGATAACCTCTTGGCACAAAAAGCTCCCTTGACAAATCTTTATACTGACCCTGGATGTATTTATATAAGGTAATCATATCTCCTCTTAGACACCTTTTTTCTAGAGAAAATAAGTTTAATTAATAAGTTTAATTTGTGTTATGACTAGATAAGAAAGGGCCATGGCACGTAACCCAATCCACATCCAGGGAATGGACATTTCTGGGCCAAATTACCTGAAATAATCATATAAAAACAACAATACATATTATATTTTTCTGCATATAAATGGGATATTTCAAATATTTACCTCTCTGAACATGCTTTGTTGGATTCCTAGATGTTGTGCTCCTTCTTTGCACACCTGCTTCATGCTCTGTCAGACATGTAACCTCAGCTCCCTGCTCCCACACTATGGCCGGCATGGTGATCATTGCACTTTTTTGGAATGTGTTATCAAAGTTTTTGAGAGCCGGGAAGTTGACCGACTCATAGTTTGTAGGTTTAGAGTTTATAAGCCACTTTATGCGTAACATTTCAGGGAAAAAACTTCCAGCATGGCAGAGGAACGTAGCAGAAAATTGGGAGTGGACTTCAAAAGGAGATGGTCCAAGAAGAGTCAAAGTTGGTCTATGCAAATTCACAGTGTCTAGAAGATAGGACATAATTACAACCCTAGATATGGAAAGCTTCACACAATTTATTTCACAGCAAAAAAAAAAAAAAATCCACCAAAAAGTTGTACAAACTAATTCTCATCATATCTGATTCATAAATCTTATAATTAGGTCATAGCAGTGATTTAACTAGCGACTTGCTCGTCAAAAATGACGGCAATAAAAAGTGAAGCCTGGCAATGCTGTTTTCCACACAATGGGAGCCTCTCCCCCTCAACTTTGCTGGCCTCGCCATCAGCGTCTTTGGCATTCATTGTGAGCCTCCCCCCCCTACCTCTCCTACCGTCTATTTTACTGGCCTCGCAATGAGCGTCTTTGGCACTTATCACGGGCCTCGCAATGAGCGCCTTTGGAGCTCATTGCGAGTCTCTCCCCTTGTCTACTTCCTCCCTTGTGTCTCATTTTCCCCCTCCTCTCCCTCCCTTGTGTCTTCTTTCCCTCTCCCTCCCTTGTGTCTCAGCCCCCCCCTGTGTTTTACCCCCTCTCCCTCCCATGTCTCTAACCCCCTCCCCTGTGTCTCTTTCCATCCTGTGTCTCTTTCCCCATCCCCTGCGTCTCTTTCCCCATCCCCTGCGTCTCTTTCCCCCTCCCCCGTGTCTCTTTCCGCCCTTGCCTATGTCTCTTTCCCCCCTATGTGATTAGTAGTGTGTGTGGCCATTATATTAGCCAATATTTGCAAGTATTTGTGTTAATTTGTATAGAGTTGGAGTGATCCTATATAGGACTGGAATAATCTGTGTGTTTCTCTCAGGTTTTTGTGTATGGAGGTGTTAATAAAAGCTGGCATGAGGTTGTATATCGTGTTACCTAGGATGAAGGTATCATCTGATGATATATTTTCCCAGGTGTATTGTGATGAATGTAAATACTAAATTATTTTCTTTGGGATCTTTAACTCGAGGGCTCACTTTATAGCTCTATGGAATATGTTGGCAAGTGACTTTTAAACCATCTATAGATGACATAAATAACAATTTTATAACACATGGACAATAGTCTACTCTCCTTACCTTGCAGTATGATATTGATGCCTTCTCCAAAAATGTAATGGTTGGAAAACCACACAGCACAATAGTAGGTGGCCTCGTCTCCCTTTTCTGCATTGCCAATTGTCAACATGAAGGAGTTAGTTGACTCCTCAATCTCAGGAATAAACCTTTGTGCAATTCCTTCTCCATAGGCTGGACGACTCTTCTCTCTGTGACTCACCAGGAACTGCATCTCCTTCCCATCCTTCTGATAGTACCAGGACAGGACATGGTGACTCACTTTACTACCTCTCATGATGCACCTCACAGTGGGATTTTTTCCAGCAGTCATGATGGATGGTTGTGGCTGCTCCAAAGATGGCACCTCTATTAATCCACTCACATGTAGCCTTGTTTCGTGGGCTATTCAGGGAAGGAAAGTTATGGTGAAACTATCAACATACTAAAATATTATACATATTCTTGCTAATTTAGAACCTTTCCATTATAAACCCCATCTATTACCTCTACCTCTTGACATTATAATATTTCAAGACAAAAATACAATTTCTGACATACAGTATTGTATAAAGCATTGATTAAACCCTTTCAGAATCACTAGAGAAGACTGCAGAAACTGTTTGCAACAAATGTAGATACTTAACATACTAAATGGATTAGCCTTCCACAGTGATATGAAAGCGTTAATCTTACGTCATGTAAAATCTGCAATGTTTTATTGAACAAAAAAAAAACAAAGCTCACTGTGCCTTAGGGAGTTATCAGCTACACCTCACTGACGAGGCCCAATGAAGGCCAAAATGTACGTCTGGGGTTTGCTGTTTCTCTTGTTCAGGGTAGAATTGCCTGGTATTTCGGGGCTGGACCACTCTAGTGTTTGGAACCAGACTGATATACTACAGAATATTTCTCCCTGTGAAGGGCACATGTGAGGTAAAAGAGGTTGCTCTCAAAGTGGGTTATCATGTCCACAGAACTAACCTATTAAGGTTAGTTTGTTCTCTGATTGAGCACCTCTATTTTGTTTATGCAAATGACCCTTAGGGATTAGTTTCCCTAAGGGTGATGGGGGACTCCAGACATGGACCCCTTGCTCACTGTGCCTTAGGGAGTTATCAGCTACATCTCACTGATGAGGCCCAAAGAAGGCTGAAACGTACGTCTGGGGTTTGCTGTTTCTCATATTCAGGGTAGAATTACCTGGTATTTCGGGGCAGGACCACTCTAGTGAGTGGGACCAGACTGATATACTACAGGATATTTCTCGTTGTGAAGGGCACAAGTGAGTTAAAAGAGGTTGCTCTCAGAGTGGGTTATCATGTCCACAGAACTAACCTATTAAGGTTAGTTCATTCTCTGATTGAGCACCTCTGTTTTGTTTTTATGTTTTATTGAACCCCTAAATCAGGGGTCATCAACCTTATAATACCTACTGCCCACTTTTGATGGTAACATTTTGTTAACATCCACTGGTGCCGCAGTAACTCAATTAATCTAATTTCTGGTTACATAAATCATATGACCATAGCTATGTATCACCCTGTACTTACTAGATAGTGATCTGGTCCTGACTGCTGTCCCTAGGCTCTATCGCCAGCTCTCCAACCAGCCAAGCGAGGTACTGCGGGTCTCCTGCGTTTGATGTCACTTGTCAGTGACACCACCTAACAATTACCCCGCTGCCCACCATGAAAGCTTGAATTGCCCACTAGTGGGTGGTAGGGATCAGGTTGACTACTACTACTCTAGAGCATGTCTGTATTTCTCACATCTGTCCATTGGCATATATTTTTCCACAATTTATCCCCTTAAATATTTATATATACATGATTTACTATTCTACCTTTATTTGCTACCTTTAACCCAACACTATGCAACCCTATCCAGATAGGCATTAAAGGGCCAGTATACACCTTTGGAGAATTAATTTTATTTTTACGGGAGCCATGGAATGAAGGCCTTGATTTGCTGCAGTTTGCACATGTACTTTTAATGTTAATTAATTAATTAATAATATTTTCTAAATGAAAATCGCTTACACTGGCCCTTTAAAAGGGATTATTCAGTCGTCTAAAAATATATACTTATAGCTAGTGGGTGTTTTTGGTATTAGAGTATAATTGCTATAAAATAAGTATACTTATAAGTACTGTGAAATAATATAATCTTCTTGTGATACTGAAAAATGTTTATAAAATGGTTATTTTCAATCTGTATAGTACTAATTTGCTGCATTGAGCTTCAAGTCACAACTAATGTGTATGTGTGTATATACAGGGAGTGCAGAATTATTAGGCAAGTTGTATTTTTGAGGATTAATTTTATTATTGAACAACAACCATGTTCTCAATGAACCCAAAAAACTCATTAATATCAAAGCTGAACATTTTTGGAAGTAGTTTTTAGTTTGTTTTTAGTTTTAGCTATTTTAGGGGTATATCTGTGTGTGCAGGTGACTATTACTGTGCATAATTATTAGGCAACTTAACAAATAACAAATATATACCCATTTCAATTATTTATTTTTACCAGTGAAACCAATATAACATCTCAACATTTACAAATATACATTTCTGACATTCAAAAACAAAACAAAAACAAATCAGTGACCAATATAGCCACCTTTCTTTGCAAGGACACTCAAAAGCCTGCCATCCATGGATTCTGTCAGTGTTTTGATCTGTTCACCATCAACATTGCGTGCAGCAGCAACCACAGCCTTCCAGACACTGTTCAGAGAGGTGTACTGTTTTCCCTCCTTGTAAATCTCACATTTGATGACGGACCACAGGTTCTCAATGGGGTTCAGATCAGGTGAACAAGGAGGCCATGTCATTAGATTTTCTTCTTTTATACCCTTTCTTGCCAGCCACGCTGTGGAGTACTTGGACGCGTGTGATGGAGCATTGTCCTGCATGAAAATCATGTTTTTCTTGAAGGATGCAGACTTCTTCCTGTACCACTGCTTGAAGAAGGTGTCTTCCAGGAACTGGCAGTAGGACTGGGAGTTGAGCTTGACTCCATCCTCAACCCGAAAAGGCCCCACAAGCTCATCTTTGATGATATCAGCCCAAACCAGTACTCCACCTCCACCTTGCTGGCGTCTGAGTCGGACTGGAGCTCTCTGCCCTTTACCAATCCAGCCACGGGCCCATCCATCTGGCCCATCAAGACTCACTCTCATTTCATCAGTCCATAAAACCTTAGAAAAATCAGTCTTGAGATATTTCTTGGCCCAGTCTTGACGTTTCAGCTTGTGTGTCTTGTTCAGTGGTGGTCGTCTTTCAGCCTTTCTTACCTTGGCCATGTCTCTGAGTATTGCACACCTTGTGCTTTTGGGCACTCCAGTGATGTTGCAGCTCTGAAATATGGCCAAACTGGTGGCAAGTGGCATCGTGGCAGCTGCACGCTTGACTTTTCTCAGTTCATGGGCAGTTATTTTGCGCCTTGGTTTTTCCACATGCTTCTTGCGACCCTGTTGACTATTTTGAATGAAACGCTTGATTGTTCGATGATCACGCTTCAGAAGCTTTGCAATTTTAAGAGTGCTGCATCCCTATGCAAGATATCTCACTATTTTTGACTTTTCTGAGCCTGTCAAGTCCTTCTTTTGACCCATTTTGCCAAAGGAAAGGAAGTTGCCTAATAATTATGCACACCTGATATAGGGTGTTGATGTCATTAGACCACACCCCTTCTCATTACAGAGATGCACATCACCTAATATGCTTAATTGGTAGTAGGCTTTCGAGCCTATACAGCTTGGAGTAAGACAACATGCATAAAGAGGATGATATATAGTACATTTGTGTTCACATTTGGATGTTAAAAAACTTGCTTCCTATTCATAATTTAGAGGAATATAGTTATTGCACTGCACTCGGGGAACCTGGGCAGGGACATGGAAATTAGTCCACAAAGCATTTACACTCTTTAATCCGAATCCGAAATATCACTTTTAACATGGTTCCTTATAGCATATGCCTGCTGAATTATACTGCTTTCAAGCATAGCATAGGATGATTTATTCAAAAATTAAGCAATCAATTACAATCGATGTCACAGTGTGCGCTGTCACATGGATTTTGTGGAAGGTTATTAACCACAGCATCATTTAACTTATGGCTTGCAGACTCATTTGCATGTCCCTGCCCACTTTCAATAACTGAATTTCTTGGAATTCTGAGAAGGAAATACGTTTTTTAACTTATTTTTAGACATCCAAATGAGAACACAAATGTACTATATATTTACTGTTATCTACATGGTGGAGGGCATCTATGACTCTTTTGCCCACCATAAGATAAATGATGTTGTGAGTATTAACCAAAACACGTTTGTAATGGTTAAACTCTGCTCTTCTAGTATATGACATCAAACCTGTGACTGCAGCGTCCCTGATACTTTGTTAGCAGACAAGCGAGAAATGATTTCCTGTGGTTTGCAGCTTGTCATGCAAACATTTCAATAAATTGCACCTGCAAAGACGATTTTCTTTTAAATACTCTAATGATCATTACTTTTTATTCATAATAAATTTACAGTATTTTTAAAAGTACAGAATATTTCCCCCAAAAAATTCAAAATCAGCTTATAGTAGGGAACATTGTTCAGATTTATTGTTATTAACATCAAACCATTTTTAAAACAATTCTATAAAGCTTATTTGCCATTGATATCAGCAATAGCTCATAAAAGTAGATGCATAAGTGTACTAAAGCAAAACCTATAAGATATCGCAATTAGCCACATTGAGGTAAGGCCCACATGAGTATCACATGAAAATCCTATTCCATTTCATTGGCATCAAAATCCTGCCAGTGATTGGCTGAAACCTGGCAA
The DNA here is from genome assembly GCA_027410445.1 of Discoglossus pictus. Lineage (NCBI taxonomy): Eukaryota > Metazoa > Chordata > Amphibia > Anura > Alytidae > Discoglossus > Discoglossus pictus. The sequence continues at coordinate 61,546,958 of CM050168.1, forward strand.
CATCGAATTCTTGTTCAGTATTTGGAGACGAGATCTCGAAATACTGTACAAAAGGATTTTAATAAGGATATTAATAAATCACAGACAGCTAAAATGTCGCGGCTACAAAAAGATACAATTTATAAGGAAAGACTTCATGACCTTAATAATTTATAGGTTAGAAGGGAGAAGGCAGAGGGGCAACATAGAGGAAACGGAAGAGTTTTAATTTTAATTTCTCTTTACATAACTGTGTTACAAAAGTAAAAAAAAAAAACAGTTTTTAATCCCTCTGCAGACTGCTTGGACCTTTCCTGTTATCTGACCACAACTGCTGGTGGCAGCAGTTTCAGTGGGCAGCTGCTAAATGGCGCTGCATTTTACTGCTGATTAGATTTTACTGCCGATTTAGGGGGTTAGGATTAGGGTGAGGGCTAGGGGGTTAGGGTAAGGGTTAGGGTGAGGGTTAGGTGAGAGGGAGTTAGAGTGAGGCATAGGGTGGGGGTTAGGGTTAGGGGGATAGTGTAAGAGTTAGGAGGTTAGGGTGGGATTTAGGGTGAGGTTTGGGGGGTTAGGGTGAGGGTTTAGGGGTTTAGGGTGGGGGTTAGGGTAAGGGATAGGGGGTTAGGGTGTTAGGGTGAGGGTTAGGGTGGGTGTCAGGGTAAGGGTTAGAGGGTTTTGGTGATAGTTAGGTGGTTAGGGTTAGGATAAGGGTTAGGTTAACAGGGTTAGGGTAAGCGGGTAAGGGTTAGGGGTCGGGGTTAGGGTTAGGGTGTAAGCATAAAATTCTATACAATGTAGGCTGCGGTTAGGAATTGTAAACAATTGCAGCAGCGCAATCTAGCAGCCCCTTGGCGCAACTGCTGCTGCCAGCAGTCGAGGTAAGATAAAAGGAAAGATCCGACTGCTTTTGCAGCAATGTCAGGTTCTCCCTCTAACAAGTTGACAAATTAAGAATGTCGGGGATTTGTCTGTGGTACCCCATAAATCGACTGACACATTGTGCTCACACCCTAAATAGCGACATTCTAACAGTGCTTGCAAAGCAGCATTTACCTTTTTCTAACCTTTGCAGCACCTACGTTCACGAAAAGAAGCTTTTAGTGGGGCCCAAAGCCTTTTCTTTAAATGTATGCTAAGCAGATAAGTGATGTCTGTGCTTAATATACTGTAATCAGGAGTGAAGTGCTTTGGAGAGAAAGTCGAATATCAAAATTGGAAGCTGAAGGGTAAGATTTGGAGACCATCAGCCTTATTAAACTGCGATTCGGTAAATGTAAAAGGGCTCTAATTAAGCACACAGCATATTTTTTTACAGAAGTTTTTAGTTAGTGAAGACCTTGCTATTGGATAGAAGTTCACTAACTAAAAAATTCTGTAAAAAAAATATGCTGTGTGCTTAATTAGTGCCCTTTTAAATGTACCGAATCGCAGTTTAATAAGGCTGCATATATCAAGTGAAAGTAGTATAGGACATGTATCGCAAAGTCATTCAGGACTTATTTGGATATTCATAAGGCTATTATGGGAACTGATTAAGCTGAAGGTAATTTAACCCTATTGGTTTGTACAAAAAAAAAGCTACCCAAAAAAGCACATAATTTATTATAAAAAAGATTTTAAATTGTTCATCGATCTCGCCAATTTTTTTGGAAACAAGAATCTCAACCCATGACTAGAGTCATAACAATGTAAAAAAAAAACAAATAGTGGAGCACAGTCAGAGAACAAACTAACCTTAATATGTAAGTTCTATGGACATGATAACCCACTCTCCCTTTCTGAGAGAAACCTCTTTTAGCTTACATGTGTCCTCACTCTTTTGAGTAAGACCAGACTGATATCCTACAGGATATTTCTCCCTGTGAAGGGCACAAGTGGCTAAAAGACACTGCTCTCTGAGTAGGTAACCAGACCTATAGAAAAAACCTATTTAGGTGTTGTTTGTTCTCAGATGAGCACCTCTGACTCTTTCATATTAATGTTAGAATAAAGATATATTATATATATTTTTTAAATAATAAAATAAGTGTTTTAATTTTTATATTAGTAATAAAGTAATTGCACACAGTAACATAAGTAAAGTAATAAAGGAATGTAAATGTTAGTGAAATTTCGAAGACACATTTATCAACAGTTTTACTGATAAAAAACTATAGACTTCAATGGACATTGTTTAATGAAAAAAAATTCTTATCCTTCCTTAATATACAAATATACAAATATATTATATATATATATATATAATATATTATGTATATAAATATATATAAAAGAATATATATATGAATTATATATATATATATATATATATATATATATATATATATAATTATTGTATATTATGTCAGTATTAACTTTGACTTGATAAAGAGAGGTTAATCTCTTGAAAGCTCATCGCTATATTATGAATAAGTTTGTCCAACAAAAAAGGTAACAATACTCACTATTATTCATATATAGTTTTCCATAATTCTTTGTATGTGTATCATATTCTCCTCTTACATAGAAAAATTGTTTTTATAGGTTGCCATAAAACACACAAATACCTAATTCTATTGATATTCCGAAAACATTTTATAAAGTCCCTCCTCATTTATTCTACAATTCTGTAATACATAATGAAGTAATCTCTTATTGTATAAGGCATAATTCGTACAATTAACTAACTTTATTTTCACATGTAATTTGATATTTCTTCTTAATTTTTCTTTAAGGAGAAACATTTTTAAATAATTATATAATTATGTGTGTTAATTATAATTCTGATATATATATATATATATATATATATTTATATTTATTTATATGCTGTTGACTCCTTTAGTCGTGTCTTACTCTCAGTGACCATATGGACGCAGCACAACAGGCACATCTGTCTGTGTTTCTGGTTGTGCTTATCCATATGGTTTTCTTGGCAGATATACTAGAGTGGGTTGCCGGCTTCTTCTCCAGTGGTTGGGATTTGTCCGACCTCTCAGCTATGACCTGCCCATCTTGAGTGACCGTAGATGGTATAGCTCACAGCTTCATTGCGGTGCACAAGACCCTTCACCACGGCAAAGTAGCGATCCAAAAGGGGATATACATGGATATATATATATATATATATATATATATATATATAATTTTTTTTTTTTTTTCATTGTACCTGTACAATTCATTATCATCTTCTCCTAACTAATATGCTTTTAATGTAATATTTATATTTTTATAAATATATTGTTATTATTTTTGATTGTTTTTTTCTTTACAAGGGTAAAAGGGAAGGATAGTTTTGTAAGAGAAGTAATTACTTTTACTCTGTTTTTCACTCAATAATTAATTTTGCCAAATATAGTAATTATGTTATCATGTTTGTTGAGACATTATCCAATTTTCTCACCTTAATACATCTGGTCCTTTGAGGACATACCCAATTTTGGATCTGGTCACAAAATCTGGGCAGTCAAAGTAGAAAAAAAGTAAAAAAACTGCATTTTATATGTCAGGAAAAACTAACATGTTTTATACTTTTTTAGATTTAAATCATAAAGCTTTTGCACCATATTTGTGTTGGCAAGTTGTAAATCTGTTTATGATTAAAAGCTCAAATATGAAAATCTGGGCAAAAAATCTAATTTACCAAACTACAGAAATGACAAATAATGCAACATTTTCTTTTTGAATTGATAACTCGGCTGTGTCTTTACAGGTAAACAGATTCCAATTATCCATAAAGCTACATTTTCGTTATATTTATTGAACCAATGTACTAACCTGTCATGAAGATCAGAACCAAGAAGAGAACATTTAAAGCTTCCATTGTGGCTGGTGCTACAGCTGTGATAAAGCCCCAAGGTAAGGACACTAATGGGGACGCCATCCCCCGACGCCTCCTCCCCCATAATATTATTTCCTGTAAACGGTGCAAACAAAAATGGCCATAAAAGGAGCGAGGTGTCTGGAACAGATAATCTAAAGATACAGCAGGTGAGAGATCAAAACACAAACACCTACTGAGAAAAAACAGTCTGAACACCTGTGCACCCTTCTGAAGGTGACCGATTTACTGTGTGAGTCTACAAGGCTGTAAATGAGCAGAAAGGGAAGCCCTAACAGAATTCAGTAGTATTACTTTCTTAGGCACTTAGGGCTTCACTCCATGACTCCCATAAGAATTGAGCCGAGCTATCGCACATGTATATCTAAACTTCGAGATATGCAATCCAAGTGCTCCAAAATGTCCCTAACATGTGCTTTATAATAAGCCCAAGTGCCCCTCCCATAAATATTTAGCAAATCGCTATCACATGCCTCCTGTAACAATATCTGATCTCACTGAGCTTGACTTGGAAACCTTTCTGAGTACCTCAAATCTTGAAAAAGCATACAGGTTCTTTCAACCCCTGTAAAGGCATACAATGCTTCTGATGCAATCCGTTGCTATGAAGAAGCCAACATCGTAATTGTTTTGAACTTGAGGCTTGATTGCTCAAATCCAAAACAATTTCTCGGTGAGAACTGCTTTAGAGGATGCCTATCAAGGGGGGGTTTTCTTCATGTTTGGTGGATGTGCCCGTTGGTGCAGAGGCTATGGGGGGAACTGATCAGATTGTTCTCACAAATAATCAATACTCCCTCATTACCCACAATCAAGATGTGCCTTCTAGGCTTACATGTAGATAATGTCTCCAGATCCCATAACAAGCTTTGGCAATTCTTTGCAAAAAATTGTAAATCCCCTATTTTACTATTCCCCTATTTTTGACGTCATTCTAGAATATCAACTATATTATGATTAACGAAAAATTGTCACATATTTTGGAAAACACATATCCCCAGTTTTTTACAACTTGGACACCTTGGCTTGATTCTGTTCATAGCATTTCAATATAGCTATTGGTTAGTGAAGTAGACTTAATGACCAATATGGAGTTGTTGAGACCGGGGGGGGGACCCAGAAAGCCACACGTTCTTACTTCTCCAAGACGGCCTCAGAGGGTGAGTTTGCCTGACCTTTCTTCCCTTCCCCCTTCTTTCCCCTCCCCAGTTAATTTTTTCAATGTTCTTAATTATTGATCTTTTAGATTATCAGGTCAATAATGTAAAAATAAAAAAAATAAAGTAAAGACAGAAAACGTTTTTATAGGTTATAAACTTTTATATTCGCACCATTCAGCATTATTTGAGGGTTTATTGCCGCACTTTGGAAGTTAGCAATCATTGTTATGGCTCAGGTGACGCTGTTAGATTTTGTGTGTTCCTGATTACCTGCTATCTTATATTGTATTGCTGCAGTTTTGTCTTTAATAAAAAGATTGAATAAAAAAAAAAATCCAAAACAATTAACCCCTATACCAGAGGTGTAATTATGGATCCCCATGGCACCTAATATTAACCCCCATACCATGAGGTCATTGTGGACCCCGTGGCACTTGACAAAAAAACATAATTCACAGATTGAAATATGTGAATTATGACTGGTTAGACTTTTAACCAATCAGATATGGACCAGCAGTAATTCAAATACTTGATTCTGATTGGCTGAAATATAATTGACACATATTACAGCCAATCAGAACTAGTATAAAAGGCAAAGGTACGCTCAAAAACATTTAGTCAATTTTTTTTTATTAGAGAGGCGGGATTTTATGTAGTGGCCCATTTCCACAGGCTGAAGATGAGGACCAAGGGCTCCAATCAAGACAGTAGAGGACAGATTCTTCAATGCAGTTTTAATTGGCTTTTTATTTTCAGTAGTATTTTTTTCCTCTCTTTAATGATTGGGACTATGGTATATTTAGGTCCATGGTGGTCCAATATGGACCCCTGTGGTGGTAGGAAGATGTCATGACCAAGGAGAGGGGGTCCAATGGAATTCTCTTGTCTTGGCTACAGGAATCCTCCCTTGGACTATGGAGTGGATGGGCGTCTTGTTGACCCGCTTTTATTCCAGAACCATCAGGATACACCTCTAAATAAAAGTCAGGACACCATAATTATGTTCCCTAGAAGAGTGAGATTATTGGGAAAAGTTGCAATATGTATAGGCAAAGATAACAATACTTTGAAGAAAATGTATAGGACGAATATACATATAGGTCGATTCATTCTACACCATCAGTTTTACAAAAATCATTAATCAAATAATATAGTGTAAGTATAGGTTTTCCCCTATTCTGATTGGTTAAAATGTCAGCCAATCAGAATACAGTTTAATTCTAGTATTGACACATATTTTAGCTAATCAGAAGCCAAAATAAGATCTGTATAAAGTATATAAAGCAGGGGTACAGTCAGAAATCAGTTAGTCAAAAGGGGAGCTGCCTAAAAGAGGAGACTTGTTGTTGTTAGTTGTTCAGTTGTATCTGACTCTCCATAAGCCTATGGACCTAAGCACACCAGGCACATATGTCAGCCACTGCTCCTCTGAAATCTGTCAAGCTCATTCTCATTCCTTCAATAACGTCATCTATCTATCTCCGCCTCTGCCGACCCCTTCTTTGTATGCCTTAAATTTTTCTTAGCATCAGAGTCTTTTCTAGAGAATCCTGTCCGCTCATAATATGGTCAAACTATTTGAACTTTAGCCTCATGATCATACCTTCCAGTGAACAGTTTGGCTTGTTTTCCTGATTTATTGGACTGATTTATTGGATCTTCCTGCAGTTCAAGGGACAGTTTTCTCCAATACCACAATTCAAAGGTGTCAATTTTATGATGATCAGCGTTCTTTATGATCCAACTCTCATATCTTTATGCTACTACTGGAAATACCATAGTTCTAACAATGTAGACCTTTGTTGATAATGTAATACCTTTGCATTTTAGGAGCTTGTGCAGACTTGCCATAGCTTTCCTCCCAAGCAGCAAAAGTATTTTCATTTCTTGGCTGCATTCACCATCTGCAGAGATCTTGAAGCCCAGGAGAACAAAATCTGTCACTGCCTCCACTTCTTTCCCATCTATTTGCCAGGAACTGAGCTTGCTGTTTAACATGATCTTTGTCTTTTTAACTTTGAGCAACAGGCCAGCTTTAGCACTCCCTTCTTTTAATAGGTCCTTTAACTCCTCCTCACTTTCAGCCATCAGGGTAGTATCATCTGCATGTTTGATACTGGTTGTTGATTTTTCTCCCAGCAATATTAATTTCTGCTTTGGATGCATCCAGCCTGGCCTTACACGTGATGTATTCAGTAGACATTGGTAATTTGATCTATTGTGCCTCTTCCTCTGTGGAAGCCACTTTGTACATCTTATGCTTGGTCCATATATTTTGTATTGCAGCTGAGCTTGAAGGATCTTAAGCATTACCTTGCTGGCATGTGAATGAGTGCAATTGTTCAATACTTGGGTCATTATTTAGCTCTGCCTTTTTGAGGGGATTGTGATATAGGCTGCCCTTTTCTAATCTACTGCCCATTTTTAAGTTTTCTAAATTTGTTAGCATAATGCAAGCAACACTTTCACAGCATAATCTTTTAGGATTTGAATAGTTCAACTGGGATTCCATCAACTCATATAGCCTTGTTGTCATATATATAAATAAAAAATATCTTATGGAAAGAAGTCTCCAAAAGTATCGTCTCTCTAATCGAAAAAGAAACAGGGGGCTAAAAAGAAGACAATTTGGATATTCAAATACTGTAGATCCAGGCATAAATAAAACATCATAACATATAATAAAATGTCAGACTTGCTTACTGAATGTACAATATATAGCATAATTCCTCTTATAGAAAAGGGCAAGACTCAATAGTTTTTACTTACTAACTAGATATGAGAAGGTGGAATCCTAACTAATAATCCATAAATAAGAAGAGCAGGGGCATGCTTTGTTGTAGAGGGAAGCCAACTAGGGAGCTGATTATGGTGCTTTCAGGACCTGAGGGAGGTGGGGAGCTTAGTGGTATACAGGCAGTGAGAAGCAGAGCTAGTATAATGAACTGATACCTCCTGCATGACAATATATAAAGATGAGCAGGGTAGTGCAGAAACTATGAACTTGCCCATGTGCTCCCATGCCTTGCTTGTGCTGTGTGAATAGATTTATATGGAAAATCAAATCTAATAAATGCAGTAAACACGGTAAACACACCTTACAAAATAAGATCAGATAACACGTGAAAGACCATTAACTGCCAAAGTGTCTTGTTTCATAGCTTGTGGTTTAGTTCTTCCTTCTTCACATAAACCCACGAAACTGAAAGCAGTTGCTTTTTAGCACAGAATCTTTTACAAGGTTTAGCAAGAAAATAATACATGCATCAAATAGGGATCTATTGCTTGCTTTCTTATATTGCATCATACACATATGCTTCAAAATGTAACCTCGCCATGAATTCTCAAACTCAACAGCCCCATAATGTGAAGAAAACTGTTTACTGCACTGATCACACTGAAGAGAGCACAACATTTTGACAGATAAAGGCTTCTTTAAAAGATCAATGTACAATGAAATATTTACAATATATATAGCAAATGATGGTATCATATAATTTTATATTTAATTGTATGTGCTGTCTCTCTCTGCACTGTTTCTCTCTCTGTGTGCTGTCTCTTTCTGCTATCTCTCTCTCTCTCTGTGAACTCACTCTGTGTGCTCTCTCTGTCTCTGTGCACTCTCTCCTGTCTCTCTTTCTTGTCTCTTTCTCTGCCTTGTGTCTCCCTCTATCTCTGACCTGTCTCTCTCTTCTGTCTCTCTCTCTCCTCTCTCCTGTCTCTTTCCCTCTCTCCAGTCCCCCCTCTCTCGCTCCTGTCTCCACCTCTCTCTCTATGCCCTGTCTGTCTCTCTCTCCCGTCTCTCTCTCTCCTGCCCACCTCTCCTGTCTCTCTCTCTCTTTCTCCCTCTCTCTATGTCCTGTGTCTGTCTCTCTCTATCTCTCTGTCTTCTCTCTCTTCCCCTCTCATCCCGGCTGGCAATGCGCATGCGTGCTCCAGCATTAGGTTCATTTGTGCATGCGGAGAGCGCATACATGACCTAGAGAGATCCCAATGGGCTTAAGTAACAATTAACCCCTTTACGTAAATAACTTAACAATAAAATAACGGCACAGAAACCTGGATGGGAGTAAAGCTGGCCACAGCGTATTTATTAACAAACCATAACAGCAAACAAAACCTAGGAGGAGGAGCCCGGACAGAAGTAGCGACCTCCCACCCTGGGCCTGTGCCCAGGGCACCAATCCTGTCCTTTACCATGCCCCTGAGGTAAGGAGGGAAAGGACCCCCTTCTTAACTTCCTGGCACCTCTCCCCCCCCCCCCCCCCCATCACAAAGCAGACAAGGTAATCACTCATGAGGCCGCAATCCCCCCCTGCGCTGAAATGGCCAGCTGTACTAACCCCCCCCCCCCTGAATTCTAGCATCGTTAGCTCTAACTCCACATCCGTCAGGGGCACACCATCTGCTAAGAAAAACAATTTTGCCTCCTCATAATCAAATTCCTTGCCACGAACCCCTGCTTCCTCACAAAACTAGACACGCAGGGTTCCTGGCACTCCTCCACACCCTCCTTTTGATCATCTCTGACCAGATGATGAATACAGCCTTGAATCTGTGCAACCAATCCAAAACATCATGCTTCATGTCCCTAACCAACTTCTTCATAGAGACTGAACCCAAGTTGTTACCCCTAACATGCTCTAATAACATGCTGGGATGCCCCCAACGGCACGCCCAGTTGTTCCTCTTTCCTCTTACCTGCGGTGAACCGATGAGCCGAGTACACGTAGGAGTTCCCAATTATCTGTAGATAGAGTATAACCACCACTAGCTGCCGTTAATATACCCCGCCTGTTGGTCTCACATATGTTAGAAAACCTCGGTATTCCCATCTCCCGATCCTCTTTATCATGACCTGCAGTAGTTCCATCCGCTCTGCCTATGTAGCAGCCCCAATTCTGAACGAGTGGGTCCCAAACTCCGCCTGGTTAAGGCCCAAACGCCGCAGACCGAACTTCAGTACACTAGTAAACTGAAACCAGGGGCGAACCCGTCACACCTGGACTCCACTGTAAAAACGCCTTGAAGCATTCGCAAGAACAGCAGACCGTGCCCACTTTCTTGAGGCTGATCTCCTTCCCCTTTCCAACCTGATCGGTCTTGGACCTCCGTAACCAGACCGTTACTCTGTGATCCTTCAGACAGACATCCACCGGAACCGTGTTTACTTGCCGCAAATTGCTCCGCAATCCGGAACGCACCAAAGAATGCTAGTGAAAACGCAGTTTTAAACAGTAATGATTCGTAGGCCGTATTACAGATCTCCACCAGCACTGCTGACAACCTTAGCAGTAACGAGAAGGTGATTGGGCGCCTCCTGTGACTGTGTACACCCCTGAACAACCCCTGCACAACAAGCCTCACCACAAACTCCTTAGTCAGGTCCCTCAGCCCGGCTTGCTTAAACATAAAGGCTAGGGCTACTATATGCCTCCTAACTGATGACGCCGACTCCGCGGCATCCCTGCATCAAATTAGGTACAATAAAAGGACACCAACCATCCTTTCCTACTTATCTGCACCACGGCCGCATCCACCAGCTCCCTCCACTGGTCCCATACTCTCTTGTAGCTGTTCCATGTTGCCGGTGCAAACAATCTCATGACCAAGGCAGCTATCACTCTGCTCCAAGCTCCCAAAAGCACTGCGGAATATCTTCTCCCTTCCCGAGTGCCTCTGGCGCCAACACCCTGAAGCGCTCCCACAGCAACCAAGATAGTGCGTCAGCGATCCCGTTTTCATAGCCTGGGACGTGTTTAGCTTTAAACCAGATGTTTAGACGCAGGCACCCTAGGACTAAGTGCCATATCAAGCAAATTACTGGTGTTGACAACGTTGTTGTGTTGTTGACTGCTTGTACCACCGCCATGTTGTCCGTGAAAAAGATGACCTGCCTATCTGCCAAATCTGCGCCCCAATACATATCCCTAGGAACGACAACCTTGTTGTGGGCCTTCTGTCTTCTCATGTGCTAACGGCACGCCGATTTCCCCTACCACTCGGGTAAAAGTCTCTAGGATAAATGCACACTTGTCTCTCGCCTCTGGCCCAATGAACAAGAAATCATCCAGATAGTGGGTGATGCTGTTAATACCCAACTCCCTCACTGTGACACATTGCAAGAATGAGCTGAAGGCCTCAAAATAAGTACATGATATTGAGCATCCCATGGGCAAACACAGGTCCATGAAATACTCCCCCACAAAGCGACCGCCCAACAAGTGTTGGCTATCCGGGTGCACCAGCAACAGGCGAAAGGCGGATTCAATATCCACCTTGGCCATCAGTGCCCGCCAACCAAGATTTCGGACCAGAATGGTGGCTGAGTCAAACGAAGCATATGACACTGAAGACAAGTTCTTGTCCATCCTATCATTCACCGAACTTCCAACTGGGTACGACAAGTGAAATATTAACCTGAACTTCCCTTCTTGTAAACTTTTCCCAGAGGTGAAACCTTAAGGTTGTCGATGGGGTGTGACCTGAATGGCCCTGCCATCCTCCGCAACTGAACTTCTTTACTAAGTTTGGCCGTTCAGAAATTCTTCAGCCGACTGTAGGTTTCCGCGGTTCCTTACTCAACCACACCGTCTCACAAGGAATCACGAAGCCTTCGCGGAAACCCACCAAGAGCTTTGCCGTTGAGGACCTACTGTGCGCCATACCGTAGCATCCTAGCCATGGCAACATTGCGTGCAGGCGCACTGGGGTCTTGCCCTTTTGTAGTTGCTTCATTCTTTCTACCACCCTCTCTGTGCTTATTGCATTGCGCCAGTGGATGCTCTCCTCCGCAACTGGAGCACAGGTGCCGGCACCTGCAGTCAGGCGTCCATCTGCAGATACCTTCATTGAAGGCATAGCAGATTCTGCTGTTAACTGCTGCAGCCGAGGCAGGGGCTCCACTCCCGCCAGCCCCGCCTCGAAAGGTCCACGCGGCCCTCATGGGTGTCATGGTGTTGAGCTAATAGGCAACCGCCTTCTCACTCCACTACTTTGTGGGCATAGACACCATGCACTGGCAGAAGTCCTCATCGTACTTCTACCATGCCATACCCCTGTACGTCCTGTACACCCCCCTGATGTCATCCAGTTAGACAAACAACGCCGAGCATTTCTCCGGGAACTTCTCTCCAATCATGCATGCCAATGTGGCAAACGCTTGCAGCCAACTGTCAAGGGTTCTGGGTATTAGTTTTGAGTCCCCCCCCCCCCCACTACAGTAACTCTCCTGTAGGTCCGTAATGCGTGAGAGGGGAAGAATAGACAATAGTTCCACGAACTCCCTACGCCATATATGCTCCTTAACTTCTAGAGTAAGATGAGCACCCAAGTTACCAAGGGGGCATACTACCGTAGGCCTAAGGGACTCGCCTGACACTGCTACAGCGCTGCTTGTACTTGCCACAGGCACCACACTGGTGCTGAAATCAATTGGGGAACCACCAGCCGCGTGGCTGACAGGGCTGATTGGCCTGCAGAGTGAGACGCTTCCCCATCTAAGGCCCAAGCCCTAACTGCTAAACCGGATACCCACTGGCCTAGCTCCGCGCCCGCTATTTGTACCTTATGTTGCTCGAGCAATGCCCTCAAACCAGTCATCAGTTGAGAACCCCCCCCGACCATCACCCTCAGTCTGTAGAAAGGTGGTCCTGGCTGGTGCCCTTTTCTGACCTGGGCCTTGTGATGTGGGGACTTCCCTGTCCACCCCAGTCTCCTTCTGGGGCTGGCCTCCCGCCCAGACCCTGAGTATGTGCAACTGCACTGGCAGGAACGCCTGCTTCGAGAGCGAGACCTATTCCTGGTCCTCCTGGAAATTCCAGAAGAACTTATACTGTGGCACCTGTATCTGTGCGCTACTGGCTGGTGTGCGGGAACCCCTTCTGAAGAGTCACTGTCGGCATAACCTATCTGGTCGGGTGGGACTAACTGCAAAATTCTGAAACTACCCTGACCTAAATTTAACCTGGGAGACATCCCTACGATTGGACTACAGTCAGAAACTGGGAGACCACCCTGCCCTGGGCTACTACATTTTCACCCCTGACCCTAGAAACTGGTTTCTTTTTTGTGTGTAGTGTAAAAAAGGAGAGGGCTGTACCTTGCTGTGGATCTGGGACCTCTGGCTGGCCTCGTGCAATGGACAATGTGGTCTCATGTGCCCTTTCCTTGACCGCAGCCCTGTCCTTCTGCTGCTCTGTATCACGAGGTGTTTCGATTTTCTTCCGTCAAGCTCTGCGCTGTTCGTACGCTGACCTTTTGAGAAAGCAGTGTTAATAGATCCAACCGCTCCCTGTGAAACCCTCCCGCAGACTGCAGTTTGGGCTGTCGGAGCCTTGTTAGGACTCCCAATTTTATTCTTACCCCTATTGCCCTTTGGGCGAGGGTGTTTCGGACGCCTTAGTGGCGTATTGGGGATAACCTGTTGACCCGGAGGCATGGTACACGGCACGGACAGGTCACCCATGCCCCTACCCGCTGAGCCTCCTAGCTCAACCATTGCACTCTCTGAAGACACTAACTGTGGGGCTCCTGAGTCACTGCCTGTAATCTCTGCTTGATTGAAGGCCCCTTCACGACTGCCAGCGCCTAATGAGCTCTGCATGGTGGCCCTGTTGAAAGAGATTGATGCCCCAGGGTCTCCGTTGCCAGGGCACGTTAGTCACTGAGCCAATCCCTCCTCATGATGGCCGGCCGCGGAGTGAGGCTAAATTGGCACTCCCACGCTCACTGCCTCAACCCTATCTCGTGGCCGGAGCACGTGACTCCCCGAGCCAATCTTGGTGTCCCCAGACTCCCGCCAACAACTGCTCTGAACCACTGCATGGTTTACAGAGCTGGCTTCAGGATCGCAACTCGAGAGCAATTGAATAGCCTCGCAAACGGAGACCAATGGGAGTAATTGAATGAGGCCCATTATTAGCAACTATTGCTGGGCATAAAACATGTTTTTGGAAAATATGGATTTTAGAAGGCTCTGTTTAGGAATACAGGAATTCATTTTGTGTTTGTTACATCACTTCATGAGAGCTGGACCATGAAGGTTTGTTTTTGCAGCCTATGAGTGGAGGGAACAGGGGGAGATCTAGAGGCTTTTTTTTTAGATAATTGGATAAGATTGAAATTGGTACCACTCCCCTACAGGTCACATACCAAGAAGCAAGCAAATTGCATCAATAGATGCAACAATAGCTCTCCAGAATTGTAAACTCCTCTTTCAAAAAATACATATTCCACCAATGTATCATGGAAGCCTCCAGGGTCTAGCTGCTATCACAGAGTGCTACAATGTATTAGATGCATGTGATTGGTCAAGATGAATTATGAATTTTATGCTAATTTTAGCAGGGCTATCAAGGTGTGTTAACTCACAAAAGCAACATTTGTTAATATTTATTTTGGTATTTCTTCATGCAAAAATGTTTTCATACACAGCTAATTCTCCTCTATCAGATGAATTCATAATCCAGGATACTTAAATATGCTTTTAAGGGCTCAGTCCTTGCTCGGACCATCGTGCAAGTGGAATAGTTTTCCAGATTAAATGCCAGTAAATAAATGCAAGCATGTCTAGATAGAATAGGCAAACTAGATGGCCCTGCTGATTTCTATTGCTATCAATAACATCTGAAAAAAAATGTGCTGTCTCCTTTCATTGTTCATAAAATTGCTGGATTAACCCTTGTGACCACATACGCCTCCTCCTATGTTCAGATTATTATCTCCTATGGAAAAATACCTAGATATGATCCGGCTAACATAGCACGTCATGGGGGACTGGAGCCACCAATAGCAGCTCCCACTGTACGTCATCAGGGGACCCTGGAGCCGCCGTTATGAGTGCAGCTACTTCTCAGGGCACTCAAGAGGCTAAATGAAGCCTGAATCTAATTGGAAATTCAGGAAACCACCCATTCATGAATCAATGTTGCTGTCTTTTCCAGAATGTGATAAAGAGCACTCACGTCTGAGGCCCTGGAGACTTGCTGAATTTTAGTTGCGTCTTGTCTTTGCAAGTCATGCCATCCTGTTGGGATAGTGCACTGCCATCTAGTGTGGGCTAGCTCAGAAATTCCATCAAACATTAAAAGCAATACCATAGTCCTATATTTAATATTTTCTCTTTTAAAAATAGCTAAATGTGTTTATAATGTAAAAATTAAATTAAAATGGAACTTCCAAGTAAAGAATACATTGTATACAAAAGTTTGAAATGTAAAATGAGTTTGCTCATTATTAATTACGTTTAGATATTCATAAACTTGACCCAGCTGTTCCTTTATTCAGGGGCGGAGCTGCCAAGGCCCAATGCTGTGTAATTTTTTTTTTGCATTTATTTTTTCTGCAGTGTAGGGGCCCGCCAAGGTCCCCCTGAGCTTCCTTGGCCACACACTCCCATTGGCCGGAAATTGGTCCATGCCTGTTTAAAAAAAAAAAAAAAAAAAACAGAAGCTCCAAGAGGTGGCAGTGTGGAGCACTTCAGCATGGTGGGGATGTGTATCAGGGAAGAGGTGAAAGAGCAAGAGCTGGTTCACACCAAAGTACAGAGGGAATGGGTTTTATGAAGGGGAACAAAGGAGACAGGGATGGTTGCTATGTGAGCTGGGTGCTAAGACTAGTTGGCTGCTCTCTGAGGATGGATGCTGAGAGGGGATGGCTGCTGACAAGAATTTGGTTCTATGTAGGGATAGATGCTAAGAGGGGTGGGTGCTGTGTGGGGTGGATGATGAGAAGGACTGAGTGCTATGTGAAAATGGCTGCTGAGAGGGACTGGCTGCTATGTAGAGATAGTACTTTTTCTTGTTTTAATACCCTGTATAGCGCTACGGAATATGTTGGCTCGTTACAAATAAAAATTAATAATTCATTATATATATATATATATATATATATATATCCCCCCCCCCCCTCGATAGAGGATATTGTATAGAAGTGAATTTATCTCCATTTTTTAACAACAGTTTTTAACTCTACTTTTAACTCCACTCTTTAACTCCACTTTTGCTGAAGATAAAACGTGGAGTTAAAAACTGGAGTTAAAAGTGAACATAAAAACTAAAGATCTAACAAGAGATACAAGTATGCCTTTTTCACCGGCACCCTCCGTTCTCTAGCTCCACCACTGTCTTTAATCTATCTATAAAAACATGGTGGAGGTTATTTGAAGGGCCATTTTAAGAAATATGTGGAGTACTAGCAACTTTCCCATCAGAAATGACAACAACATTTTAAGTCTGGCAATGCTGTTTACCACACAATGCGATGTTCTGCCCCCTCTGAGCACCTTCGGCGCTCATCGCAAGCCCCGTGCTGGGCGCCTTCGGCCTCTCCTCCCATCTACTTCTTCGCTCATTACAGGCCTCGGCACCTTGCCATGTGTCTCTTTCCACCATCTCCCTCCTGTCCCTTCCCTGTGTGTTTCTCCTCTGAGTCTTTGCTGAATCTTTGCGTGGCGTGCGCTGTCTGCTGTTGGTTTTATTTTCAAAGTCCCGCGTGCCTAGCGTTTTTCATCTGTGTCCTGTGTGCCTGGCGTTGTTAGTGTGTTACTGTCTTTGCCGTGGTGTATTTTCTAAGTCCTGCGTGCCTGGCATCGTTGGTGTAAGTGTTACTATTTTTGCCATTGTGTATTTTCTAAGTCCCGCGTGCCTAGCGCTTTAGCGAGCCTCACAGTTTGACAACTATTATATGTGGTCCTGGGGAAACATAAATGGAGGAGGGATAAGCATCTTCTCATCTGAAATTAGGTGAGAACTGCTGTGATCTCAGTTTTCCCCTATATATTTAAATCAAGGGATGCACAAGCAATGCTAGCAGACAGAAGAGATGGTTGAGTCACACTTTTTTAACTATATCTACAGTAAAGACCTTAGATTTTGTTTTTGTATCACTAGAGCAGCCAATCACAGGCAGCATCAGCTTAGTTGGAAGCAGTATGATGAAGGGATACTTCTTGGCAGTTTAGAAACTGCATCACCTTTACCATAACCTTCTCATATCCTTGAAGATTTATGAGCATATACAATTGTACCCACATGTTGGTTTATGTCACGTCCAGCCAAGGGGGTGAAATTGTGTTCTTCTCATATTATCTATTTAAATGCTTTACTTTGGCTTAGAGCAATGTGGTGCCAAATTTTCACACATCTCACATAGTTACTCCAAATAGCTATACATTGGAATAAAAGCAGTTGCTATGCTGCTATGGCTAAACATTTCCAAGCCCTATCCAACCCATTATGTTTATGAAATAAACTTCTACAGAGTCATTTTATCTAAAGGTTACACTAGCCTTCTAAGATCATTCATATACAGTAGTACCTTGGTACTCAACTTTAATCCATTCCGGACAGCAGGTTGAGTACCAAAAATGTTGATCCTTTAGGGATCAGTGTAATTTGAAGTAATCAAATAAAATTTTATTTTGAACTGATGGTATTGTTTCTTGATACAAAAACTTAAAACTAAACAGACAGAAATAAAAAACAATGATTCAATGCAATATAATAGAATTTAACTTCACTTTAACTGTACTGAGAGGACTTGAGGGCCCAATGGCATGGTGGTGATGTAGAGGAGAAGAAGTGGGAGGAGGAGAGAGGGTATTGCTTGGAACTTTGGTTCTTATAGGTACAGGCTGCACTTTGATTTTTGTAGGCACAAGCTGCACTTTGGGCCGGATTATGCATTAGGCAAACTAGTCAACCGCCTAGGGGAGCTTCCCTGTGAGTGGCACCTCTTTTGGGCTTAAAAATGAAATACTGCAGTTCACAGACTGGCCACTAGGTGAGTCCCGTCTGGAACTAGAGTGTAGAGTGCTCACTGTTCTCTCCCTCCTTCAACCCATGCGCTTTCCTGAGTGTAGAGAGTGTAAATGTTTTTTGTTGTTGTAAGGAAATATTGGTAGAAAGTAATTCCTCAATAGCATTTATTCTTGGAGGCAGGTTATTTGCTTGATCGTAGGTATTCTGTCTGAATGGCTATTTATATGATTATAGGTATTGCTGACTTACGGCCCTATTATTTGAAGCCCATAGCGCGATCTGCCCACCTGCAAAGGCTGTGTGCTTGAAATTCGGCTGCGTTACAAAGCTATTAATTTGAACAATTCCAGGAGTTACAGGCGGGAGATGCAAACCCGTAAACCATTCTTGCGCACCTTGGATGTGCAGCCGTGAACATGATCAATTAGTCAAATCCGTAGTTACGGGTTTATACGGAGCCAATGGCAAATGAGATTGTCATCATTACGTCACTGAAAAATGGAGGTTAGATTTCAAAGCCTTACGAGTTTGAGTTTCGATCGGACCCTGATTCCAGAGATAATGCAATATTATTGCATTATGATATTCTAGTCCATGCGAGTTCCATTATATTTGGTTATATTGATGGATTTCCCCAGGGTCCAGCAGAGGCATCAAAATGTATTCTATCTAATTAGAATGAAAGCCCATGGCTGAACGAAATTGAGGAGAGTGGACAGTTGACTGGGCTAATAATTGGGATAATAAATTTTGTTTAAGAAAAGGTTAATTGTTTGGGTTTCTAGGGGTAAGAGTTGGGTATATATACTCTTCCCTTCCTGGTGGGCTGTCTCTTTATCCTTGTATCTGTAAGGCACAGTTATCTGATATGGCAACTCAGGTCAATTGGCTAGTTTACTGGTGTTATGGCTTCCCCAATAGTAGATAGCCTAATAGAGCAGGTTAGGAGAGAGGTTAGGTTAGGTGGCTGCAGTCAATACTGCCTGTCATTAATCCTGGGGTAGACAGTCCTTGGAGGATTGAGGATTCCCTGGGAAATAGGTCTCAGGGGGTTGTCTCTACTCCCACTCACCCCATCAGGGCCACTATGCCTCCCAGGAGGTTTCAGGGGTTTATGGGCCAGTCTAATAAGCCTTCTAGTTGTGCCCTCATCTCCTCCCTCTAGGCGTTCCCCCCCCCCCCCCCCCCAATCCTTGCTTTGTAGGCTTAACTTCGCCTGTAGGGTGATCATTATGGGTAGGATCTTTAACAGAAGATTGGCGTTGGCATCAGCAGTCATTAAGAAACTCCTTCACCTTATTAGGTTTAGTAGGGCCATGAGGGAGGATCTGGAGGTCTGGAGAACATTCTTAGAGAAGTTCAATGGCAAGATGCTTTTCATGGCGGGCAAGACAACCAGTGCAGAGCTAGAGTTGTTCACGGATGTGGCGAGGGGAAAGGTTTGTGGGGCATACTTCAGAGGACAATGGTGTCATCAATTGTGGCCACAACACTGGGTTCAGTCTGGGCTGAATAGAAATGTGACTTTCCTGGAGCTTTTCCCTATAGTAGTGGTGATACATCTATGGGGTAATCAGTTGAGGGACCAACACATCGTGTTCCATTGCTACAACATGGGTGCGGTGTCAGCTATGAACTCTTTGTCAGCTGCTTCGCTACCAGTGGTGCGATTACTTAGGAACTTGGTAGTGGAGTGCCTAGATAAGAATATGGTATGTAGGGCAGTTCACATACCTGGCTGTAAGAACTCTATCGCTGATGCTTTGTCATGTGGGCAGTGGAATCGTTTCAGGTCCCTGGCGTCCTGCGCAAGCATAGAAGCTACTCCCTTTTCAGAGGTTCTCTGGGAATTGGGGTCTGTGCAGTAAGCTCAGTGTAGGGGGTCACACGTGGAAGTTTCCCCTCTTCGGGTTGCTAAGGATGGATAATGCAGTTGAAATATACAGTGGGTTGCTAATCGCATAGTCTGAAAAAAATAAAAAAAAGAAGAAAGAGGGCAGCACATATATCTCACATGGGTTACGTGGGTTGGTATGGGGTTATAGGGTCTGGTTGTTGGGAAGGATTTTGATGTTTATATGTTTGTGACTGCATTTGTTAAAAAAAAAAAAGAGAGGTGTATCTATTTTTCGCAAGGGGTTATGTTTGTCGAGGAAATTAAGGGTGTGGGGTGGTTATTTGATGTTTATATGTTGTTGCCACATTGTTTTTTTTTTCAAAACAGAAAAGTAAAAAGTGAGGGTATGTTGATAATAAAAAAAACTTTTTTTTTTTTTAGTTGGTTCATTTGTTTGTTTTGTTTTAGGTGCTAAATCGGTGTCTACTTGGATAATCGGTCATTCCTATGTCTATTGGGCACGATCAACGGCTGCTAAGAAGGACAATGTTCTGCAATTGGGGTTAGAGGGTAAAGATGGGATGTGATACTCCCAGAGGTAGTCCAATATGCCCGTTTGCTTTCACCCCCTGATATTCTGGTTATTCACACAGGTGGTAATAATCTGGGAACTTTGCTCTTAAAAGAGCTGATTTTGGTCAGATATGATATTGCTCTTTAAGTAGCGTTCGGTGATATTGGGGCCAATACTTAACAAGTGCCGTAAGAAAGTCAATAAAGTAATCTCCAGCCACGTCAAGAGGTTTGGGGTTTCCCAATAAAGCATGCTGATTTGGAGGGTCCTGAAGGCCTGGATTTTTATACAAAGGATGGAGTGCATTTAAATGATTTTGGTTGGGGGATTTTTTAATCTTACCTTATATAGGGCATTTGTAAGTCTGCAGTATCTTTGCAGGGTTGTTTTGAGTGTGCCTCATTAGGCCGGCTCACTTGGTGGGTGGAGAGCTCCTCGTTAGGCTGGAGCTCTCGTGGCGGGGGGTGATTGCCCACATATGGTTGGAAAGGTGACAGTACCACTGGGTCCCCTTCAGTTCATGTGTGGCAGTGGGAAAAAGCACCTCTTGTGGTTATCAGAAGTTGTTACTATTTATATATTTCAAAAGGAGCTGCGGCCTGTTTTTACCCCAACACTTGGTGTCTGTGTTTATTTATATGGTGTTATTTTCCAGGTATCCCAAATTTAATATGCACCTGTCAAGATTGCCCATGGCTGAACGAAGTTGATGAGAGTGGGCTAGTAATTGGGATAATAAAGTTTGGTTAAGAACAGGTTAAGGGTTTGGGTTTCTCGGGGGAGAAGTTGGGTATATATACTCTTCCCTTCCTGGTGGGCATGTCTCTTTATCCTGATATCTGTAAGGCACAGTTATCTGATCTCCCTCCCTAGATTTTTCCTTCTGTTTAGAAAGGCAGGAGTGGAAGTTTGAGATGGGTCATCAGTCGAGTTGCAGCTCCTGGATGGCGGGGGTGCTTGCCCACATATGGTTGGTAAGGTGGAAGTACCAGTTATGGCAAAAGTAAAGGGGTGCGGGGTCCCCTTCAGTTCATGTGTGGCAGTGGGCAAATGTACCTCATGTTTATTGGAAGTTGTTACTATTTAAATATTTCAATAATAAAGGAGCTGTGGCCTGTTTTTACCCCAACACTTGGTGTCTGTGTTTATTTATATGGTGTTATTTTCCAGGTATCCCAAATTTAATATGCACCTGTCAACTAGCTGTATGACTTCTCCAGATTACTTATGCTCTTAGTAATAGCTTGGCGTGTGTATAAGTAGTTATGTTGTTATAATGGCTGTTATGGGGAAATGCCTGGGATTTGCTCGCCCAGAAAAGGGAAAAATGGGCATGCGAGGGGGCTTCCCTGCATAGGGGCTCCAAAAAGGTAGATCTGGCACTGGCTACATTTGACATTAATAGTCACAGGCTGCACTTTGATTCTCAGTATGCACAGGCTACACTTTGATTCTTATAGGCACAGGCTGCATTTTGATTCTTATAGGCACAGGCTGCACTTTGATTCTTGTATGCACAGGCTGCTCGTGGCCTCTTGTAAGCGAGTTCTGAGGAAGTCAAGTACCTAGGGTCCACTGTATATATATATATATATATATATATATATATATATATATATATATACTGGCCTCAGTTACTAAATTGCTGCTGAGAATCAGCCTGTCATTGGCTTGTACATCTAGTACCATAGAAACAGCCCTATACGAGTGATGATTTTGGTGGGTGTTTCTTTCTCTTAATGTTTAGATGTATTCATAGTTGCATAGTTACATAGTTAGATAGTAATTGAGGTTGAAAAAAGACTTTCAGTCCATCAAATTCAACCTTTTGAGATCTCCTCTGATCTGCAATATGCGGATTAGTTGTTAATTAATTGATCCAGAGGAAGACAAACAGAAAAAACCCAAGTGCATCAAGTTCAGTCCATCAAGTTCAACCTTTTAAGATCTCTTCTGATCTGCAATATGTAGATTAGTTGTTAATTAATTGATCCAGAGCAAGGCAAACATAAAAAAAAAAACAAGTGAAACTTAGCCAAAATCTCAAAGGGGAAAAAAATCCTTCCTGACCCCAGATACTGGCGATCGGATTCCTCCCTGGATCAATACTCTCTCTCTAATTATCCAAGATAACCCTAAATGCAATTTTTGATTAGAAATAAATCCAGTCCTTTTTTAAAGTTATCTATCGAATCCGCTGTCACCACCTCCTTTGGTAGAGAATTCCACAGATTAACCACCCCTACTGTGAAGAACCCTTTTCTATCTTTAAGGTGGAATCTTTTTACTTCTAACCACAAAGGATGCCCTCCTGTCAGTTGGAAATCTCTTGGCACAAAAAGCTCAATTGACAAATCTTTATACTGACCCTGGATGTATTTATATACGGTAATCATATCTTCTCTTAGATGCAATTTTCTAGAGAAAATAAGCTTCAGTTGGTTAGTCTTTCTTCATAACTTAGCCCCTCCATTCCCCTTATTAGTTTTGTAGCCCTTCTCTGTACCTTTTCCAGCTCTAAAATGTCCTTTTTATAAAGTGCTACCCAAAATTGTACTTCATATTCCAAATGAAGGGCAGAATTACTGTATATTTGCTTTGCTTGCTTCTTCTACCCTTCTTAATAAATGCAGCTGCTGTTTGGCATTGAGCACTGTTACCTAGGTGGTTGTCCACAAATACTCCCAAATCCCTTTCAATATCTGATACCCCTATATTTGCTCCATTAAGATTATAAATTGCATGGCTATTTTTCCTTCCCAGTTGCATAACTTTACATTGATTTGTATTAAATCTCATCTGCCATTTAGATGCCCATTCCTCTATTTTATGTAAATCCCTTTGGAGGGAAAGTACATTATTATCTGATTTAATTACCTTGCACAACTTAGTGTCATCAGCAAAAATGGAGACACTACTTTCCAATCCTAGTTCTAGGTCATTTATAAATATGTTAAAAAGGAGAGGAAATAATAATGGACCCTGAGGAACCCCACTTACCACAGTTTTAATCTGAGTATGTTCCATTTACCACAACCCTTTGCTTCCTGTCTTTTAGCCAGCTCTTTATCCATGAGCAGATATTTACTGCAATTCCTGTAAAAAAAGGCTACATCCACTGAGTTGCCTTGATCCAGGTTCCTACTAACCTCCTCATAGTTTGACATGACCTATCCCTCATAAATCCATGTTGGCTCCTACTTATATCCTGTTCAAATAGACATATTCTTGTATATTATCCCTTATTGATCCTAAAAGCTTACTCACTACAGAAGAGAGGCTCACGTCTATAATTCCCTGGGTTTGCTCTTGCTCCCTTCTTAAATATAGGTATCACCTCTGCTTTTCGTTAGTCATCTGATAGCGACCCAGTTTTGAGTGAATCTTGAAAAATTAAATATAATGGTTTGGCTATTACAGAGCCCAGTTCCCTCAGTACCCGTGGATGTATTCCATCAGGACCTGGGGCTCTATTAACATTTATTTTTTCCAACCTCTTTTGGATTTCTTCCTGAGTTAACCAATTGTTTGGCGAAGGCAGTTTAACCCCATTATGTTGCAGTGTCCCAACCACTGGTACCTCCCTTGTGTATAACGAAGAAAATAACGTATTTAGCTCATCCCCCTTTTCCTGGTCACTAATTATTAGATGGCCTTTGTCACATTGCAATGTTCCTATAGCTTCCTTCCTAGCCTTCTTTCCATTAATATATTTAAAAAATATTTTAGGGTTAGTCTTGCTCTCTTTTGCAACTAATTTTTCATTTTCTATTTTAGCCAGTCTAATAGCTCTTTTGCAAGCCTTATTGATTTCCTTGTACTTACGTAAAGCAGTCTCTGTCACCTCTTGTTTGTATAATTTAAATGCCTGTTTTTTAACCCATATCTTGATCTTTAAATCATTGTTAAGCCACATTGGATGTGATTTACTACTTTTATTTTTATTCCCACGTGGTATATGCCGATGTGTATATATATTTAGTAAGGATTTAAATGTTGTCCATTTATGTTCAGTATTTTTGAATAAATATTCTTTTATTAGAAGGTATGCAAAATCCAAACATAAATAAAACATTCTTAACAGTCATAAATGTCAGTTTTATCAAGTCCTCTAAACATAAAATTATCATTTTGCAGCATTTAACTGACTAAACCTTCTTGTTTTTTTAATTTTTAGTGAGAAAATGTTCTAATGTCTAGGCTGGTTTTTCCAACCATATAAAAAATACAAGGCAAAATGAGCCAATTAACTTCTAGAGTACACAATCGATAGGAGTATACAATATAAGATGTATTACCTATCTATATTAACTAAACTATCATATACCATACCCCAGATAAGAGAGAGAGAGAGAGAAAAAAAAAAAAAATATATATATATATATATATATATATATATATAAACTAAATAGAAGAATCATTGGCCCCTCATGGCGGCCACAAAGCAGTCCCGGCTTATTTCTCCCTCTTACCTCAGATCCTTCCCGCCATCCAGCCCCTCTGAAAGGTCTCCAAAGCTCCCCCACTCCAGTCCACTCCTCAGAATCGCTTCAAGCAAATACAGGCATTATACTAGGGAAACGCTAAAGGAGGATGTTATCCAAGGGTCCCAAACTATCTGAAATTGGGGCATCCTATCTAAAACAATATGAGTTAGCCTCTCATTAATAAGCAAATAGTTGATCTTCTTAATTACCTCTTGAAAGTTTAGATTCATGTCCTTCCATCTACTAGCTATGTGAATCTTTGAAGCCAATGCCATTATTTGAAACAACTTGTTCTGGGATTGCGACAAGTTTTTAATATGGACCCCCAGTAAACAGGATTCAATTGAAGGAACTACTTCTTTATGAAAAAGCGTGGAGGCTAAACGGGTCAATCGTTCCCAGAGATTCTGGGCACGTGGACAGGCCCACCAAACATGAATATGGTCCCCCACATCCTGGCATCCCCTAAAGCATTTGTTACTCTCCTGTGGCCTAAACTTCTGCATTTTATCGGGAGTACAGTAGGCCCTATGTAAAACTTTGATTGATGTTTCTAATAAAGCCGAATTAAGTGATCCTTTTGAAAGATTGGAGCAAGATTCAGTCCATTTGTCCCAGTCCCACTCCACGCCCAGATCCTTTTCCCAATGCAGCATAAACTTGGGTTTCTGGCCCCCCGAAGTGCCCAGAAAGGTGCTATACAAAGAACTCAGATTACCCTTGGCCAGTGGGAGATTTTTACAGATAACTGATAGCCAGGAGGCTCTGGGGGGCCCGGAATCCTTAACCATCTTGGTAACCCAACTTCTAATTTTTAAGTAATTGTAGAGTTCTGTAGTTGGCAAGTCGTGAGTCGTGCAAAATTGGTCATAGGTCAGTAGTTTGTCATTGGCGAACCAGTTCCCTATGCGATCCAGGCGTCTGGAGGTCCACCAAAATCTAGACATAGAGCTTGAATCTGCTAGAATTTGAGGGAAAGACATAACTGATAGAAGGGGTGATAATTCCGTGCTAAGTCGATGCCTAGATCTAGCCCATCTCCAGGCCTGGAGCGTCAAGGAGATCATGGGGTTTTGATGAGTTATGAAAGGGGCAGAGTCCTCAGGCATCCAAACCAACTTATCCCAACTATGTGGGAACATTTGATAATTTTCCATAAAGACCCAAGATGGATGGTGTTTCGTAGAGTGGGCTCTAGGCAAAGGAGCCAGGTGTGCAGCTTTAAGATAAAGTCTTAAATTCGGAGTCGCGAGGCCCCCTCTATTCTTGGAGCGAAACATCACCTGCCTGGGAATGCGAGGGCGTTTATCGTCCCAAATGAACCGGGAAATGCTATTCTGGAATTTGTCTAGGTCTTTAAGGGAGAGAGGGATAGGAAGGGATCTAAATAAGTATAGTAATTTAGGTAAGATATTCATTTTCACAGCCGCAATGCGGCCTGTCCATGAAATCTTAAAGCTCCTCCATTTCTGCATATCCAATGTCAGAGATCTATACAAGGAAGGAAAATTTGCCCCGTACATATCCCCAAACTTGGAGGTAAGTCTAACACCTAAGTATTTTATAGACTGTGCGGGCCAAATAAACTGGTGATTAGCTTTGAGGATGTCAATCTCCCCCTGCGGCAATCTGATCCCCATCGCCTCAGTCTTCTCAACATTCAGCTTGAGACCCGAGATTTTGCCAAAGTCCTGGACAGTGGACATGAGTGCAGGTATGGATGAAAGGGGATTGGTCAGGGTGCAAAGCATGTCATCCGCAAATAAAGAGCATTTGAAATGCTGGAGGCCTACCTGTACCCCCTGGATGACTGGGTTGGCTCTAATTGCTTGCGCAAGGGGTTCTATGGCAAGAGCGAATAACAGTGGGGAGAGCGGACACCCTTGCCTGGTTCCTCTTTGAATGTGGATGTCGACTTTGTGCTCCCCTGGGAGTTTTAGATTGGCTGCTGGGGAGTCATAATATCTCTTAAGTAAATTAATAAAGCGTCCCTTGAATCCAAATTTGTCCAGAATCTTATATAAATATGGCCATTCTACTGTGTCAAAAGCTTTCTCTATATCTAAAGCTAAGAGACAGACTGGTAGATTAGACTTCTGAGCCATGAACTGTGCGTTCATGACCCTCCTAACATTGTCCCCGGCCTCTCTAAAGGGAACAAACCCAGTCTGGTCCTTATGGATCAAATCGGGTAGAAATTTAGAGATGCGGGTGGCCATAATTTTCGCCAAGATTTTTACATCCCCATTGATTAGGGATATAGGGCGATAATTTTTCACCTCTAAAGGGTCCCTGCCATCTTTTGGGAAAATCACCAAATCAGCCCGGTTTAGCTCCGGGGGCATAGACTCTCCGTTTAATATGGCATTAAAAAGAGATGTCAAGTGGGGGGTAAGAAGAGGTTCAAATTTTTTATAATACAAGTTAGTAAAGCCATCCGGTCCTGGGGATTTGCCCAACTTAAGATTCTGGATGGTAAATTTAACCTCCTCCTGTGTTATTTCTAAATTCAAATCATCCAGTTGATAATCCGGTATTTTAGGGAGGTCGCATGAATTTAGAAAGGAGTCTATATCTGATCCACTGCAGTGGGGTTGCGAGGAGTATATTTTTTGGTAATAATTTTGAAACGTTTTTTGGATATCATTGGGGCTGTAGGAGATTTGACCGCCAGGTATCCTAATTTGGGTGGTTCTGGGTTGGGAGAATTTATTGTTTAGTCTTTTAGCCAAAAGGGAGTCAGGTTTGTTTGCCTTCCAGTAATAGAGGTGCTTCATTTTTCTCATAGCCCGTTCAGTTTGATGGGACAAAATAGCGTCCAGCTCAAGCCTAGTCTGGTCAATTAATTTACGCCCCTGAAGAGAGGGGCACTGTTGGTTTTTCTCCTCTAACCTCTTTAATGAGGTAGAAAGCTCTGTCTCCTTCTGCCTAAGAAGTTTCTTATGTATAGAGGACAGCTTAATGCAAGTTCCTCTAACAAAAGCCTTATGGGCGGCCCAAAGCCATCCAGCCCCAGTTTCGGGGGTGTCATTAGTCTCAAAAAACAGCTGTATGTCCTTGGATATGGAATCCACACTACTCGGATTAGACAGAAGGAATTCGTTCAGCACCCATTTATAGGGGAGTCGAGGATTAGGACCCAGATCCAGCTCAACTAGTACCAGAGCATGGTCTGACCAGGGGCAAGGGACTATCTCAGAGTTTATGGTAGAGTCGTACAATGAGGAAGTGATAAGTAGAGCGTCAATTCTAGAGTATGTCAGGTGAGTCTGGGAGTAGAAAGTGTACTCTCTCTTGTCCGGATGCTTACCCCGCCAGGCATCAACTAACCCCAAACCGTTCAGTAAGGACTTAATCTGATTAGTCTTGTTGGGAAATCTGTTGGTCGGTTTTCCAGATCTGTCAAGTGTCGGGTCTAAGGTCAGGTTAAGGTCCCCCCCAATAATCAATTTCCCCAAATCCTGAGCCTCTAGTTTTTTCAACAGGTCTATGAGAACAGAGTAGGGGGAGTTCGTAGGAGAATACAGAGATAGCAGCGTCATTCTTTCCCCTCTTATAGTCCCAGTTGCCATAACGTAATTGCCATCCCCGTCTACCCGAGTGGATTCTACCTGGAAGGGGAAGGTCCTATGCAGCAAAATTGCACAGCCAGCTCTCTTAGTGGGGAGAGAGGCTAGATAATAGGTAGGGTAATCCTTATGTAGGAATTTAGGTTTGTTGCCAAGGGAAAAATGGGTCTCCTGCATGAAAATGACCGAGGGAGTATATTTTTTGTAGAATGCAAAGGCCTTCCTCCTTTTAAAGGGAGAATTGAAGCCCTTCACATTGTGGGTCACTATGGTGTATTTAGAAGTAGCCATTAAAAAATCGGGAGTGTAGGTGTATGCAACCTTACCTAATAGCTGAGCAAGTGAATGGCGAGGAGTGGAGGAGCCCGGAGAGCAGACAGAAGTCCCAGCGGGTATGCTGTTGGCGGCGGAGAAATCTCACTTTTATCAAGAGGGCTGAGAGCAATGGAAAGGGAGAAAAGCAGGTTAATATCGGAGAGGTAGATAAATCCGGGATAAAGCAAACAAGCCAATAATAGAACAGAAACAAGAAACACAAAAATAAGAAAAAGAAATAAATAAATAAAAAAAACAGAGCAGGAAAACAACAAGTTTACAGTACAACTAAACTTCAAACTGTAATTTCAAGCATATAGCAGAATAAGTATAAAACATTTGACTACACAAGCCCTTCTATCTCTATCTATAGTAAATAAAGTAAAAGACAAATCCACGTAATGTGGGAAACTAGTCTGGCAAACTATATTAATTCTAAATGGCAATAGTGCGAAATATGCTATCAACATTCTATCTGGATTATAAACAAAGAAAAGTGAACATCAAATACTCAGCAAAATATTATCAAAGTCCAGCTAGGTAGGAGGCCTCTCAGGTCGCGGTCCCAACTTTGAAGAGGCCGAGAGTCCAGAATCCGCTGAGGATACTAAGCGCTTGTCTTGCAGATCGCCTATATAGTCCCGAAAGCCACTGGGCCCCTCCAAGATAGGGACTTGTTTGCCATGAACTTGTGATGGCTTTGAGGTCTGCTGCCTCTTAGGGATAGGCGAAACAAGGTGCTCTTGATTTGCAGCTGTCGTGGGCTCCGGGCATAGCTGTAATCTCTGCAAGACATCTAGACAGTCTTCCAAAAAGCGGGTGGTATAAGTCTTGCCATGATAGGTGAAAGTCAGAGCAAACGGAAAGTTCCACCGGTACTGGATCCTGTGCTGAATAAGAATGGTAACAGCCGGTTTCATAAGTCTCCGCTTATGCAGGGTATCCGGGCAGAGGTCCGCATAAAACTGCAGGATTGAGTCATCCGGCCCCTTGATGGTATGCAGCTTTCTGGTGGCCGATAGCAAAAGATCTCTGGTCTGCTGCCTTAAAAATCTAACAATAACATCCTTGGGGGCCTCCAAGCTCCTCATGCCACCCAAGGCTCTATGGGCCCGCTCAATCTCCCACACACTTTCGGGCTGATTAGGGAGGATTATGGGGATTGTATCCCTCAGGTAGCCAGACAGGTCCTGAATCGCTCTCGGTATACCACGGATGCGGACATTGTGTCGGCGGGACCGGTTCTCCAGATCCTCTATCTTATCCGTGAGGTCAGAGATGTGAATGGAGTTTTGAGCAATAGAGGATCGGTCTCTTTCTTGCGCCTCGGCCATCCGATCCGACGAGTCCTCCAATATTTGAGTGCGTTGTCCCAGGTCCTTCAAATCTTGTCTTAGAGGATCAATAGCTTTTGCCAGGAGCCGTTCAATAGTAGCCACTGACCTGGCCGAAAGGTCCATATATCGGCTAGGGGTGTCAGGAGTACCTTCCCTGTCTGAGCCATCCGAATGCTCTGAGGCGGACTCCGCAGGGGGGGAGCATCTGGGAGTTTTAGGTGTAAAGTGCTCCCTTATGCCCTTCACAGAAGCAGTTCTTTTGGGTTTCGGCATGTTGGAGTACGGGCCGCAGAAGTCAGCAAAGAGTCCGTTATGAAAACAGCTTGGTATAGGATAAGGGGAAGCTATGCCCCAAGTGGTCTGAGTGAGAGACCGCTGGCCAAAATTGTAGAGTTTGTCCAGATTATAAAGCTGAGTTGAGGTAGGTGATAGCTGTGCTGCCAGGCCAATTCCCCATTCGTCTCTTTATTCCATAATTAGAGTGTAGTCCCCAGCCGGAGCTCTGGGGAGGCCTTTGGAAATCCGGCCAAACAAAGAGTGATCCTTTGGTAGACGAGTGGCACAAACAATTGTACCCTCTTCAGATAATCTGTCTGCTTTCGTTGACAGGAGCCCCGTTAAGTAGAACTTAGCCGTAGAATAGAGCAGTACAGACAGTAAGCAGCAATGGATGGCAGGGAGACTTCCACTCTTACATTATTCGCATAAGGCCAATGATGATCTGCAGTATTGTAAACGTCCACAGGGTGGCAGCATGTGTGCTGATGTTGTAAGAAATTGACACAGACCATGCAACTGACAGTGAAAGCACAGGTTTCAAGTCTAGGTAGGCACAGTATCTTTGTTAGATGCAGAAATGATCCAAAAAAGTGCCTTTAAGAGAGTGTCAGTTTCTGAAGCCAGGTACCCCCACAAGGCTCCAAAATAATATGCAATTCAGTCTCTGGCAATGCTGCGGGGTATGTCTCTATATCAAAATCTCAGTCCTGCATGGGTAGCTTAAAGAGTTGACTCACACCACCGCGGGGATATAACAGTAAGTAGATCCTTGTGTGCCTTGCAGACTGGGAGAGATGCAGGCAACTTCCTCCTCCTGCCCCACTATGCCTCTGATATTAAATGCAGCCACAGTTCTTTGTGGTGAAAGCTAAACACCCACTACTAGCTGTGGGGACACTGCTCCCTCATTTGGGGATGGTATTAATGCTCCTGGGGCCCCCCTGGGGAGTCACAACCCTCCGGGGAATGTCCCCCCTACCTGCAACGTTCTAAGATGGCGGCCCCGCAAGATGGCGGCCGCATTTCGCGGGCTTTTCTGCCCCGTCTTCGGCGGCCTCACTCTGGCCAGAGAGGTCACTCTGGGATCCCGGCCGGATCCAGCCGCCACCGGGATCCACTCCAGCACCAGCCCAGGAGCTGAAAAGGAGAGCCCCGATGTCTTCTGGGGCCTCAGATGGCGCCCCGCGGACGGAGATCTCTTGTGCTGCTGGGCCACCCAGATAGCTCCCAGTCTCCCCCCGGGGGATGGGGGCAACCCCCAGTAGTGCCCTTGGAGGTGAGAAGGGCCCAAGAAGCCGCTCCAGGGCAAAATAACAGGCCCTAAACGGAGCTCAGCACGGAGCTCAGGAAAACACGTCTGGCTTCCTCAGACGTCAGCTCCGCCCCATGTTCAGTATTTTTAACCGTCAGTTCTGTGTCCCAGTCTATATGTTGTATTGCTGCCCTTAGACTATTAAAATCTGCCCTTTTAAAATTAAGAGTTTGTGTTGCCCCATTACAGTTTTGTTTTTTTACTTCAATCTCAAAATGAGACTGTTTCCCAAAGGTTGTCCTTTTTCAACATTTGATACCATATCGATATTATTTGTGATGACTAAATCCAAGATAGCTTCATTTCTAGTAGGCTCTTGTATAACCTGGGTCAGATAATGATTCCTTAACATACAGACAAATCCCTCCTCCTCTTTTACATTTCCCCTGTCTTTCTTAAATAGGTTATAACCATCCAGATTAATAGTCCAGTCATGAGATTCATCCCACCGTGTTTCGGTAATGCCTATTAAATCCCATTTTTTGTTAATTGCCAATAATTCTAGCTCTCCCATTTTTCCTGGCAAGCTTCTGGCATTAGCATACATCTTTTTTTTTTGTTTTTGTTTTTTAAGGCTTCAGATTTTATCTTATAGGATGCCTGTTTGTCCATAGATGCCTTTATTGCCATATTAAAATCCCCACATATTATAATCGATCCTTTTTTGAATTTGAATATATCTATTAAAAGCTTCTTAAGATATCTAATCTGATTTTTATTTGGCAGATAGGCGTTTACCAGGGTTATTAATCTGTTATTTATAAGACCAATCCAGATTATATATCTCCCCAAAGGGTCTATCTTTATGAATTCCTCAGACACCGTTAATCTTTTGTTGAAAATAATGGATACTCCTTTTGATTTGTTATTAAATGTAGCATCTATTCTACATTGATATTGCTTATTAGACATATATTGCAGTGACTCTTAAGATGGGTCTTGTAAAGACAAAGAATATCCGCTTTAATCTTAGCAAAGTTCAAAAATGCTTTTTTCCTCTTAGTTGGTGAATTTAAACCATTCACATTATGCTAAATATTTTTTATAACCTTATCCATTTAAATCCATATTAAATGCTTTAACCAACTTTACCAAAATATTGTTCCCTCCAAGTTACCTCAATCTCTTCTTGGTCACCTTCATCATTCTTACAACATATACACACACCATTAAAATACCAAAGTCAGCACAAATCATAAACTTTGGTTTAGCGGGGCTATCGCCCGATTTTGGGAAATATCAGGAGTGGTTTCCCACCTGTGGTTGGGAGACTTAGATATGAGGTGGACTATCTAATCGCAGCATAACCTTAGTTTATATGTAGTATATTTTATTCTATTAGCATCTAATTCATTTCTCTGTAATATAATCCTTAACAAGAGAGATATATGTATATGTGCCCCTTTTTATCCTTCTTCCATTTTTCCTGTCTTTTTCTCTCCTTTTCCTTATATTTTATCTCCTCTTTTCATTCCATTCTCTCTTCTCTTCGCTTTTCTTTCCCCTTCTATTCGTGGGGTCTAACCCTACCTCAGTGATATTCTTACTTTATTTCCCTCGCAGAGGGTAGTGATTGTGAACCATTAAAACCACCAATATAAATTAAACTTAATCAATGGGTATTATATTTACAAACCCTCCCCCATCTCCTCCCCCACAAGTAGTTAATTCATCCCTTATACCCTCTACACTTTCTACGCGATTACACTTACTAGTTTAAAAATTCCTCCAGCCTTCCCACCAACCTATCCCCTAGCACAAAAGCTCCCTCATCATTAAGGTGCAATCCATCCCTGCGTGATTCAATTGACTCAAGCCCGCAATTTACGACTTTCAGCATTCACATGTAAACCCTGCCTTTTTTTTTCTCAATAAGTTTTTATTAGACAGCAAGATCAGATAAAACATGAAACATGGCAGAAACATGGTCACAGTTACATCCAATTGCTGTTTGTCATTAACCACTTCAACTAAAAAAAACGGTATTTCCAAGGAGTGGTGATTTTACAGTATTGGGTTCAACAAGAGATTCTTACTTTATATTTCTACCACTTACAGTTTGGTATCTAAGATGTATGTTTTTACCGACAAGTTTTTTTATTTTTTTGGGGGGGGATTGTACCTTAGTTTTATAGCTAGTTTTGAGGGTTATGCCTCAAACTGTCATGATGGGAACTAGACTGTAGGGGGGGGGGGATAGAGAAGAAAAAAAAAAGGAAGAAAAGGGGAGGAATCAGGGAGGTAGTGGGGGTGAAAAAGTAACCCAAATAAGGGGGGGGGGGGTAAATTGCGTGTCAGCCATGCGCTCCCTTCAGGGGGCTCACCAAATCTATATTATGTTTGTCTTATCCACAACTTACGGGTTCCTCCACTCCTAGTTGCTCCCTGCCTCCCCCACAGTCCCTCCAAGACAAATCACTGATGCTGAGAGGTGACATCAACCATAAGTTCCAGGTGTCTAAAAATGGTGGTATGCTGTCTGTCAGCATGTGTGTTAGCAGTTCATTAATTGCGATATAGTTAAACTTATTCATCACCGCCTGTGCGCTTAGAGTCTTACTCTTCCATTACCTAGCTATGTGGCTTTTTGCCGCAAGCATAAGGTACTGCAGCAAATTGTTTTGTGAAGTGGACAATGATTGAGACTGGGCACCTAGTAGCGTAACTTCGGCCTCTGGTTGAACAGGTGTGTGAGCAATTGTGGAAGCTAGCGTGAAGACCTTGGCCCAAAGCTGTTGCACAATTGGCCACAAGCACTATAAGTGGTAAAACGTGCCTGTCACTGGGCAACCTCGAAAACATGTCCGGTTACCCCCAGGATCCCATTTCTGGAGCCTCTCCGGTGTAATATATGTCCTATGGAGCACTTTAAGTGCCGTTTCAAG
This sequence comes from Discoglossus pictus, assembly GCA_027410445.1. NCBI lineage: Eukaryota > Metazoa > Chordata > Amphibia > Anura > Alytidae > Discoglossus > Discoglossus pictus. The sequence continues at coordinate 61,581,276 of CM050168.1, forward strand.
AATGCTTTAGTTATAATAACCTTTTGAAGGCGCTTCCAAGAGGATGACCAGCTGACTTTGCCCAGATCCTGTTCTCATGCTACTATGTAGTTTGGTTTTTGGTCCAAAGACTCCACATTAAATGTTTTGTAAAGCAGGCTCACCATTCTCTTTGCTAGTAGGAATGACTTACAGCACGCTGCAAAAAAGTTCACCCCAGGGACCCCAGAGACCCTCCTTAGCTGTTGAACAAGGTGATAAAGCCTGTTGAAGTTAAATTGTTCTTTGGGGAGCAATTGGAGCCTACCCTGTAACTCAATGGCCCCTATTGGGTTACCCACTCTGTACCATGCACCCAGCCTCAGCAACCCCTGCGACTTCCACCAAAATGCCGAAGTCAAGGAAAGCGGCTGGGACAACTTTGGGTGCGGGGACAAGGCCGTCATAGTAGATGGGGCAACTGCCAGCATATGGTACGAGACACCCAGTTCCACATGCACAGTGTTAGCCTAATACACGTATTCTCTGTTTTGCTCAGGATCAGATGAGGCTTGGGCAACCAAATTATGTTGTCCCATGCATAGGGGAGCATTTCATCGCTCTCTATAAACATCCACAACGGCTGGTGCTGAGTTGAATGGACTATTGGTAACCATGCTAGTTGTGCCGCTTTGAAACACAAGTGTAGGTTTGGGCAGGAAAGACCCCTCCCCCCTCAATCTGGGTTTACACATTTCCCAACTGGCTATTCTAGGGCGATTGGTACCCAAAATAAATTTGAGGATCTGCTTTTGACAGAACTCCAAATCCTGTGCATGCACCTGTACAAACAAAGTACGAAACAGGTAGAGCAGGCTTTAATGCGACCTAAACAAGAAATCTTACCCTTTGACCACTGGTTTAGTTCTCTGTAGATTTCTTGGTATAATGGGGGATAGTTTGCTTTAAATATCTGGGAGATTGATCTGGGAATGTTAACCCCTAGATAGCGTATATGCGATTTTGGCCATGAAAACCCAAACCTCTGCCTAAGGAACTCCCTTTCCTGCAAAGATAAGGCTATGCCCAATGCCTCAGATTTATCTACATTTAAGTTCAGCCCTGACACCCTGCGAAAGTCTTCCAGAGTGCATAGGAGGTCCGGTATTGATAGTGAACACAGGATATGATCTGCAAAGTAACTACACTTCAAGTGATGGTGCCCTACCCTCACGCCTTGGATTTGTGGATTGAACCTACAGTGCCTTGCAAAAGTATTCACCCCCCTTGACTTCTTACCTATTTTGTTACATTACAGCCTTAAGTTCAATGTTTTGTTAATCTGAATTTTATGTAACGGATCAGAACACAATAGTCTAAGCTGGTGAAGTGAAATGAGAAAAATATTTACATAAAACTATTTTTTATAAGTAGAAAACAGAAAATTGGCATGTGCGTATGTATTCACACCCTTTGTTATGAAGCCCATAAAAAGCAATGGTGCAAACAATTACCTTCAGAAGTCACATAATTAGTGAAATGATGTCCAGGAGCACCATCAAATCTATCATAACCAAATGGAAAGAACAAGGCACAACAGCAAACCTGCTAGGAGACGGCCGCCCACCAAAGCTCACGGATTGGGCAAGGAGGGCATTAATCAGAGAGGCAGCACAGAGACCTAAGGTAACCCTGGAGGAGCTGCTGAGTTCCACAGCAGAGACTGGAGTATCTGTACATAGGACAACAATAAGCTGTATGCTCCATAGAGTTGGGCTTTATGGCAGAGTGGCCAGAAGAAAGCCATTACTTTCAGCAAAAAACAAAATGGCATGTTTTGTGTTTGTGAAAAGGCATGTGGAAGACTCCCAAAATGTATGGAGCAAGGTGCTCTGGTCTGGTGAGACTAAAATTGAACTTTTCAGCCATCAAAGAAAACGCTATGTCTGGGGCAAACCCAACACATCACATCACCCAAAGAGCACCATGCTGTGGGGATGTTTTTCAGCAGCCGGGACTGGGAAATTGGTCAGAGTTGAGGGAAAGATGGATGGTGCTAAATACAGGGATATTCTTGAGCAAAACCTGTACCACTTTGTGCGTGATTTGAGGCTAGGACAGTGGTTCACCTTCCAGCAGGACAAATACTCCAAACACACTGCTAAAGCAACACTTGAGTGGTTTAAAGGGAAACATGTACATGTGTTGGAATGGCCTAGTCAAAACCCAGACCTCAATCCAATAGAAAATCTGTGGTCAGACTTAAAGATTGCTGTTCACAAGTGCAAGCCATCCAACTTGAAGGAGCTGGAGCAGTTTTGCAAGCAGGGGGTGAATAGTTATGCACATTGACTTTTTCTGTTATTATTTAAAAAAAAACATCTTTAAAGTTGTGGGCATGTTCTGTAAATTAAATGATGCAAATCCTCAAACAATCAATGTTAATTCCAAGTTGTGAGGCAATAAAACACGAAAAATGCCAAGGGGGGTGAATACTTTTGCAAGGCACTGTAATTGCCTGTGCCACCGTTTCTTTCGCCATGGTGAATAACAGAGGGTAGAGGGGGCAGCCTTGCCTAGTCCCCTTTTCAATGTTTATGGATAGTATACTACTCTCAGGTAGTCTTTCCCAGGCCTTGGGGGCTTTGTAATACGAATATAGAAGATTCAGAAACTGGCCTGGGAAACCAAACTTCTTAAGCACCGCCCACAAGTATTTCCACTCAGCGGAATCAAATACTTTCTCTATGTCCAATGATAGAAGGCAGGTTGGTTCTCAGAGTTATTTAGATCTGTGTAGTATCTTTAAGATTCTGTTGACATTATCCCCTGCCTGCCGGTATGGGATGAACCCCACCTAGTCCTTGTGGATTAATCTTGGGAGAAATGTGTCTCTTTTAATCATGATTTTCTTAAGTAACTTAATGTCACCATTGAGCAAGGATATAGGCCTATAATTCCTTACATTTAGCGGGTCTTTGCCCTCTTTGGGGATAAAAATTAGATTTACCTGATTAAGTTCCGGTGGGACTGGGAGGCCCTTAAGCATATGGTTGAATATCTCCTTTAAATGTGGCGCTAACAGTTCCGCGTATGTTTTATAATATAGATTTGAGAATCCATCCGGCCCAGATTTGCCTATTTAGATTTGCCTGATTCAGTTCTGGTGGGACTGGGAAGGCCTTAAGCATATGGTTGAATATCTCCTTTAAATGTGGCGCTAACAGTTCCGCGTATGTTTTATAATATAGATTTGAAAATCCATCCGGCCCAGGGCCCTTTCCACGCTTCAATTCTCTAATTGTCTGTTTGATCTCGTCTATCGGGACGGGAGCGTTAATAAGGTCTATTTCCAGGGTGCAACTGTAGGTAGGTCACATGTGTACAAAAAGGAGGTTACTTTGCTGCTCTGATCTAGGTGGGGAGAGGAATAAAGTTACTAGGTGGTGGGCGACATACAGGAGTCAGGTTATCCAAAATCCCCACTGACTGGGAGGATCAAGTCCTATATCAGAGTCCTGTGTCTAAGTTTGTCCTTAATGATAATGCTAGCTGTTGCATCTCATGGAACTATTATACTAAACTTATTTTAACCACAAGAGCCCCCACCCGCAGGGCCAGGAATTGAACTCTGAACTTTGGCAGGCCATTGACTTATTACAGAATATAGTATAATTACCACAACATTTCAATCTTTTTCAGTGTTATCCCACTATACAATCACATTATTAGCCTCCAGGTTAGGGCCCCCTAGTAAGCCCCCTTAGACCTGCCTGGTCTAGTCCAATTAGGAGTAGCATCGGAGGCTGTTCAGTCCCCTGTAGACCCAGATGCTAGCGTTGATGGCTGAGGTGCTTGCTTAGATCTCTGCTGCCTTTGTCTCTTGGGCTTCAGGACCTCTGATCATTCCCTTTGCGGTCTGGGAGAGGGGATATCCAGCTGCTGAGCTGGCAACTCTCCCTCCTGCAGGAGGCCAACACACTGAAGAACTTCCTTACATGTTTCCATCGAGCGAACCACATGGGTCACTGAAGCATGTTGGAAGGTCAAGCAGAAGGGAAAGCCCCATCTATATTTAATCTGGTGGTTATTCAGTATTAGCAGAGCTGGCCTCATTAACTTGTGTTTCTGGAGCGTGAGTGGGGCCAGGTCTGTGAATATCTGAAGTATGCCCCCATCCGGCCCCTTGACAGAAGACGCTTTCTTCACCGCTTGGATCACCAGATCCCTTGTCACCTGTCGGAGGAACCGGATGATAAAATCCCCCCCATGGCCCTATGTGCTCACTCAATCTCCCAGGATCCAGATTGTAGAGTTGGCAGAAGTTATGTCACCACTCCCGATACATATGGGGCAAGGTTTTGTGCAGCTGATTGCACTCCCCGCAGCCAGATGTTATGCCGCTGTGCTCTATTTTCAAAATCTTCAAGTTTTGCCTCAAGACCCATGATATGTGTGGTGTTATCTGAAATCTCCACCCTATCAATGGCTTGGCCTGCAATAATCTGATCTGTGACTTTTTCAAATCATGTGTTCTTTGACCCAGGTCATTTATTTCTTGTCTCAGTTCTTTGACAATCAACGATAGATGGGTCTGGAGCAGCCGGTCAAACTTAGCAAGAGAGAAGTCTGATACATTAACATTTGGGTGAGAGGCTTCTGAGACTCTCTCCTCTTAAGAGTCTGAATTTGAGTCTTGAGGCAAGTTCTGTATTGAAGTCGAGTTGGGAGTTTGCTTTGGGAAGTGGTCAGTAATTCTCTCTGACGCTATAATCTTTTTTGGCTTCCCTATATTATCTGCTTAAGACCAGGCGGACCCACGGTGTAGAATATCCACTGATTTATATGTGCTGGCTGCCAAATGTTGCATAAAGGACCAGACCTTTCTGTCACGCCTCATTATAACTTATAAAGAAATAGAGTTCTAACAATGGTTCTGGAAACTGTTTCAGCTACATGCCACAGGCTTCTAAGTTGGTCTCCATCTAATATAGTTCAGGCCTCTCCAAGTTGGTTAGCTCCCGGAATACAGAGTATACAAACAGAACAGTAATAGTGTTACTTTGATGTCCTTCAGGGGTCTGTGCTCCAGCACTTCCTCCAGAAACAGGCCACAATTGTTAGCCTCTTTAGAAGCTTGTATTATACTTCTAAGTTAGTTGTTCGCTATTATCAGCTTTTTCTGAGAGGTATAAGAAGCCTAGCAATAAGGCCCTGGGTAGGCTGTTGAGGGTTGGGTGGGTTGAGTTTGTGACAGCTTAAATTATTTTGCCTTTCAGGTCTGACGTGGAGGCCTTGGGAGTGACCAAAATCTCAGCCAGAGATTGCTGCCCTGTGTTAGTTGGCAGAGTGAATGTCTGCGTGGCTTAGCCTGTGTAGGTCTGATTTCCAGCTGTGTGCTAGGGGATACAATATGCTGTTGCCTGCTACTTCAGACGCCCAGAGGTGATGGGAGGGAGTGGAGTGTATATTGCATCTAACTTTCTTTGTGCAGCAAGCAGGCTTATGATGGTCACTATGTTCTTATCTGGGCAATGCTCTAAGGAAGGTTAAGTTATCAGGCCTAATAGGGCTGTTGTAGGTGTTGGTGGGGGATTGCGCCATGAATTGCCCTGAGGGAAAAGGTGACCTGATGAGTGTTAGACTGGTCTCTGAACTTTTGGCGGGGACCAGCAGTAAAATGGCCGTGGGAGGAGGTGAGCTGGTAGAACAAATATGGCCACTGTAATTTTGCCAGGAACTTGCTGTTGGTGTTATGGTAGGGGCTGAGCCAAAATGGCCGCCTGCGTTCTGCGCTGGGTAGGCCCGTCGCCCTAGGGGCACAGCTTCCCCTTGTTGAACTCTCTGGCCATCTGCTTATAACCGCAGCCATGGCCAGCCTCTCTTCCCCAACTGTCTGCCTAGGCTGGGACAGGGCGGGAGTTGCGCACCAAGATGGCATGGTGCCGTCCAACTTACCCCACTGGGCCCCTTCCGAGTGTTGGAGCGTTGTCCCCTGCAGCCTCCAAGAACTCTCGTTCCCATCCAGAGCGGCATCCACCGTTGGTGCTGCCTGAGCTGCTCAGCTCCAGGACTAGGTCCTCCTCTCTGCTCTTGCAGGCCAAGGCCCCAGGTAGTAACACCAATTGTACTGGGCTTATTAACAGGTGTGTCCTTCCCTCCAGGCTGTTGTAGGACTGTGGCACCGCTCCCCAGGGGGAAGGGAGGAAATGTCAGATAGCTGTCTAGGGCTTTACAGGCTGGAGTCCTCACTGTCCTTGAAAATACTTTTGAGTTCTACAAAAGTTATATGTGCCTGCTCCCAAGATGTTCAGAAGCACAAATATCTGGTTTATCAGGGTGATTAATGAAAATGTACCCCTTTTTCAACTCTAAATCCTAGTTGACAGCCAGGAGCTCTCACTAGACAAGTCTGTTGAGATTGGTGTCAAGCCACGCCCCCCCGGAAACCCTGCCTTTTTAAGTCTGATTTCAGGGGGCGTGATCATATGATCTGAGCAAGCCTGTAATTTACTTCTTAGACACAGCCAATAGTAAATGAGTCCGCCATCATGGCGTCAGTAAAACATGGAAGTTACACTTAATCTGCAATCGGAGGCTACAAATTAATTAGTGCCAATAAGTAATATTTGTCCATCGGGTGCGTAATCAAGCAATCTACCAATCTATAAAATGCATTAGATAATCTGTTCTAGTCCATGTGGGTTTCATGATATGTATTAACCCCTTGAGTTGTGAGATCAATGTTAGTCAGAAATAACAGTTAAAAATAATATTTTTAATTCCATATTTGTGGTTTGAGACTGTTCTGCAATTAATTCTAATGTCTGTCTATGCCATCCCAATATTGTGTGTTTAATTGCTGTTACAGCATTAATAAGTGTTTGAAAAAGCCTTTGCGAGTCCTATTTAGTACTAGTAATATTTTTGACAGAAACTTGATACTTTTTTCAGTTGCGGGTCAAATTTAATTTGCGGGCTAGAGCTGTGGAATAGTAATAGAATAAGCTAACAAAATATTGATTTTGTGCAACTTTAATTAATTAGCACTCATAATATTCAAGCTGTGCTAAAACCAATGGAGTTATAAGGTCAAATTTGCGTCTTTGGCTGGCCCGTAGTGATTGTGGGCAGGTAACTCGGGAATCGGATTGCAAGTAGCTAATAGAATCTGTGGCAATATTAAGAGTGATTATAAGTGTGTATACATTTACGATCTAGGCAATAGAATAGGGCCCATTGTATGTATGAGCTACAGGCATGGGTGAAGGAAATAGGGGGGATGGGTGGACAAATACCCCCAGATTTGTATGTGTTTGTATGTATGTATATATATATAAGCTATTTTATGGCCTGTGTATACAATGATCTGTACCCCACCCAGAATTATTCTGGCTCCTACACCCCTGGCTACACCCCTGGCTTCAGGGAACATTTGGAAGGTTTCAGTGAGTAAAACAAGTACTTTTTAGCATTTGCTAATAAAATTATATTTAAATATGCATTTAAACACTAAGGTAGTTTAATATTAAGAAACAGGGAACCTTCAATGCCCATTTAAGACATGAAAATAAACTAAAATTAACATTATTTATATGGGAATTAATTAACTGTTTTTAACTCTCAAATCCTCTGTAGTTTGGGAAAAAATTCACATACTTGTGAAATATGTAACAAACTAAGGGGGTTTACAATGCATCATAGTGTCTGTAATGTGCATCCCTGTATTTACTATGCACTATTTCATATGGAGAAAACATTTCTGCACAGCCCTACACATCTCATAGCGTAGTAAATTACCCCATAACAATATTAGCAGCTATGCAAGCCAGAAAAATCTTATAATTAGCTAATTCTGCTTGTGTTATGAGAGATTTCATCTTGTAATACTAGACTACTTGTATTTTGAGGAGGAGGGTTATCTTATTGTAGTTTACCTTTCTGTTGAGCTCTATTGCCAAGTGGCTATGTAAAGTGGCAGTCTTTAAAAGGAACTGAATACCAATCCATGGTTCCTTCTATCCCTCCCAGGTTTTTGCAATAAATAAATGTTTTCAAACTCAGGATAGCAATGGGGATGTTCTTAAAGGGTTCTACTAGTGTCTCACCTTAGTCACTCTGGCTTAATGTATCTTAAGCCACTGACTTTTTTTCATTAAGCAGACCGGAAATACAACTTTAAAAGTAAGTAAGAACGAACAAGCATATAATTCTAGATTTAATAAACAGGGATTAAAATAAACAAGAATGCAACATGTTGGCCAACTGTTAGCTGGAAATGTCACCATTTACTCTCTCACTTTAACACAGTAGCTGCCCTTACATACAGTATACACATAACCTTTTTTAGTGAATCACATATTTTCCTAACAGAAAAATGCCAAAAATGAAAGATCATTACAGTATTATGTGAAGCAGTGCCCTCATTCTGAGCTAATCACTGAGAATTTGTCATTATGTGCAAGACAGAAGGAAACATTGAGACTAAGGATAGTTTCTCAGGCTCCACTTGGGACTCCCTTGCCAGATTTCGGCCAGTGGGAGAAATACCAGGTTTTCTCAGACAGGACAGAACATATAAACATCCCGGCTAGGCTTCCTTCCTTCCATCAGAAATTATAAAGAAAATTCATCATCTCAGCCGTGAGAAATCATAACATTTGGGCAGCGATTCCTCGTTGTGCAGTCAGATACACAGATTTGTTCAGGATCCGAATTATTGTCCTAGACCTAGATGTGGGTAATATATGACCCTGTGGCTTAATGTGGCCCTCAGACATGTGGCCCCAACCAGATCTCTGGAGTTCGAGAACATTCAACAATACAGTCCATATTATCTCTCAACAACTAGCAAACAATTCTCTTGCCCTCTAAAGCACACATTATTATAATGTATATCTATCTCTATTATTTAACTACTTCTCTCCCCCCTTCTGGATCGCTACCTTGTTGTGGTGGAGCGGCTTATGTACCTCAGTGAATCTGTGAGCTATACCAATTAGGGTTACCCAATATGGGCAGGTCATAGCAGAAAGACAAATTGTGGTCCACTAGAGAACCTACTCCAGTAACTTTCCCATGAAAACCTTATGGATTAGCAAAACCAGACACAAGATGTGCCTGGCTGTGACAACCTGTGACAACATGTAAGTTGAATGGGGTATGATAAGAGCCTATTGTCCAAACCTATCCCCACAGGTGTGACCGGTTCGTTTTACCTCTGTACAACAGGAAGAATTTTCAGCCCTTGGGTCAGACTGATAGATGTCTGTGGTCTTGTATAGAATAAAGATCTTTCTAAGTTCTGAAAAGAACTTACTCCAGCAATCAGTATTCCAGCATCAATAACGAAATCCAAACATTAATTATGTGAACCAGTTATAGCATATTTATTACTGAAACATCAGACATATTTATACCGCACTCTTAGAAACAGAAGGCCAATCAATTCAAATTGGCATCCATGGTTACTCCAATCACCTTCTAGCTCACGTTATTACCCATGCCAATTATAAACATGGATACCACAGTATGAGCCTAGTGGTACCCAGGCAATTTCCACTATACTATGCTTCTAACAGGCATAACGAGGAATAACACACAAATCACAATGTCCCCAATGTTAACCCATATATCAGTTGGTCCCTCTCCTTGGCACAATACACTTATCCTATAAGGTTGAGGGCATCAGTCTGTAAGGTATTGCACAGCTTGCACCTTGGCATGTGTAACAGAACTATGATGATGCCTGTATTTTTTGCCTGAACCGAACCAACTATACTGCTGGAGGGGTTAAACAGAACCGAATGGCTGGTGTTCATGTGACTATTGCATACAACTCATACACTTGGTCAGAAGTTGCCATCTGCCTCTTGATAGTATCTGCTAAAACACACAAGAGATAGCAGAACAAAAGAGTTTTAGCAGACAAGAGGGCACCATGAACAATGGGGGTAGGGGTTGACCAAAGGTAGTCACTGCCCCTACTGTGTATGTAAAATGTTTAAAAATGTTTTTTTTGTTTCAACTAAAAGAGAGTTCTACTTGACCCTTCAAAACGTAGCATCGTCTCGTTCTTTGGGGGGATTTATGGTACCGTTACTCTGCCACATTTTACAGCACTCCTGGATTATCCAATGGGATATCGTGGAGGGGAATAAGCATTTCATTACTGCACAGCACCTTGCTTAAGAAAAGGACGTCTCCAACGGCTGGTACCCTCTCACTACCGGGGTAGCCGTTACATTGGTGGCAGTGGTGGGATGGTCCTTTTTATCTCCAACGCAAGTGCTGAATGGAATTCCAGTACGCTCAACTGAAAAGACCCACACTAAAGGATCTCTTGGAAACCAGAGGAAGGAGTGCCAGCAACCGACCACGGAGAGAGCTGATAGCTGACCTACTGGAGCTGGACAAGATGGATCGATCCATGGAGGTCGTGGACCAACCTACCCCTGTCAGCGAGGAGGAGGAAATTACAAACCTGGTTCAGCGGAGATTATCCATGTACCCAGCAACATCCGTGGAGCTAATAGATAAGCTGTTCCGGGAAGCGAGAACGGAGATACAAAATAGGAGGGGGCACGAACTTGAACTGGCAAGAGCTAGACAACCCCTGGCACATACAGTTCATACTCCCCCACCCGCTGCTACAGTAAAGAAAATACCCTTCACTGCCTTCAAAGCGTTTGTGGAAAGTGAGGAAGAAATTGATGGATATTTGGCTGACTTCGAGAGGCAGTGCTCACTACACCAAATACCACCAGACCAATGGGTCACTATTTTGGCTGGAAAGCTATCAGGAAAAGCAAATGAGGCTTTTCGGGCGCTTACTGAGGAAGATATTGCGCAGTATCGCCGGGTGAAGGCTGCACTGCTCACCAGATATGCCGTCACCCCGGAAACATATCGCCGTCGCTTCAGGGAGTCTAAAAAGAAGGCTGCAGACTCCCATATGGAATGGGCCAGCAAGATACAAAGGGTGGCATCACATTGGGTGCGAGGGTGCAATGCCAACACAGGAGAGGAAGTACTACAGCTATTCCTGATGGAACATTTCTTCCAAGATCTGGCAGCAGACATACAGGATTGGGTGAGAGATCGTCGCCCTGCTAACTTAATCGAGGCAGCACGGCTAGCGGACGAATACGCAGAGTCCAGAAAGGTGAGCCAAGGGTCCACACGACCAACCTCTAGAGCAGAGCCACGCACCTCAATGCCCGCTGCACGCACAGAATTTCGGGCCCCAGTCCCCCCAGGGCCGCCACGGCCTCAGGGGTCTAACCACCAACCCCGGGATTCTTACAAAAAGACGTGCCATCGCTGCGGCAACCCGGGGCATATTGCTCGTTATTGCCCCTTGGGATCAGCCAATCACAACTGGAGGCGCCCGACCAATAACCCAGAGATCCCTTTATCACGTACCTCTGCTGCTCACTGCCTGGAAACCGAAGGGAGCCCTGAGGAGTGTTTGGGCATCCTGTACGAGGCAAACCCCATACAAGCTGCATCCCCAGATAACCGCCAGCATCACCGCCAGGAGGTGCGTGTAAATGGACAGGGAGCACAAGGCCTAAGGGACACTGGCGCTACCATCACGTTGGTGCAGAAACATCTTGTGAAACCGGAGCATGTATCTACCCGTACTGTTGCTGTCCGTGTCGCAGGGGGGGCTGTTTTTCTCTTACCCACTGCCCGGGTACACTTGGATTGGGGAGTCGGGTCGGGAAAAACCACAGTCGGGATCATGGACAATTTACCTGCTGAAGTCCTGTTGGGCAACGACATTGGCCCTCTGGCTTCAGCTTATCTACCCACGACTGCTGCTGCTTGTCCCGTGACCACCCGCTCACAGACCCGTATCGAGAACGATCCTCCAGCAGAACGGGAGACCCGGGTAAGCCACAAACCGACACACAGCCCTAACACGGTAGACAGACCCATAGCTTGGGACACCCCAGAGGAGTTTGGGAGGGAAACTAGACAGGACCCCACCCTCCAAAGGTATCGGGAATTAGCCAACAGTGGGGGGGATGAGCGGGAGCAGTTTGTATGGGAGGGTGACAGATTATACAGGTTGACTCAAGGTAGGAGGAGAGGCTGTATCCCTTCGCAGAAGCGCCAACTAGTGGTACCCAGAAAATACCGGTTGGAACTTCTCCGAATAGGACATGACATTCCGTTGGCAGGGCACTTAGGAGGTAACCGCACCGCCTATAGGATCACACAGACCTTTTTCTGGCCTGGGATCTCGAAAGACGTGCGGCGGTACTGCAGTACCTGTGACATATGCCAAAGAGTAGGGAAGAGAGGGGACCACCCTAAAGCTCGGCTGTCACCCATGCCTGTAATCGAGGAACCGTTTAGCAGGGTGGCAGTCGACCTAGTGGGACCCCTACCTAACCCCAGTCCCTCGGGTAAGAAATATATTCTTACAGTAGTGGACTATGCTACCCGCTACCCAGAGGCTGTCGCCCTGACGAACATCCAGGCTGACACGGTCGCCAGTGCCTTAGTCGGGATATTCACCAGAGTGGGATTCCCTCAGGAAATCCTATCTGACCGAGGGACCCAGTTCACCGCAGATCTAACCCAGCAGTTATGGAAGGTCTGTGGTGTCAAGACCCTGCTCAGCTCCCCGTACCACCCCCAGACTAACGGTCTCTGTGAACGCTTTAATGGTACCCTAAAACAATTGCTACGGACCTTTACAGCGGAATACAGAGACTGGGAGCGATTCTTGCCGCACCTCTTGTTCGCATATCGAGAGGTGCCCCAGGAATCCACAGGGTTTTCTCCCTTCGAGCTGCTCTATGGACGGCGAGTGCGAGGCCCCCTCGACCTCATCCGAGAGCACTGGGAGGGAGAGATAGAGCATGAAGGCGTTCCTATCGTACCTTATGTGCTGGAGATGCGGGACCGCATGGGGCACCTAGCCAGAATGGCCCGAGAACATCTCCAGGCAGCCCAGGGACGTCAGAAACACTGGTACGATCGGGGTGCCCGACTGCGAACGTTCCAAGTAGGGCAGAAAGTTCTGGTACTTAGACCTGTCAAGGGAAACAAGCTACAGACCTCCTGGCAAGGCCCTTACAAGGTAGTGGCCCAGGTATGTGACACCACCTATGTAATTGCCAGTAGCCAAGACGAAAGGGTCCAGAAGTCGTTCCATGTTAATTTGTTAAAGGAATACCAAGAAAGGCCCGACGATATAGCGGCCATATATATCCCGGCCACTGAAGACCCTGACAGTCTTCCCATCCCAGATTTGTTAGCTGACACCGAGCCGAAAACTCTGCTTAACACAGTGCAGCTAGGGGAGCGGTTAAACCCCACAGAAAGGGAACAACTCCAAAAATTACTAGCTGAGAAAGGATTGACATTTTCTCAAGAGCCAGGTTACACACCCCTAGCGACACATTATGTGGAGACACCAGGACAGACCCCTCTCAGGCAGACCCCCTATAGAATCCCTGAAGCTGTAAAAGAGGAAATGAGAAAGGAGATTCAGGAGATGCTAAGACTAGGAGTCATAGAACCGTCCGACAGCCCCTGGGCCTCCCCAGTTGTCCTAGTCCCCAAAAAGGACGGAACAACCCGATTTTGTGTCGATTATCGACGCCTCAATGACAGGACCGTGACAGACGCCTACCCCATGCCCAGAGTAGATGAACTATTAGATCGTATTGCCAGGGGACGCTATCTGACCACCATCGATCTGTGCAAAGGGTACTGGCAGATTCCCTTGGCCAAGGAGGCTATCCCTAAGTCGGCGTTTGTCACCCCGTTTGGCTTGTACCAATTTAAGGTCATGCCATTCGGTATGAAAAACGCCCCAGCTACATTCCAGCGCTTAGTGGATCGCCTCCTTGATGGCTTCCAGGAATTCGCATGCGCATACCTGGATGACATTGCGGTCTATAGTGAGACTTGGGAAGAGCATTTAAGACATGTAGAGGCTGTGCTGGATCAGATTAGGGCCGCAGGCCTAACTCTGAAACCAGAGAAATGTAACTTTGGAATGGCCGAAGTACAGTACTTGGGGCACAGGGTAGGGTGTGGGAAACAGCGACCAGAACCTGCTAAAGTGGAAGCTGTAGCCAATTGGCCCACACCCCACACCAAGACCCAAGTACTGGCATTCTTAGGGACTGCGGGGTATTACAGGAAATTTGTCCCTGACTACAGCACCATCGCTAAACCCCTGACAGATTTGACAAAGAAAAATTTACCTAGGATAGTCCTGTGGTCTCCCGCCTGCGAAACAGCGTTCCAAACCCTGAAACAAGCTCTGATCAACGCACCAGTTTTGTCTGCCCCCGTCCCTAACAAAAGATTTGTTGTCCATACCGATGCGTCCATGTACGGACTGGGGGCAGTGCTGAGTCAGGTCGGGGAAGATGGAGGGGAACACCCTGTCGCATACCTGAGTAGAAAACTATTACCCAGGGAAGTGAGCTACGCAGCAGTGGAAAAGGAATGCCTAGCCCTGGTCTGGGCCCTAAAGAAGCTCGCCCCATACCTCTACGGGCAGGAATTCACGTTGATCACGGACCATAACCCCCTAGTATGGCTGAACCGAGTGGCTGGGGACAATGGACGATTACTAAGATGGAGCCTGGCACTACAACCGTACAACTTCTCCATCCAGTATCGCCCTGGACGGTTCAATGGGAATGCAGATGGACTGTCCAGGCAAACGGAACTTTTACCTTAACAGCAGACCGGACAGCCCCAAGTTGACCCGAAAAAGATCAATCCGGGTCTGCCGGAGTGTTCCACAAAAGGGGAGCAGTGTAACAGAACTATGATGATGCCTGTATTTTTTGCCTGAACCGAACCAACTATACTGCTGGAGGGGTTAAACAGAACCGAATGGCTGGTGTTCATGTGACTATTGCATACAACTCATACACTTGGTCAGAAGTTGCCATCTGCCTCTTGATAGTATCTGCTAAAACACACAAGAGATAGCAGAACAAAAGAGTTTTAGCAGACAAGAGGGCACCATGAACAATGGGGGTAGGGGTTGACCAAAGGTAGTCACTGCCCCTACTGTGTATGTAAAATGTTTAAAAATGTTTTTTTTGTTTCAACTAAAAGAGAGTTCTACTTGACCCTTCAAAACGTAGCATCGTCTCGTTCTTTGGGGGGATTTATGGTACCGTTACTCTGCCACATTTTACAGCACTCCTGGATTATCCAATGGGATATCGTGGAGGGGAATAAGCATTTCATTACTGCACAGCACCTTGCTTAAGAAAAGGACGTCTCCAACGGATGGTACCCTCTCACTACCGGGGTAGCCGTTACAGCATGCTACAGGCATAACACTGGTGTACTGCGGTCCATAGGTCATGAAGAGTTGGACGCAACTGAACAACTAAACAAACAACTTATTTCCCAGGAGTCTCTACAATGTTTGCTACACATAAAATAACACCTAAGCTGAAAAACTATTGTGCGTCCGTTCTATGGAAATAGAACTATCCTAGACGATTTCGATGTCACATGAGGTTTTAATAACAATAATGTATTCTGAGTACAATAAGTTATTTTGTTTGTGATTTATTTGTTAACTGTTAGCTTACAAATCCTCTTTGGCTCCACCGTCTAAAAAGCACAGCTGTAACAACAGAAACAGGGCGCTGTGATGTCAGAAAGGATTCATTAATATTGTTTTGTCAAAAATATAAAGGTTTATTTAAAGGTCCACTTTATAATGGAAAGGAATACATGTGTGTGAAAATGTTGAGTCTCACCAATACCTTAATTAGTTAGGGAAAAGGTCATAAAGCTATGTAAGTTGATGCCTCTGCTGTACCTTGAAGGCATCCATGAAAAGTTGGTGAAGACAAATAAGATTTGTTTGACATGACCTATCCCTCACAAATCCATGTTGGCTCCTACTTATAATCCTGGTGGAATAGACATATTCTTGTATATTATCCCTTATTAACCCTTCCAAAAATTCCCCACTGCAGATGTGAGGCTCACTGGTCTATAATTCCCCGAATTTGCTCTTGCGATCTTCCTTAATATAGGTATCACCTCTGCTTTTCTCCAGTCATCTGGTAGAGACCCTGTGTTGAGTGAATCTTGAAAAATTAGATATGGTTTAGCTATTATATAACCCAGTTCCCTCAGTACCCTTGGATGTATTCTATCAGGGCCTGGTGCTTTATTAACATTTATTTTTCCAACCTCTTTGGGATTTCTTCCTGCGTTACCCAATTATTCCCTTATATATTTAGCTCATCTGTCTTTTCCTGGTCACTAATTATCAGACAGCCTGTTTCACATTGTAATTTTCCTATAGCTTCCTTCCTGACCTTATTCCCATTAATATATTTAAGTGCTGTAGCCAGATAAAATAGAACAAAAATAATTAATGGTTAGGGTTTATTGTTGGGCAGTAGTGGAGCTTTGTGCACCACTATTTTACTTTGTAAAGCTTATCATCTACCCTAACCTTAAAGCTAAGGAACTTCCCTGAACATTCCTGTGTGAGTGTTAGATTTCGGGGTTAGGGTTTAGGGTTAAAATAGTGTGCACCACTATTTTTATATGAAATGCTTATCTGCCACTACCCTAACCCTAAACACTAACCCATGCCCTAACCCCTAAATCTAACCCTAATCCTAACCCTTGGAAATTGAAGAAAATCTCAACCGCACCACCTAGTGCCCACAGGCCACCTCTGCTAGTTGGCAGAAAACAGGGTCCAACAAAGGTCCAAACATAACCCAAAGCCCTAACACTAAGCCCTAAATCTAACTCTAATCATAACCCTAACCATAACAAATTTAAGTCTAGGGTAGCCACATTAGCGCCACCTACTGGCAACTGCACGCCACTGCGGGCGGGCATGAAAGAGGAAAGCTTCCAAAATCCATAATGTAAAGTTGGACATTCTGTATGTTCAGTGTAGGTTTGGCCAATGCTTCCTCTCTTTCCCAAACCTTGCTATTCCATTTCTGCCCCTTCCATTCCCGTTAGATTGTAAGTAGCGAGTTTTAGAAAGCACTTTTCACAAGACTCGACGCTCAAAACAGGGCCCTCCGTTTTCTGCAGTTTTTAATATTGTATAATGTGTACCTTCTCTTCTTATCCCCTGTACAGAGCTGCAGAATATGTTGGCGCGTAATAAATAAAAATGAATAATAATAATACTTTAATAAGGTGAATGGCAGTTTGACCTGGCTTGGAGATAGGATAATGAGATGTGTTGGTATCTGCCAGTTTAACCACAACTGACAATTCAGCAACACCATCGTTAAGCACTGAACTGCCTGATGGCTTCTGCTATGATGGAACAGCCTATATTGCAATTAAAAGAGGAAGTCTTAAAATGTGGCCCTATGTTGTTGGCATCTTTAATACATGATGAACCAGGGATAATATAATGGATATGGATAATTCAATTAAACTTGCTGAGATTGATCCTGATCCCCCTAGAAGGCCAGTGAGAAGATCCAGACCCCCAGAGAGGCTTAGGCCCTCATTCAATTGCAATTTGGCCAATTGAATAGGGCTCTAAATAAGCACATAACATATATTTTTTAAAGAAGTTTTTAGTTAGTAAGCATCTATCCAAAAGCAAGGTTTTCACTAACTAAAAACTTCTTTAAAAAAAATATGCTATGTGCTTATTTAGAGCCCTATTCAATTGGCCAAATTGCAATTGAATGAGGGCCTTAGTCCTTCATCCCCAGCTTCTACAAAAAGAAGAATTAAATTAAAGCTAAGTGCAGGGTCACTAATGGCCTGAGGTCTGATGCTGCAAAAGTGGACCTAAGCAAAAAAGATATCAATGAGGAGTGTGGGGAGGACATAAGGCATGCAGGGGTGAAGAGTAATAATACTGTACATACTGAAACGGAGGATATCATATGGATGTGTGCAGATAGAGACCGGGATAAAGAAATTGATAATGGGAAAAAAAACAAGAAAATTAAAAATACAGTATATAGTACATATGTCTTTTAAGAAGGATATGAATGTAGATAATTTGATATTGCTTTATCTCATCCTCATGATGTCGCCTCTTCTTCAATAATACAGGACTTTCATATACATTCTGAGTAGTAATTTATCATCATCTGATAATAATAGATTGTAAGTCTGCAAGTTTTCAATCTTGCTATGTGCTCTTGTGTACATTTGATTTTAAGGTAAAAGACAGGACCCTCCATTATTTTTTCTTCATTGTGATAACATTGTTTTGACTTGATCTTACCCCTGTACAGCGCTACAGAATATGTTGGAGCGTTACAAATAAAGGAAATAATAATAATAGTGAATCTGATCCAGATGAGGGTACAACTAGTAAGAAAGTTAGACAAAAAAGATAAAAAATGAATTCCAAAGAATACTACAAATTTCACAAGGAACATTTCTGGCCTTCTAATGAAAAAGAGAGGCCTGAGGCCAAAGGCGCTCCTTGCCAGCAACTGCGGACCCTTGCGAAGCTGCAATGAGCTGCAGGCAGGACTTACACCGCAAAATTTACGGACTTTTGCATCCACAAATACGAGCCGTGGGACTTAGAAAAAAAAACATTACGACCTCGCAAAAATACGACCTAATAATATGAATTATACTGTTACTGTACAATCTTTTTTTAATGCATTGAAATCAATCGTTTCTTATTTGGAGGGTGACCAGGAGGTAGGTGTTAGTCTAGCAAAAGCTTGGGTAGGTTCTCCAAAACCTGGCAAAAAAATTAAATATGCATATTAACAAGGATAAATGCCTAATACTATATCTTCGACAGTAGATGCAGCGCCTCCTTTAACTTCTACACAAACAACCTCTATTTTCTCAAATCCATTAGTGTCGGCAGTGGTATTGGGATCTAGTTTAAGTAGTTTAAATTCTTTGGATAAATTCAATCTTCCTTCAAAATCACAGAAATCTGATTTTTTTTGTAGTGGTTGAAACAGCACGTTCTAAGCCATCTTTATGTCAGTTAGGTCCTATTGGAATGCATGTTCCAGTGGAATTAAAAGAAAAATATAGAAACCTGAGATTATAGAGCTATTTTCCCTTATTTTTCCCTTAATTACAGTATTTTGAATAAAGAAATGATGGTAAGAACGTGTATCTAAAAAAGAGGATGAGGAAAGAACAACAAGCCATACAAAAATTCCTGAAATGTTTTTAAATTGGCTAGCTAGCATAATTGGTGAAAAATTTCCTGAAAATTGTTCATCACTCTTTTGCTATTTAGATGACATTGATAGCATTCGTAGAATTGATGGCGGAATGGCTTGGTTGTCCTATGACAAGCATTTTAGACAAAGGAGGCAGTATCCGAATTTATGAGGTGGGATTACCACAACAATCATTTATAATATGGTGGGCAAAAGAACGATAGAAGCCCTCCACAGTAGTACAGTAAATAAAAAGTACCGTATATACTCGAGTATAAGCCGAGTTTTTCAGCCCTTTTTTAAGGCTAAAAAGGGCCCACTCGGCTTATACTAGAGTCACTCTCCCCCCCGTTTTTCTCTAACCCCCCCCGTGTCTCTCTACTCCCCCCCGTGTCTCTCTACCCCCCCAGTGTCTCTCTACCCCCCCTGTCTCTCTACCCCCTGTGTCTCTTTTCCCCCCCGTGTCTCTCTAACCCCCCGTGTCTCTTTCCCTCCCCCCTCCTCATACTACACCCCCCTCACATTCTAAACCCCCCTCCTCATTCTAAACCCCCCTAAATACCTCCCCCTCTCCCTTTCCCCTCACTTACCTGCTTCTGCTCTGGCCTCCGCTCCTTCTTGACCCGGCGTGCATGTGAAGTCACGTCATTAGCATATACCGGGTTCCGGCACCCGGTATATGCTAATGGCGCGGCGCGCATGTGACGTCACACCCACACCGGCTCAAGAAGGAGCGGAGGCCGGAGCAGAAGCAGGTAAGTGAGGGGAAAGGGAGAGGGTTAGGTATTTAGTGGGGTTTAGAATGAGGAGAGGGGTTGAGGAGGGGGGTTAAGGTTGAGGAGGGAGGTTGAGGAGGGGGTTGAGGATGGGGGGTTTTAGGATGAGGATGGGGGGGTTGAGGAGGGAGGTTAAGGATGCGGGGGTTGAGGAGGGGGTTGAGGATGGGGCGGTTGAGGAGGGAGGTTGAGGATGAGGAGGGAGGTTGAGGATGAGGAGGGAGGTTGAGGAGGGGGGTTGAGGAGGGGGGTTGAGGAGGGAGGTTGAGGATGAGGAGTGGGGTTGAGGAGAGAGGTTGAGAATGAGGAGGGGGGTTGAGGAGGGTGATATGGGAGGGGGGAAGAGACACATGGTAGGGAGAGGGAGGAAGAGACACAGGGAAGGGAGAGGGGAGAAGAGACACGGGAGAGAGAGGGGGGACACAGAGGGCACAAGAGGGACACAGAGAGCAGCACATTTCCCACACTCGGCTTATACTCGAGTCACTCATTTTACCCAGTATTTTGTGGTAAAATAGGTGCCTCTGCTTATCCTCGGGTCGGCTTATACTCGAGTATATACGGTACATCTGTGTTCACATTTGAATGTCTAAAGCAAGTTAAAAAACCTGCTTCCAGCAGAGAAAAACAGTTATTACACTGCATTCTGGGAAGTTGAGCTGGGTATTATAAAGATGTAGGAAATAGGTTAAATATAGTTACACTACTTAGATTTTATCATTTCTTTCTGGGATCTGGAAAATGGTATTAGTCAGATGGGATTTATATGAAAAGGCTATTATTTCTTATATAATGAAGGTGTCTGCTGTTGGGGATCATCTTGTAGATACAAACATCAATGTTTGTAATGCGAAAACCAACACACAATGTTCTGTTGTTTTAAGAAAATCTGATCATCTGGAGAACCCTTTACTAAGAGTGGTGACGAAGATTCAAATTAAAAAGATGCTGGTTAAAGCAATATGGTAAAATGCCAAGTTATTGATTTGTGGTTCTAGTTCAGGTTTTTGTATACTGTTTAAAAATTATTCTCATCATCGTTGTTATAATTATCTTTTATCTGCTAAGCAATTTCCTGAGATAGTTCTTCAAAAACGTAGGAAAGAGGTTTCTTTAGGGAGAATGATTGGCCCAAATAATAGTCCCTCATTTCATAATTTATGTATTTATGCTTTAGAAGTTGTTCCCATGAAAAACAAAGATTTTCAGACTTATTAAATTCCAGTTCGGCAAATTCTAAAGGGCTCTATATAAGCACATAGCATATTTTTTTACAGAAGTTTTTAGTTAGTGAAGACCTTGCTTTTGGATAAAGGTTCACTGACTAAAAACTTCTGTAAAAAAAATATGCTATGTGCTTATATAGAGCCCTCTAGAATTTGCCGAATTGCAATTTAATAAGGCTGTTTGTCTTATTCACCATTTATCATACCCAAAAATGTCTCTCAGCTAATGATGATATTGACAAAAAGTATCTTCTGTTAGTTATTCTCCTTTTAATCAAGCTATTGAAATGATTTTTTCGGCAAGCTGAGGGTCACTTATGGCGAAGGTGGATATTGAATATGCATTTAGATTTCTTCTAGTTCATTAGACATGTCATCATTTATTAGGTTGCCATTTCCAAGGAGGATATGTTGTTGATCTTTTCTTCCAATAGCATGCGCCATTTCTTGTGCTTGTTTTGACGCTTTTAGTTCAATCCTTCAATGGGTAGTGGAAGTTAGATCTGGTCTCAAATGTTTAATTCCCTACTTAGATTATTTTTTATATGTA
Organism: Discoglossus pictus; assembly: GCA_027410445.1. Lineage (NCBI taxonomy): Eukaryota > Metazoa > Chordata > Amphibia > Anura > Alytidae > Discoglossus > Discoglossus pictus. The sequence continues at coordinate 61,602,940 of CM050168.1, forward strand.
GGTCCTGCTGATTTAAATACGTTTAATGGAAACGTTTATTGAAATGGCCAAGGAATTTGGGAATTTGTTATTAAATCAGTTTAACAAACTTCAGTAATTAATTTTTTGGGAATAATAATCGATTCAAACAAATTCAAATGCCAGCTTCCAATTGAAAAAGTGATAGATTTACGTAATAATATTAATGATATAATAGTGCATAAAAAAAGTTACTTTCCTTGATCTTCAATTTCTATTGAGAAACCTTAATTTTGCTTGTAAAATTATACCCATGTGAAGAAAATGTTAGGAGTTAAACAATCTCATCACTTTATAAGAATTACTACTCTTTTAAGTGAAGGTCTGGCAAGTTGGCAATCGTTTTTCAATAAATGTAATGGAAAAACAATTTTTCAGACAAAAAGAACATCTAATACAGATTTGGATCTTTATACACATTCAGCAGACTGTTTTAGTTTCAGCGCTTCTCTCAAGGGTCAATGGTGCGCAGCTTGTTGGCCTTTGAACTGGAAGTTAGGTGACCTATTAAAAAACTTAACCTTTTTAGAATTATTTCCAGTTATTTTAGCAGTATTTATTTGGAAGTATTTTTTTTTTTTTTAAATAAATTTTTTAGAATTATTGTTGTATTTATTTGGGGTGACCAATTGAGAGATCAATCTGTTGTTGTAGTGTTTACAGCTATCAATAAAATTAGTGTGTCTTCTTTATCAGTGGTTAAATTATAGAGACATCTTGTACTTTGTTCTTTGCAGAAGAATATATTATGTTGAGCAGTTCATGTTCCTGGTTATAAATAATGGACTTGCTGATGCTCTATCTTGGTTTCAGTGAGAGCAATTTCGGGAAGATTGCTCCTCAAGTAAGTGTTTTAGGAATACCATGTCCGGACCAACTATGGGATTTAGGGGCAGTAGTTTAGCGCCACTAATTAAAGCTTATTTGGCATCATCTACTTGGGCTGCTTATCCTAAGGTTTGGCACAAATGCATAGGTGTAGGTACTGGGGGCATGGGAGGACAAATCCCCCCAGATTTTTCTATGTTTGTATGTATGTATAAATAAGCTATTTTAAGGCCTGTGTATACTGACTCCTACACCCATGCATGAATGGTCAGATTTCAGAGAATCCTTTCTACTAAAATGTAAGGTTGCCCAAGTTTCAGGCTTTGAGGCATTGATTCATTCAAAAGAGGGGTTCAGCATCTTCTGTGGTGGCACATTATTTAGCTGGTCTAGCATTTATTTCTTAATGGCAGTGCATCAAAGGTTTTACTAAAGAATTTATTAAAGGCCTTAAGAAGGGTCAAGTTAGAAAATACACAGGGAGGCCCATTTCAATTACTTTATTAAATAAAGTGTTATATCAAATTTGTTCATCTCAATCTCAATTTTAGTATTTTCTAGTTAAAACAGCATTTTTATTAGGATTTTGGTTTGATGCTTTTCAGATTTCAGAGTAGTTAGTAAAAATAAATATTGCAGGGGAGGTATCAATTTGAATTTAAAAGTATAAGACTGATCAGTTAGCTAAAGGCATTACATTTTACTTTACCCCATTAATGATTCTTGCTGCCCCTATAATGCTACAGTAGTATATATTTTTTTTAATTAGATATTAAAAGAAGGTTCATTATTATTACATACTGACGGAATCTCAATATCCATTTTCTGGAGTTCTGAAATCAAGTTAACTATTTTAGGTTTTAATAATAAAGAATTTGGGACAGACACATTCCTTTAGAATTTGGGCAGCTACGGAAGCCGATAGCTTAGGTTTGGGAGATGAATTGGTTTAGAAAATGTGTATATGGGATTCTCCTAGATTTAAGAGTTATATTCATCCAGAGCATAGAGTTGTTTAAAAAACTTAAATTTTATCATTTGCAGGCCCCTTTTATTATTATAGATAAACTAATTGCCATTGCTAATATAAGTGAATAGTGATTGTGTGATTAATTCAACTGATCATGATGTGTCTCACTAGCTGCCTCCTCTTCTTTAAAATACATTATATAGGTTAGTGATTTACATTTATTTATGTGTACTATATTTCTGAGGATGGACAACCAACCAGACACATCATGAATACTTACTTCTTGCACACACACATACATAGACTCACAGACAAACACCCACAGACAGTCACATACACAAACACACCTTTATATAGACACACACATAGACATATGCACACATACAAAGACACACATACACACACACCCACAATCAGACAGACACACACCCACACACAGAAGCACACGTAGACACACATCCATACACTACCACACATACATACATACAGGCTCACACATACAGACACACATTGATACATGCACACACTTAGATGCACACACATACACACACAAGACACACAGACACACACATAAATACACATAGAGAGACACATAAACATACACACATAGAGATACACACATAGCGCTACACACACACCACAATCAGACACACAGAAAGCCAAACACAATTCTAATATTTTATTTAATTGAGCATAGCAAGTGGCACAGAAAATGCACTTTACATGGCCACTCCTGAGTCCTTCTCCTGTCGATCTCTGCATGAAAGAGGAGCCACCCTGGAATAAACAGCACATCATGGTAGGTGCTGTGGTGACATCCTGTAACGTCTGTGGTGACATCCACGTACCAGTGGCGGAGCTAGTGAATGGAGGGCCCTGGTGCAAAAAAGAGGCCAAAATTGTTTTTGCGTTGGGCCCCCCATACATACACCCTTGTGAGAAAGAAGTAGGCAGAATGAGCTGAGAAAAGAAAAAGGAAAGAAAAATTGCATCTCAAAGATAAAAAAATTAGACTGTGTTTATTTTTGAATTTCCTTTTTTTTTTTTTTTTTTAAACATTTGGCACATTATCAAGTTTAGTTATTTTTATTGTACAACAGATACATTTACCACAGTGGCCATTTAAAAACAAACAATCATGTACATTGTTTTAACAATTATCAATAGCATCTCTTCTAGTTTCTAGATATTGCCTCTGAATTAGCTGTGTAATATTTTGAAGAAGTGGATTTGTTAAAGATACATATAAGTTTCCTGGGTTTCAAATGTTTGGTAAGAAACAGGCAGTGATTATCAGAAAAATATATGTTATATAGAAAAGTTCAGTGTACTTACAAAGTTATAGGCAGGAAAGTAAATTCCAGTTTTGCACCCACAGGGAGCTTACATAACCAAGTACGCAGAGGAATTGAAGCTAGGTTTGGAGTTTGACATTAACTATTTGCTGCAGGAGGGAATCACGTGATTGGGTGGGGCTTGAGCTCACAGCTGAATCAGAGCACAAGGATAGAGAGAGACACTACATATCTCAGGCTGCTTTGCAACACAGGAACCCCAGAATATGATACAAATGTATCTGCTTTCTCCTGATTGGCCAAAATGAATTATGAATGTTATACTATTCTTAGCAGGGATCTTCAGGGATGTCAACTGACAAAAGTCCCAGCTTGCAGACTGAAGGGATTTAGCAAACAGCAGGGGGAGTTTGAAAATGTTTATTGTGGTATTTTTTCATGCAAAAAAATGTTTGCATACACTATTGATTCTCCTCTATCAGATGTGTTCATAATCCAGGAAACATAGATATGCCTTTAATGTGCAAAAAAGTATAGAAAGTAAAAGCATCAAAGGAAAATCCCAATGTTGTAAAATATGTGTGAAAAATATGAGCATAATTAAACAAGAAACCTGCCAGTTAATGAAGTCGGGTCCAAAAGCTAGTTTTTCTTAGAAAAAAATAATACTGATGACTGTGTTGGTCCTGGAGGCACCCTTTTATACTATGGTGAAGATTACATGTATAAGGGGGTATTTATATCTCTGCTGGAGCAGGGCTAGCAGTAGTAGTTACAGTGCAGAGAAAGGAGTTGGCATCAGATACTAAATACCATACGTCTTAACAAATCATGACAAAAAAAAGTTAAAATACAGACCCAAAATCATACAGTTAAATAAAACTCAAAATCAATAGAGATAGTATTTGTTTTGTAGATGATACTGGTATGTCAAAAATAATTAAAATGTAACAAGAATAACTGGAGACCACACAGTATGACACTAAAGATCTTTATTATTACATAGGCACTTTAGAATCAGTATTATGCTGACTGATAATTTTCATTTACAGATGTAATAATGTTTTTAAACAAGAAGAAAAAAGGAAAACAGAATTGAATAAGGGAAGTCCATATGTTGTTGTTTTTTTGTGTGCGGTTCAGTTATTTCTGATTCACCGTGACCTCATGGACTGTAACACACCAGGATATCTTTATGTCCATGGTCATACGGATCCACTTTGGTATTCATGGCAGAAATACTGGAGTGGGTTGCCAGTTCCTTCTCTAGTGGGCCACAACATACAGCTCCTGGTATTCCTAGGTGGTCTCCCATCCAAGTACTGGCCAGGCCCTACCCTGATCGGCTTCAAAGATGTGTGATCTCTTGGTTCCCTGACTGGAGTTGAACCCCAATCACAGTGGTCAAAGCACCAAATTCTAATCACTGTACCACCAGGGAACGCGTATGTTATTCACCTATAAGAAACATAACCAACAAGACAAACATAACCAACAAGCATTTACTTTTTATGTCATATATTATAAATAGACACATTAGATTAGCTAAGAGGAACCCTTTGGGGTCAAAGCATTAAGACTGATAATTTTTGTAGAAATCAATCTAAAAGGGATTGCATTTTTGCTTTTAGTCCATCAAGTTCAATCTTTTGCATCAAGTTCAAACTTTATCAAATATATTTCTTCAAAAGAAAATATTTTATATATACTGTATGTACTGTATATGGTCATATATTATCTTGCGTTGTACAACATTGAAACATTTTTACATTCATTGGCTACAATGTGATACTTATTAAGATGATGATATTTTTTTACAGTGTTACAGCCAGGAAATGTTGATACTGAATAATGTTGCAAATCCCCTTTGCTTCACTCTGGCTGGACTGTGCAAAAAAAAAAAAAAGAAGTTGGCAAGTTGCTTGGATCAGACCCCCGGGCCTGGGAGATAACACTTGGAGCTCTATTAGTGTTAGCTTTTGGCCCACAGGATGTTCTTTCTCTCTCAGTTGCCTGTTCACACACAACTGGAAAGAGGAGGGACGGAAGACACAGGGGTCCGGATCCGGTGGTCTCTGCCAGACAAGCTTACCAGCTGCAAGTGATCAGAATAATATTAACCATATCAGTACCAGCCAGGCCAAACAACGCAACCCAGTACACAAATCCCAAAGCAAATGAGGGAGCGAAAGGGTCCAACGCACAGCTGTAGGACTGAAATGAAGGAATTCTGATTTTCCATTTATCACTGACTCATTCACTTCCTCCGCAGGCTCCAATCACACAGTGTGCGAACCAACAGCGCTCAATAAAGGAGAATATTCATCAATAAACTATTGTTAGTGTTTTAGAGACATCTTATGCACAATACAGATCCAGAATAAAGAGCCCTGTATGTTGCTTTTATATAAGTAAAGGCATATTTATGTTTCATGGATTATGAATGCATCTGATAGAGGAGAATTGGTAGTGTATGCAAAGATGAAAAAATACCCAAATAAACATTATTATACTTACCCCAAAGCTTGCTAAATCTCTTCAGTTTGCAAGCAGTTGATTTTTAGAGTTAACACCCCTGGAAATCCCTGGTAAAATTAACATGAAATCCATCATTTGTTTTGGCCAATCAAAGGCAGCTAAAACATTGTATCAATCTGTAATAGCAGTTTGTGCAGGAAGGAATCATGGGATGTATAGTCCCCTGCTCAAGGAAGCAATTAGGAGCCAGACACTGCTCTGTAGATCTCTGCATTGTGCTGCTGTTGGCTTGAAAGCTAGTAAAAGGTTAAAAACCCTAACCAAATGCAGTGTTTCTATTGGTAGATATAAGGTGCTTATGTAAGCAGCTCTGGGGGTGTGGAAAACAAGTTTTATTTTTTAGTAAAATAAATCTGTATGTGTATAGTATGACTCCATGTAATGTGTGTGTCTGATATAAGCAGCTTGCATTAGATTAAAGGTAAAAACAGAAAACTTAGATATACCTTTAAATTGACTCTAAAGGCTGTTACTATTATATGCTATCTTAAAGAACTGGTATTGATATTGGCCAAAACATTTTAATATTAAATAAAATTAGCATTCACAGGGATATTGTCACCTTAACAAAATGTTTATTTCTTCATAAAGAGAGAGTCATAAATTGTACTCTACAGTAAATCATTCCTAAGAAACTCAGTATTGATATTGCTACTGCTGTTTGCTATTTCATGGCTTGATATGGCAATTTGATGGATGGAAGTGGGAATCTAACTGCATGATGACCTCAGGGGCATTGTTTTGGCCACCACAGTGCAAGAAGCAGACTGTGATACTAATTAGCACATCAATGCAGCTAATCAGTATTTGGGAGCCACACATTTGCATAAAAAATGCAGCACAACCAACATGAAATTTAAAAATGGTTAATACAATGTGCCCTTTAACCCTCCTGGTGGTATGATTATGTCAGTATTTAGAATGTTAAAGCGGTACATAAAAAAATACTGGCATAATCATACCGGCCTTTCCCCCTTATCCTCCTCTCTTTCCCCCCTTCCCCCTTCTCCTCCCCCTTCTCCTCCTCCCCCTTAACCTCCTCCTCATGCTCCCTCCGTATCATCCTCCTCCCTCCTTACCCCCTTATCATCCTCCTCCCCTTATCATCCTCCTCCCTCCTTACCCACTTATCCTCCGCCTCCTCCCTTCCCTCCTTTCCCCCCTAATCATCCTCCTTCCCCCCTTATCATCATCTTCCTTCCCCTCCTCCCTTTCCTCCCTTATCCTCCCTTCCCCCTATCCTCCTCCTCCTCCCTTACCCCTTATCATCATTCTCCTCCCCCTTCCCCCTTATCATCCTCCTCCCATAACCTTTTCCTCACTCCCCCCTTATCCTCCCTTTCCCCCCTTCTCCTCCACCCTCCTTCCCCCTTATCATCATCCTCCTCCTTCCCCCTGATCATCCTCCTCCTGCCCCCATTATCATCCTCCTCCTCCTTTAACCCTTATGATCCTCCTCCTCCTTACTTCCCCGCTGACCATTCTTCTCACTTCCCCCTCTCTCATCGGATTACAATAAAAAGTAAGTAGAGAGGGGGAAGTGAGGAGGATGATCAGGGGGGGAGTGAGGAGGATCATAAGGGGGGAAGGGGAAGGAGGATGATAATGGGGAAAGAGGGATGAGGAGGAGGAATGGTGAGCTGAGGGGCAAATTTGGCAGCCCTGGGCCCCCTCCACATCCTCCATGCAGTAACCCTGAGCGTGGCTCTGGGTTATCGACTTAGGTACTTAAAATTAACCCCGAGTCACGCTCGGGATTACCACTTTTGAGGTTAAACGGACCTTCTCACCCCAAAACCCAGGTTGATTTTTTAAAGTTATTTCTAAAGAGCATGAAATCTAGTTATACATTGTACTGGTCATTTGATTCTAAAGTAAATTATTCGCAAGCTAATATTTTTTTTTCTATTGTATTCTTTCCAGTTTGCTCATCTGATTCTGTGGTGGGGAAAAAATGCCCCTCTGATTTTATCATGCTGTTAGATCCCCATAGATTTATATAAAGGAGCCACACTTTCAATGCTGAATATCTCAAGAACTTCCTATTTGGGTGACAGTGTCCCTTTAAATGTATTACCTATTTGTATATATTCCATGATTACAGCCTTGTGTTTATCTACACTCATTCTGGGGTGACAGTCTGAGGTGACATCCTGTAAAGCTGCACCATGTGCAGAGCAGGAAAAATCCCAATGAAAGCAATTACATCTGCAGAGATTCAGTACATACTGCCAAAGAAATGTATAAACAGGTCTTACTCTGCAGAGAGAACAGATGGAATTCTCCTTTCCAAACGTTACAACTGAATGATTTAATAGAAAAGTAAAAAATATGTGGGGCCCCCAGCACCTGCATGTCCGCAGCAGATAACTATGATTTAATGGTCACAAAGAATTAAACGTCACAAAAAATAGTAAATAAAAAAATGCTATGGAAAATCTATCTATCTATTTATCTATCTATCTAGCAAAATTACTATTTTATTATTTGTTTGCTTTATTGTGTTCATAATCAGACTGTTTCTTTAAAAGACTGAGTATCTTTTACTCACACTACATAGAACAGTTGTTTACATGACATCCCTTAAATCAAATAATAGCATAGATAGATAGATAGATAGATAGACAGATGTACATATATATATATATATATATATATATATATATATATATATATATATATATATATATATAGTAATTTAGTAATTATTAATCTATATATATTACAATATAATGTGATACCTTTTGTATGGGACAAACGTCTTATTTATAATGACGAGCTTTCGAGAGGCTTAACCTCTCTTTATCAAGTCTCAAGTAAGGTTAAGCCTCTCGAAAGCTCGTCATTATAAATAAGACGTTTGTCCAATACAAAAGGTATCAAATTATATTGTAATACTCATTATTAATCTATATATATGGATTAATAATTACTAAATTACTAGATTACTGGACATTCACGGCTGCTTCACTCTTCAATTATATATATATATATATATATATATATATATATAGAGAGAGAGAGAGAGAGAGAGAGAGAGAGAGAGAGAGACAGAGAGAGAGAGAGAGAGAGAGATTTATTTTATATATATATATATATATATATATATAGTTATTGCATTGCATTCTGGGAATCTGGGCAGGGACATGCAAATCTGCCCACAAAAACTCATCTCTTTAATCCAAATACTTTCTAAAAAATTGTCTCTATTATGAATACGTTTGTCCAATAAGAAAGGTATCACTATTCACTGCAATACTCTGATTATTCAACTATATACATACATACATATATATATTAAGTATAAATACATATATATATATACATATGCTTATACACACATACATATATATATATATATATATATATATATATATATATATATATATATATATATATAGATTACTGTTACATTAGACAACTTTGTCCTCTGTTTAACTTGTGCCTAACTTTACATGATTATTTCTTTCCTGTTGTTCTAGGAAAAATAAATACAATGAAAAATTATTGCTGGATGGGTTGGAAAATAAATGAAAAAAAAAACTGCAGCAGTACAGAGTTCCCTCTCTGGAGATGCATTCTCTGGCTGAGTACAGCAGAATACAGCCGGAGATTGGAATGTGTGTCTGTGCCTCCATGGGACGCTGTACAGAGGTTATACAAGTCCCTGCGTTTCTTGCATTGCGAAGGTTCTGTTTTTACTTTTTATGGCCTATGCTTGCACTCCCTTGTGGAAATTAGTGCCATTAATTAAGTTACAGCAAATTCTTTAGTTGCTGGATTTAATTGTGTTTTCCTCTGGATGAATTAACTGGTAACATATGGTTTGGGTCAGTGCAGGACTATGAGCCTGTTCATTAAAGACGCAATGTAATAGAAGCTCCTTTGAATCTGAATAAAGTATAATAATGATAAAAAAAATGAAACCCACATATAAAATATTTTACTCATTATTTTATTGTTCATTTAATCACCTCTTTCTGTTATGCATTTTCAGTGTCTCTGCCTGTTTCATTGTCCACCGTCCTAATATACAACAACAAAGTCAGAGGTGCTCATCTGAGAACAAACAACACCTAAGTAGGTTTGTTCTATAGGTCTGAAAAACCAATCAGAGAGCAGAGTCTTTTAGCGCACTTGTGCCATTCACAGCTAGATATATCCTGTAGTTTGGCCAGCCCTAAAATACCAGGCAACTCTACCCTGAACAGGATAAATGGCAAACCCCAGAAATACATTTCAGCCTCTCTGGGGCATCATCAGTAGGGTGTAGCTGAATTCCCTACAGCACAGTGAGCAAGGAGTACACGTCTGGAGCCCCCTATCACCTTTAGGGTGACCAAACCCCTAAGGGTCATCTGCATACGCAACAACAAAGTCGAAGGTGCTAAATCTGAGAATGAACAACACCTAAGTAGGTTTGTCCTATAGGTCTGGTTACATACTGAGGCCCTCATTCAATTGCAATTTGTCCAATTGAATAGGGCTCTAAATAAGTACATAACATATTTTTTTAAAGAAGTTTTTAGTTAGTGAAAACCTTGCTTTTGGATAGATGCTTACTAACTAAAAACTTATTTTAAAAAAATATGTTATGTGCTTATTTAGAGCCCTATTCAATTGGCCAAATTGCAATTGAATGAGTGCCTCAGAGAGCAGCCTCTATTAGCCACTTGTGCCCTCACTTGTGCTGTGTACATCTGGGGTTTGCTGTGTCTCCTATTCAGGATAGATTTGCCTGGTATTTCGGGGCTGGGTCACTCTTTTGAGTGGGACCAGATGGATATACTACAGGATATTTCTCCCTGTGAAGGGCCAAGTGAGCTAAAAGAGGCTGCTCTCTGAGAGGGTATCATGCCCATAGACCTAACCTACTAAGGTTAGTTCGTCCTCGGATTGAGCACCTCTCACTTTGGCTTTTGTTTGTGCAAATTACTTTTAATGTCCCTTGCGGTGATAGGGGACTCCCAACGTGGACTACCAGGGGTGGAGAAAAAGTATTTGGGACTCACTGGATTTTTTGTCCCAAATACAAAGACAAGCCCTGAAGGGGACTCAAAGATCCCTGCTTTCACCTGCTTTGTGCGTATAAAAGAAAAAAAAAAATGTTGGTCCAGTTTTACTTAAGCATGCAAGCAGACTTGCCTGGCATTTCAGAGCTGGTCTATTCTTTTGTTTTCAATGGAACAATATGAATCAGTGTATGACTCTTGTATTGACACAACCTTGATAAGATTAAAACAAGACAACATCTTGAGAACGGAAACCCACAGGCCAGAAATATACAATTTTGGTCCTGCAATGCTGAACACAGACCAGAATGTCAGCATTTTCTGGTTGTTTATATGCGAGTCAGTCACTGCCTCAATCATTCTGACTAGTATTCCAAGACCAACACTGAGTACACTTGCCATAGAGCAAGTTTCTAAGTTATTCCTAGATGGACCCCACTTACACACATTTTTTTTACTCCAAATATATATACAGAAACACTTATTTTTATTTATCCTTATATTCTTTTTGGGATTGTAATGGAGGGAGGAGAGAGGAGGTGGAGAGGAGTGGAGAGGCGGAGAGGAGGAGATGAGGAGAGATGAGGAGGAGAGAGAGGAGAGAGAGGTGGCCCTGAGGAGTGGTGGTGGATGAAAGGAGGAGGAGGTGAGGAGTGGAAGAGGAGGAGGTTGGAAGTGGTGGTGGAGAGGAGTTGGTGGTGGTGACAGAGGAGGAGGAGGTGGTGGAAGTGGTGGAGGAGGCGGAGATGGTGGAAGTGGTGGAGGAGGAGGTGGCGGAGGTGGAAGTGGAGGAGAGTGTAGAGGAGGAGGTGGGTGGTGGCAGGGCTGACTTAGCAACATGCACATGTAGACCTGGGACAGAGGGGGAGATGCCTGATCCCAGGGGGGGAGGTAGTTTGGGGGAGGGACAGGCCTCAGGGACGGGTCAGGGAGGCAAGGATCCCCGTCCACAGTCGGGAAATCAAGAGGCTATGGTGCCATCCGTGGCCGCCCTGTGATCCTTGCTGCGGGGAGAGTTAGGCCAGGGCCTAGGGCCCAGGCATGGAAGGAGGTAGCGGCTGAGGTAACAGTAGTGGGCACAGTGCAAAGGGATGTGAGGTATGTCAAGCACCATGTTGATGACATCAGGGCCATGGTGAGGAGGATGATGGCCAGGGAGGACAAGCAAGCGGCAGCACCAAGTGGTGGCCCCAAAGTGACTGTGTGCTATAACTAGAAGGAGAGGGTGGCCAAGGACCTTCTCAGCCAGGTGCCCACTGCTGGAGCTTCAGGCCCTGTGGCCCAGCATGACCCAGCCTCCATGTCAGGTGAATATGACATACACCAACATGCCACCACATGTACATCACACACACTACACATGTACATGATGACCAACAAGGACACTGACATGTCAGCTCCATGGAATTAACAAGGGATAGATGGATCTGTCATTAAATCCCTGAAGCTGACAAATCATTCCTGGGCACAACAACAGTAATCAACCAATAGAGAGTGCATGTATTGGTGTTCCCCCTGCAGCATATGCAGTTACAGACTGCAGCCAGAATCAAGATAGCTTTAGCTCAGCAGGACCCTGCACAGAGGAAGTAGGAAAGAAGAGGAGCAAAGGGCCCTGGCTTGGAGGAGGAGGATGTCATCTGGCTAGTTGGGTCACCAGCAGGACCACCAGCCACACCACTGGGATTTGACCCCACTATCCTTCTCCCCCAGAGACTAAGCATCTCACCTGGGTTCTCCCACTGCAGGGACCAGCTAGACTTGACACCACCTCCTCCTTTCTTCAGGAGTGCATCTGACTGGCCACCACTACCACCGGGCCCACCAACACCACTGCCCTTATTGCACCAGGCTCCAGCCGGGCCCCAGACCCTCCCCATTGAGACACTGCCACCACCATCTCCTTACCAGGCCATGCCCTAGGGCCCTCCATCCCCAACACCAAGCCAAGCTGCGCAGGCAGAGATGCTGGCCCTCATTCGGTAGCAGATGGAGTGTATCCGGGGGATCCAGGCCAGCATGTTCGCCAATCATGCGGAGGTCATGCGCAGCCTGGCCAGGCGCAATAGGGATGAGAGGAGGCACCACCTAATGACTGAATCATACCTAGCCGGGCTCAGGATGGGGACAGACCAGAACGCATTCCAGGAGGTGAGGCTATGTGATGCGATCTGGTCCCCAGCCCCGCCTCCTCCTCCACCCCCGAGCCATCGTCCGTACACCCACAGCCCGGCCCCTCCTCTCCTCCCCCCATGCCTCCAACACTGCCACTGTAGGTGCCGCTGTTTACTGGGGGGAGTCCTCCCCCTGCCCTCCCCACCACCAGGCAGACATCATCTCCCATCACATGGTCCATGATCCTCTTCTCTGTGGACACGTAGGGTTCTGTTTAACATTTCACCAATTGATGGTCACTGAGGAATGCTGTTGAGAAGAGATGCTGCGGTCCCTATCTTTTTTAAGGCCTTATTTTGTAGGTGTTATGTTTTTGTTTTATTTTGTATTGTTTTAGGTACAATTAAGTTCTACAAAGGCATCTTCTGCATCTGCAAACATTGTGAAGGAAATGTATGAGGTGTAAGATTTTCACAGTGTCTCTCAGGTAGACAACCCTTCAAGACAATCTCCGCCGGCCTACCCCCCCCCCCCCCCCCCCCAACATGCAGCTCCCACAATCTTAAAGCTATCATATATCCAGATATCTAAGACATGATTGTTGTTAGCTTAAAAGTAGACTAATAACGCTATGGTGGTGGACTTGCAAAGTCTCACAATGGCAGGTTAATGACAGCCAGCATTAATAAATGCACTAGTAAAGCATGTGATCCTGACCTCATTATTGGTCTGAGATCACATCCTTGGATGTAATGTAAATAACATTGAATTTGGCTGTTGACTTTTGTGTCCTCTCCGTATTAATGGGTATTTTCTCCTATTGCTGATATCATGGCTATCCTTTATCATGTGCTAACAGCTGTATAGCTGATGGATGTGACATCAAGGTTGATGAACAATAGTGATAGTACACCGTGACCACTGACACTGGTCATTGCTAAGCATTTTTTTGTGAGATGACACATCATTATTAATGGCCATGGCCAGTGAGTTCTCCTGAGAACTAGCTAATAGTTAGTAATGCTTGCAGATGGAAATCAGGTGAGTTGGTATATTGTTACAGTTACAGTATTTAGCACTGTGCATGCATGTTTGTTTATTTTTTATCCTCCTCCTCCTTTTTTTAACACTTTATTTCAGATTTTTGTTTTGTCACCACACTGTATGTGTAAAATTGGATTGGATTACACAGTCCAGAGATTTAAGCATCTGTTTCATTGAGCAGATCTAGACAAGTTGTAAGTGCTATGCACATTAATGGTTTCTTCAATTAAATGGAGTGATTTGTTATTATCTTTTTTTTATCAGATTCCGGTTGCAGTGGTGTAGTCACCACATGTTACCCTGGTAGGTGCTATGCATCGTGCTTATTCTTGACTATGATATTAATGCACAGTCTTGTCCATTTCTGATTGTGCTCTGTGTATGAAATAAAGCTTTGTTATACTTTTCTCACCATGTCAGTGTGTTTTCAAAGGTTGGGGTTTTGGGACATCCATATACATCCCATTTGTGTCACATTCCTATATCTGTAAACTATGCAATAAATAATAATTGTGATGCCTTCCACTACTTTCCCCATGTTTTAAAGTGCATTGGTGTCTTTTTATTGTGATTTGCAGTGTTCTAAACTAGTCTGTAAATCCTTTGCGGGTCCTATTTGGAAAACGTATTCTTTGGGACGACATTTGTCATTTGCGGGCTTGACTTCGGGTGCAGTCTTGAGCAATTTTTGCAATTGAATAACGATTTGCGATTTTAGCGATCGTAACTCTTGCAGAAGTGAAATATCAAAGGCTTTGGGAGGCTGTAAGTTCCAGGTTTAACCATAGCAAAGTTTTCAAGCCCATATCCCGTAAGCCTCTATGAGCCCGCACAAAGAACGCCTATTGAATAGCAAATTAATTTATGGCCTCACTATAGTAACTTATGATTGCTCAATTGAAATTATGGGGGATTTTTACAAAAAAAATTCTCATTTGAGATGACAAGATGTGAGAAGAGGTGAGAAAGACTGCTTTTTCCAACAAGAATTAGTGCATAGTAAATCAAGAGATGCACTTAAGAAGCTTAGTAATTTATCCCCAATGTTAATAGCACCACCAGTAAAATGCAAATAGGATGCATATCTATAGGGTATTATATAATTAACCCAAAACTCACTGCAAGTTTTCAGTTTTGTTTTTATGTATTCATTTGTTTTCATTTTAATAAACGTTTTTCTTGAGATTTGTGGTTACTACACTGAGTATTGGATCCTATATGTAGGGAGACATATTTTAAGAGGTGTCAGTATTACCTTAATGGACACCTGTGCTCTTATATTTAAATATACTATTTTTAAAAAACTACAATTGAAAATAGTCACAATAAAAACAGTCTGTAATTTTGACGATTTATATGCAATTTTGGTGCTGAGAGGAGTCTCTGAATGTAGAGGGAGCTTTGGTCCGCACAATGAAAATGGGCCATCTAAAACTGCCTGTGCTTTCATTAGCTTACAAGGACTCACCCTCTAGTTTACAAGGACTCACCCTCTAGTTTACAAGGAGACAGAAAGAAGCAGAATACATTATTTCCTGTTTGACCCAGACTGGCACCTCCTGATCCCCCAGGCGCCCTGGGCCCCCTCTGACTCACTATGCTGCCACCCATGGGGACGTTTTTTTGGGGGGGAGGGGATTCACAAATGAAGTTATGTGTGTGTGACATTATTGAGGATTCCCTGTCCTGGTCTGAAGGTGCAACGGGAGGGGAGGCAGTAGTGCAGTAGCGGATGAGGGGAGACCAGGAGGTGCCAGGTGTGTGTATGGGGGGGGGGGGGATTAGGAGGGTACAGGGTGCCCAGGGGAAAAATAAAAAAAAATTAAAAAATGCTGTTAGTTTTGGGCTCCCCCATTGGCGGCAACAGTTCTGCCCCTGGAGAAAATACTTCTCATTATCTATACTTCTATTAGCAATTCATTCCTTTTTTAAAAATGTAACCATTTTGCATTGGGTAAAATAAAGGTTTAAAACACTATGAGGCCTGTTCAAGTACTTGGGGGCTGCACGTGAAGCCTTTCAAGTGAAATATATTACCTGTCACTGCACTAATCTTTGAAAACCATATTGCTTATTGCTTTTATAAGTCATTGAATAGCAATTGTACTAATAATCCATCTAAAATTAAACAAACTATGGTGGTAGTTACTCTGGTTAGGGCATTACAGTGCCTTTTAATTTTGTTGGTTTCAAAATGTTGACTGCATGCTATTCTACTTTTTAGCCACAAGATGGCAGTAAAGGAAATTAAACATTTATATCTCCAATTAACTAATTATTAGCCTAAAGAGCCCCCTGCAGGAATACCAATGAAATGTGATTTTACTGTGTCACAATAAAGTTTCCTGATTGCACTTAATAATAGGAAACCAGAAACTCCATGAAAATGTAACTAAATAAAAAGTTCAAAAGCAAAAAATATTGCAGAAACTGGATAGATCTGGTTGAAGGATGGTAATGTCATATTACAAAATAGTCTGTCCAATCACTAGGCAGCCAAGGGCAGGTAGCAGAAAGTAGGGTCTTGCACTTATTCACTCAATAACATACCTGTTACTGTTCTGAACTAAAAGTCTCAGAACTTTCCTGTTTTCTGCACGCAGTGGCAGCCAGCGACGACTTGGTGGCGCGACCAAGATTTTCTTTCAATTTCTTGTTAGTGTAAAGCATATCATCTTCCACTGCCCTAACACTAAACCCTAACCCTTAAATCTAATCCTAACCCCTTAATCTAACCCTAACTCTTACCCCTAAATCTAACTCTAACCTCTAAATCTAACCCTAAACCCCTTAATCTAACCCTAAAGCGTAACCCTAACCCCCAAATATAACTCTAGACTCTAAATCTTACCCTAAACCCTAACCCCTAAATCTAACCCTAATCCCCAAATCTTACCCTTATCCTAACCCCTAACCCTAAATCTAACCCTTACCCCTAAATCTAACTCTAACCTCAAAAAATGACCGCAAGATCAAGTTTTTTCCCAAAACATTTCTCTCTCCCATGTCTCTTTCCCTCCCCCTCCTGTCTCTCTTTGCCCTCTCTCTCCCTCCCTTGTCTTTCTTTGCCCCCTTTCTTCCTCCCCTGCCTCTCTTTGCCCCCTCTCTCCCTCCCCTGTCTCTCTTTGCCCCCTCTCCCTCCCCATCTCTCTTTGCCCCTCTCTCCCTCCCAGTCTCTCTTTGCCCCCTCTCTCCCTCCCCTGTCTCTCTTTGCCCCCTCTATCCCTCCTCTGTCTCTCTTTGCCCCCTCTCTCCCTCCCCTGTCTCTCTTTGCCCCCTCTCCCTCCCCATCTCTCTTTGCCCCCTCTCTCCCTCCCAGTCTCTCTTTGCCCCCTCTCTCCCTCCCCTGTCTCTCCTTGCCCCCTCTCTCCCTCCCCTGTCTCTCTTTGCCCTCTCTCTCCTTCCCTTGTCTCTCTTTGCCCTCTCTCTCCTTCCCTTGTCTCTCTTTGCCCCCAATCTCCCTCTCTTGTTTCTCTTTGCCCCCTCTCTCCCTCCCAGTCTCTCTTTGCCCCCTCTCTCCCTCCCCTGTCTCTCTTTGCCCCCTCTATCCCTCCTCTGTCTCTCTTTGCCCCCTCTCTCCCTCCCCTGTCTCTCTTTGCCCCCTCTCCCTCCCCATCTCTCTTTGCCCCCTCTCTCCCTCCCAGTCTCTCTTTGCCCCCTCTCTCCCTCCCCTGTCTCTCTTTGCCCCCTCTCTCCCTCCTCTGTCTCTCTTTGCCCTCTCTCTCCTTCCCTTGTCTCTCTTTGCCCTCTCTCTCCTTCCCTTGTCTCTCTTTGCCCCCAATCTCCCTCTCTTGTTTCTCTTTGCCTCCTCTCTCCCTCCCGTCTCTCATTGCCCATCTATCCCTCCCCTGTCTCTCTTTGCCCCCTCTATATCTCCCCTGTCTCTCTTTGCCCCCTCTATCCCTCCCCTGTCTCTCTTTGCCCCCTCTATCCCTCCCCTGTCTCTCTTTGCCCCCACTATCTCTCCCCTATCTCTCTTTGCCCCCTCTATCCCTCCCGTCTCTCTTTGCCCCCTCTATCCCTCCCCTGTCTCTCTTTGCCCCCTCTATCCCTCCCCTGTCACTCTTTGCCCCCTCTATCCCTCCCCTGTCACTCTTTGCCCCTCTATCCCTCCCCTGTCTCTCTTTGCCCCCTCTATCACTCCCCTGTCTCATTCCCTCCTCTCTCCCTCCCGTCTCTCATTCCCCCCATCTCCCTCCCCTGTGTCTCTTCCCCCTCTACCTCCCCTGAGTGGAGCTGCCGAGGAGGGAGCCCTGGGGGAGAACACAGCCGCATGGCAACCAGCACAGGCGATGCACAGGTGATGTGGGCCGCTGGGGATCATCAGTGCGGCAGGGGGAGCCGTGCAGGCTCCAGGGGGGATGTGGGCCGCTGGGGAGCATCAGTGCGGCAGGGGGAGCCGTGCAGGCTCCAGGGGGGATGTGGGCCACTGGGGAGCATCAGTGCGGCAGGGGGAGCCGTGCAAGCTCCCGGGCTGATGTGGGCCACTGGGGATCATCAGTGCGGCAGGGGGAGCCGTGCAGGCTCCCGGGGTGCTGTGGGCCGCTGGGGAGCATCAGTGCGGCAGGGGGAGCCGTGCAGGCTCCTGGGGTGCGGTGAGCCACGGCCCTCGCTTTGCGTGGGCCACGGCTCACTACGTGAGCCCGCAAGCGTGAGCAACAGCTTGAGCAAGCTCGCCTGCTCACAACTATATATGTGATATTTTGTATTGCTTATGGTTAAAATGACAAATAAATTGTATGTATTTTGATTATGTTACAGTGTTGTGATCTGGTGATGACTCATCCGGCCCCACCTAAATATATAAACACAGGGGGCCTTGTGCAGATAAACAGATAGTCTGAGTGTTTATAGCAAATTGTTATAAAAGGCCACAACCGCACCTTAAAAACCTCAAAAGGCCACGTGTGACCATATAGGCCCCAACCGCACCTTAAAAACCTTAAAAGACCAAGTGTGACCATATGGGCCCAACCGCCCCTTAAAAACCTTAAATAACCAAGTGTGACCATATAGGCCCCAACCGCACCTTAAAAACCTTAAAAGACCAAGTGTGACCATATAGGCCCCAACCGCACCTTAAAAACCTTAAAAGACCAAGTGTGACCATATAGGCCCCAACCGCACCTTAAAAACCTTAAATAACCAAGTGTGACCATATAGGCCCCAACCACACCTTAAAAACCTTAAAAGACCAAGTGTGACCATATAGGCCCCAACCGCACCTTAAAAACCTTAAATAACCAAGTGTGACCATATAGGCCCCAACCGCACATTAAAAACCTTAAAAGACCAAGTGTGACCATATAGGCCCCAACCGCACCTTAAAAACCTTAAAAGACCAAGTGTGACCATATAGGCCCCAACCACACCTTAAATACCTTTGTAACGGCTACCCCAGTAGTGAGAGGGTATCAGCCGTTGGAGTCGTCCTTTTTCCTGGCAAGCTACTGTGTAAAAGTGAAGTTGGTATCACCCATCAGAGAAAAACTTTAATAACTGAACTCAGCATGACAGTTACATATCATCAAAACATTCCAAACAGTTAAAGGGCCAGTGTAGTAATAAATGTTCCCAGGCAAAGGTAAGGTTCTGTTGCACTGCTCCCCCTTTGTGGAACACTCCGGCAGACCCGGATTGATCCTTTTCGGGTCAACTTGGGGCTGTCCGGTCTGCTGTTAAAATAAAAGTTCCGTTTGGCTGGATAGTCCGTCTGCGTTCGCATTGAACCGGCCAGGGCGATATTGAATGGAAAAGTTATACGTTTGTAGGGCCAAGCTCCATCTCAGTAATCGTCCATTGTCCCCAGCCACTCGGTTCAGCCATACTAGGGGGTTGTGGTCTGTGATCAGGGTGAATTCCTGACCGTAAAGGTATGGGTTGAGCTTCTTTAGAGCCTAGACCAGGGCTAGACACTCTTTTTCCACAGCCGCATAACTCACTTCCCTGGGCAATAGCTTTCGACTCAGGTATGCGACAGGGTGTTCCCCCCATCTTCTCTGACCTGGCTTAGCACTGCCCCCAGTCCGTACATGGACGCATCTGTGTGGACAACAAATCTTTTGTTAGGGACGGGGGCAAACAAAACAGGTGCGTTGATCAAGGCTTGTTTCAGGGTTTGGAACGCTGTTTCACAGGCAGGAGACCACAGGACTATCCTAGGTAAATTTTTCTTTGTTAAATCTGTCAGGGGTTTGGCGATGGCGCTGTAGTCAGGGATACATTTTCTGTAGTACCCTGCTGTCCCTAAGAATGCTAACACTTGAGTCTTAGTGTGGGGTGTGGGCCAATTGGCTACGGCCTCTACCTTAGCGGGTTCTGGTCGTTGTTTCCCACACCCCACTCTGTGTCCCAAGTACTGGACTTCAGCCATACCGAAATTACATTTCTCTGGTTTCAGGGTTAGGCCGGCGGCCCTAATCTGATCCAGCACAGCCTCTACGTGTCTCAGGTGCTCCCCCCAAGTCTCACTATAGATCGCAATGTCATCCAGGTACGCACAAGCGAAATCCGGGAAGCCATCAAGGAGGCGGTCCACTAAGCGCTGAAATGTAGCTGGGGCGTTCTTCATCCCAAAGGGCATGATCTTAAACTGGTACAAGCCAAACAGGGTGACAAACGCCGACTTAGGGATAGCGTCCTTGGCCAAGGGAATCTGCCAGTACCCTTTGCACAGATCGATGATAGTCAGATATCGTCCCCTGGCAATACGATCTAATAGTTTGTCCACTCGGGGCATGGGGTATGCGTCTGTCACGGTTCGGTCATTGAGGCGTCGATAGTCGACACAGAACCGGGTCGTTCCGTCCTTTTTGGGGACTAGGACGACTGGGGATGCCCAGGGGCTGTCGGATGGCTCTATAACTCCTAGTTTTAACATCTCCTGAATCTCTTTTCTCATCTCTTCTTTTACGGCTTCGGGGATTCTATAGGGAGTCTGTCTGAGAGGGGTTTGTCCTGGGGTTTCGACATAATGGGTCGCTAAGGGTGTGTAACCGGGCTCCTGGGAAAATGTCAATCCTTTCTTAGCTAGTAATTGTTGGAGTTGCTCCCTTTCTGTGGGAGTTAATCGCTCCCCTAGCTGCACTGTATTAAGCCGAGTTTTAGGCTTGGCATCGGCTAACAGATCTGGGATGGGGAGGTTGTCAGGGTCTTCAGTGGCCGGGATAAATATGGCTGCTATATTTTCGTGCCTTTCCTGG
The DNA here is from genome assembly GCA_027410445.1 of Discoglossus pictus. NCBI lineage: Eukaryota > Metazoa > Chordata > Amphibia > Anura > Alytidae > Discoglossus > Discoglossus pictus. Next base: position 61,623,962 of record CM050168.1, read on the forward strand.
TACTCTTTTAATAAGTTTATATGAAAGTACTTCTGTATCCTTTCGTCCTTGCTACTGGCAATTACAGGGAGTGCAGAATTATTAGGCAAATGAGTATTTTGACCACATCATCCTCTTTATGCATGTGGTCTTACTCCAAGCTGTATAGGCTCGAAAGCCTACTACCAATTAAGCATATTAGGTGATGTGCATCTCTGTAATGAGAAGGGGTGTGGTCTAATGACATCAACACCCTATATCAGGTGTGCATAATTATTAGGCAACTTCCTTTCCTTTGGCAAAATGGGTCAAAAGAAGGACTTGACAGGCTCAGAAAAGTCAAAAATAGTGATATATCTTGCAGAGGGATGCAGCACTCTTAAAATTGCAAAGCTTCTGAAGCATGATCATCGAACAATCAAGCGTTTCATTCAAAATAGTCAACAGGGTCGCAAGAAGCGTGTGGAAAAACCAAGGCGCAAAATAACTGCCCATGAACTGAGAAAAGTCAAGCATGCAGCTGCCACGATGCCACTTGCCACCAGTTTGGTCATATTTCAGAGCTGCAACATCACTGGAGTGCCCAAAAGCACAAGGTGTGCAATACTCAGAGACATGGCCAAGGTAAGAAAGGCTGAAAGACGACCACCACTGAACAAGACACACAAGCTGAAACGTCAAGACTGGCCCAAGAAATATCTCAAGACTGATTTTTCTAAGGTTTTATGGACTGATGAAATGAGAGTGAGTCTTGATGGGCCAGATGGATGGGCCCGTGGCTGGATTGGTAAAGGGCAGAGAGCTCCAGTCCGACTCAGACGCCAGCAAGGTGGAGGTGGAGTACTGGTTTGGGCTGGTATCATCAAAGATGAGCTTGTGGGGCCTTTTCGGTTTGAGGATGGAGTCAAGCTCAACTCCCAGTCCTACTGCCAGTTCCTGGAAGACACCTTCTTCAAGCAGTGGTACAGGAAGAAGTCTGCATCCTTCAAGAAAAACATGATTTTCATGCAGGACAATGCTCCATCACACGCGTCCAAGTACTCCACAGCGTGGCTGGCAAGAAAGGGTATAAAAGAAGAAAATCTAATGACATGGCCTCCTTGTTCACCTGATCTGAACCCCATTGAGAACCTGTGGTCCATCATCAAATGTGAGATTTACAAGGAGGGAAAACAGTACACCTCTCTGAACAGTATCTGGGAGGCTGTGGTTGCTGCTGCACGCAATGTTGATGGTGAACAGATCAAAACACTGACAGAATCCATGGATGGCAGGCTTTTGAGTGTCCTTGCAAAGAAAGGTGGCTATATTGGTCACTGATTTGTTTTTGTTTTGTTTTTGAATGTCAGAAATGTATATTTGTGAATGTTGAGATGTTATATTGGTTTCACTGGTAAAAATAAATAATTGAAATGGGTATATATTTGTTTTTGTTAAGTTGCCTAATAATTATGCACAGTAATAGTCACCTGCACACACAGATATCCCCCTAAAATAGCTAAAACTAAAAACAAACTAAAAACTACTTCCAAAAATATTCAGCTTTGATATTAATGAGTTTTTTGGGTTCATTGAGAACATGGTTGTTGTTCAATAATAAAATGAATCCTCAAAAATACAACTTGCCTAATAATTCTGCACTCCCTGTACATAGTTGGTGTCACAGACCTGTGCCACCACCTTGTAAGGGCCCTGCCAGGAGGTCTGTAGTTTATTTCCTTTAACAGGTCTAAGCACCAGGACTTTCTGACCTACTTGGAACGTTCTCAGCCTAGCGTCCCGATCGTACCAATGTTTTTGACGGCCTTGGGCCGCCTGGAGGTATGCGATATGAAAGGACTTCTGTATCCTTTCGTCCTTGCTACTGGCAATTACATAGGTGGTGTCACAGACCTGTGCCACCACCTTGTAAGGGCCCTGCCAGGAGGTCTGTAGTTTATTTCCTTTAACAGGTCTAAGCACCAGGACTTTCTGACCTACTTGGAACGTTCTCAGCCTAGCGTCCCGATCGTACCAATGTTTTTGACGGCCTTGTGCCGCATGGAGGTATTCTCGGGCAATCCTGGCTAGGTGCCCCATGCAGTCCCGCATCTCCAGCACATAAGGTACGATAGGGACCCCCTCATGCTCCATCTCTCCCTCCCAGTGCTCCCGGATGAGGTCGAGGGGGCCTGGCACCCGCCGTCCATAGAGCAACTCGAAGGGGGAGAACCCTGTGGATTCCTGCGGCACCCCTCGATATGCGAACAAGAGGTGCGGCAAAAATTGATCCCAGTCTCTGTATTCCGCTGCAAAGGTCCGTAGCAATTGCTTTAGGGTACCATTAAAGCGTTCACAGAGACCGTTAGTTTGAGGATGGTATGGTGAACTCTGCAGACCTTCCATAGCTGCTGAGTTAGGTCTGCGGTGAACTGGGTTTCTCGGTCAGATAGGATTTCCTGAGGAAATCCAACTCTGGTGAAATTCCCGACTAGCGCACTGGCGACCGTGTTAGCCTGGATATTCGTCAGAGCAACGGCTTCTGGGTAGCAAGTGGCATAGTCCACTACTGTAAGAATATACTTCTTACCCGAAGGGCTGGGGTTAGGTAGGGGTCCTACGAGGTCGACTGCCACCCTGCTAAATGGTTCCTCGATCACGGGCATAGGTGACAGTCTGGCTTTAGGGTGATCCCCCCTCTTTCCTACTCGTTGGCATACATCACAAGTGCTGCAGTAACGCCGCACATCCCTCGAGATCCCTGGCCAAAAGAAGATCTGGGTGATCCTGTAGGTGGTGTGGTTACCCCCTAGATGCCCTGCCAACGGAATGTCATGGCCAATTCGGAGAAGTTCCAACCAGTACTTTCTGGGTACTACGAATTGGTGCTTCTGCGAAGGGACACAGCCTCTCTTTCTGCCTTCGGTCAATCTATATAACCTGTCCCCCTCCCATATAAAACGTTCCCGCTCATCCCCTCTACTGTCGGCTAATTCTCGGTTCTTTTGGAGGGTGGGGTCCTGTCTAGTTTCCCTCCCAAACTCTTCGGGGGTGTCCCATGCTATGGGTCTCTCTGTGGCGTTAGTGCTAAGTGTCTGCTTGTGGCTTACCTGGGTCTCCCGACCTGTTGTAGGATCGTCCTCGGTACGGGTCTGTGAGCGGGTGGTCACGGGACAAGCAGTAGCAGTCGGGTAAAAAAACTGAGGCTAGAGGGCCAATGTCGTTGCCCAGCACAACCTCAGCATGTAAATTGTCCATGATGCCTACTGTGGTCTTTCCCGACCCGACTTCCCAATCCAAGTGTACCCGGGCTGTGGGTAAGCGGAAAACAGCCCCCCCTGCGACGCGAACAGCAATGGTACGATTAGATACATGTTCTGGTTTCACGAGATGTTTCTGCACCAAAGTGATGGTAGCGCCAGTGTCTCTTAAGCCTTGTGCTATCTGTCCATTTACATGCACCTCTTGGCGGTGATGCTGGCGGTTATCTGGGGAGGCAGCCTGTACGGGGTTGGCCTCATACAAGATTCCCAAACACTCCTCAGGGCTCCCTTTGATTTCCAGGCAGTGAGCAGCAGAGGGACGTGATGGTGGGGTCTCTGTGTGGGGTGTTGTGTGCCTCCATTCATTGGCTGATCTCAAAGGGCAATAACGGGCAATATGCCCTGTGTTGCTGCAGTGATGACATGTCACTTTGTAAGATTCCCGGGGCTGGTTGTAAGACCCCTGAGGGCGTAGAGGTCCTGGGGGTACTGGAGCCCGAAATTCTGTGCGTGCAGCGTAGGTTGGGGTGCGTGCCTCTGTTCTAGGTGCTGGTCGTGTGGTACCTTGGCTCACCTTCCTTGTTTCTGCGTATTCATCTGCTAGTCGCGCTGCCTCAGTTAAGTTGGCAGGGCGGCGATCTCTCACCCAGTCCTGTATATCCGCAGCCAGATCTTGAAAGAAATGTTCCATCAAGAACAACTGTAACACTTCTTCTCCGGTGTTGGCATTGCACCCTCGCACCCAATGTGATGCCACCCTTTGTATTGTGTTGCCCATTCCATGTGGGAGTCCACAGCCTTCTTCTTGGACTCCTGGAAGCGACGGCGGTATGCTTCTGGGGTTATGGCATATCGGGTTAGCAGTGCCTTTTTACCTTGCTGATATTGTAAAATATCCTCTGGAGCAAGAGCCCGAAAGGCTTCATTGGCTTTGCCCGACAATTTCCCAGACAAAATAGTGACCCATTGGTCTGGTGGTACCTGGTGTAGTGAGCACTGCCTCTCAAAGTCAGCCAAATATCCATCTATTTCCTCCTCACTTTTTACAAAAGCTTTAAATGCAGTGAACGGTATTTTCTTTACTGTAGCAGTGGGTGGGGGGTGGGAACTGCCTGTGTAATGGGCTGTCTAGCTCTTACCAGTTCCGTTTCTTGTCTCCTCTTAGTTTCTATCTCCTCCCTTGTTTCCCGGAGCAGCTGGTTTATTAGTTCCACGGACGTTTCTGGATACAAGGATAATCTCCGCTGTAAGGGGCTCCGTTACTTCCATGGATCTATCCATTTTGTCCAGCTCCAGCAGGTCAGCTATCAGCTCCCTCCGTGGCCTGTTACTGGCACTCCTACCACGACTCTCCAATAAATCTTTTACTGTGGGTCTTTTCAGCTTGGCGTACTGAGACTCCATTCAGCACTTGCTCTCTGGATAAAAGGACCATCCCACCGCTGCCAAGCAAATGTAACGGCTACCCCAGTAGTGAGAGGGTATCAGCCGTTGGAGACATCCTTTTTCCTGGCAAGCTGCTGTGTAAAAGTGAAGTTGGTATCAACCATCAGAGGAAAACTTTAATAACTGAACTCAGCATGACAGTTACATATCATCAAAACATTCCAAACAGTTAAAGGGCCAGTGTAGTAATAAATGTTCCCAGGCAAAGGTAAGGTTCTGTTACAACCTTAAATAACCAAGTGTGACCATATAGGCCCCAACCGCACCTTAAAAACCTTAAAAGACCAAGTGTGACCATATAGGCCCCAACCGCACCTTAAAAACCTTAAAAGACCAAGTGTGACCATATAGGCCCCAACCGCACCTTAAAAACCTTAAATAACCAATCAAAACCATATAGGCCAAAACTGTACATTTAAAAAAATGAAATAAAAATACTAAAAAAAATATATATATATATATTGTGATATATATATTTATATATATATATATATATATATATTAATTATATATATATATATATATATATATATATATATATATATATATATATATTGAGATATATAATTATATAGATATAATTATATAGATATAATTATATATATATATATATATATATATATATATATATATATATATATATATCAATATATATATATATATATCAATCAATATATCTATTAATCAATATATGAATCAATATATATATATATATATATATATATATATATATCAATATATCTATCAATCAATATATCTATCAATCAATATATAAATCAATCAATCAATATATATATATATATAAATACACACACACACACATAAAGCAATATACATAAAACAAAAAAATATATTAATTGATATTTATTAATTGATTAATTGATGTACTTTATTAATTATTTGATTATTGCTCATGTATTTGTATTAGACATTATTTATTATACATATTACAGTGCTATTTATTTGCTATACATGTTACAGTATATTATTCTGTAACATGTATATCACATAAATAGCCTTGTAATATGTATAATACATACAAGTTCACACTAACCTTTTTTGCCCTTACAGGCTTCCATACCTGCTTTGCTAATTTTTTAAAGACTCTGATTGGTTGAAATCAATGTCAATTAAAAAAATTTCAGCCAATCAGAGTCCTTCAAAAATAGAATAAAAGGGGGAGCGTGGGAAAAAATGAATTAGTCGCCGGGGGGAGCTCCTTGTAGGAGGAGCTCCATTAGATTGTTGTTGTTTTTTTTAGAGCGTCAGGTTTTTTAGGTGGAGGCCTCTTGCAATGGGCCAGAATGGATGGACAATGGCTTCAATCAAGATGAGGACAAGGGCTTCTATCAAGATTGAAGGACATGGGCTTCAATCAAAATTGATTGGAATGCCCGACTATCCAGGGCAGAAGGCCACCGATGGAAGGGTCAATTTGACAGGTAAGTATGTGCTGTTGTTTACTTTATTATTGTTTTTTTTTCCCCTTCCCTTATTTTTATTTTATCTTTAAAAGTTACAGGCAATTTATTAATTTTATTTTAACTGCAATGTTAAAGATACATTGCCTGTTACTTCTAAAAAATGAAATAAAAATATGGGGGGGGGAGACTGTATTGTTGTGTTTTTTTTTTTTTTTACTGTAAGGTAGGTGGATTGCTAGTTGGGCCAGGGTGGGGTGTGGGTCACTGTGTCAGGGTTGTAGGTCGGTGGCTTGGCTTGGTACTACCACTCCACCTACCTATCACCCTGACCCAGTGACCACACCCCACCCTGGCCCAACTACCAAGTTGGTAGTTAGGTCAGGGTGGGGGTCATTAGGTCAGGCAGGCTGTTAGGTGGGTTGATAGTTGGGTCAGGGTGGGGTGTGGGTCACTGGGTCAGGGTTGTAGCTCGGTGGCTTGGCCTGGTACTACCACTTCACCTACCTATGACCCTGACCCAGTGACCACACCCCACCCTGGCCCAACTACCAAGTTGGTAGTTAGGTCAGGGTGGGGGTCATTAGGTCAGGCTGGTAGGTGGGTTGATAGTTGGGCCAGGGTGGGGTGTGGGTCACTGGGTCAGGGTTGTAGGTCGGTGGCTTGGCCTGGTACTACCACTCCACCTAGCTATCACCCTGACCCAGTGACCACACCCCACCCTGGCCCAACTACCAAGTTGGTAGTTAGGTCAGGGTGGGGCTCATTAGGTCAGGCTGGTTGGTGGGTTGATAGTTGGGCCAGGGTGGGGTGGGGTCACTGGGTCAGGGTTGTAGGTAGGTGGCTGGGTACTATCAAGCCACCTACCTACCCCCAAGACCAAGTGACCTCAGTTGGTAGTAACTGGGTCAGACTTAGGTCAGGGTGGTTAGTGGGGTCACACCAGGGTTGGCACGGGGCTCCATGGGCCTCTTGTCCTTAGGGGGGGTGATGACCGTGTCTGGGGGGGTAGGAGTGACCAGGTCCATTGGGCTTATGCTGGGTGGGTGACCACATGGTCCGTCGGTGGCTGAGGTGGCCAGATGGGCCTACAGGGGGGGTGACCGGGGTGACGGGGTCATCACCGGGCATGGCACGAGGCCACATGGGTAATTGTGTGGCAGGCAGGCAGGCATAGTGGGGTACTAGGGTAGCCCTAAGTTTATTAGGGGGACTAGGGGTTTGGCCAGGGCAGTTAGGACTTACTGTTGTAGGTTGGGTCAGTCTGAGTAGTTTCAGCCAGGGAGGTACTCAGCAGCGGGAGCAGGAAACAAAAAGAGGGCTGGGCTTGGCTTATGGTGGTTTTATTAACAGGGAGCTGTCAATCAAAATTAAACTCGAGGCTCTATTAGCTTGTGGGCGCCCTGGGCTAACTGTCTGGGTGGGCTTAGGTGGTTCTCCTGACAACTGTACAACCTTCCATCATGGATTGGTCAATGATGGAAGACTGTCAGTCATTGAAATGGATACATTATCACTGCCCATGCATAGCTTTTCCCTGGTTGGTGGGCGGAATCCATTAACGGATTCATAGAGTCTAAAGGTTAGTGTAAGTGCAGTAGTGTAATCTGATCACACAGCGTGGCACGTGCAGGGGAAAGCTACAACAATAGAATAGATAGTGTAGCATTGCACACAGCAGTGACCTGCAATAAAAATATTTGGGGGGGCGCTTGCCCCGACGCCCCTATGGACGAGCCGCCACTGCTTATTGGTCTCTCTTCTATGTACCTAAGGATGGGGCTTACTGTGACTGGCCAGCCTGTTTACCATAAAATGGTATAACATATGACAATTAATAAAGATGTGGCAGTTAGTTTTCGTGCCTTAAACATGAATAACCAATGTGTAAGGGTCAGTTATAGTTCTCATTTATACAAGGTATGTGACTATTTACTGTGTGCCTGTATCCTCTGTGGGGAGTGGTCCATGTCTGAGGCCACTGATATCCTGTCTGCACTATCCTCTGCACATATTCGTGGGTGTGGTCCCTATCCTGAAGCCATCTTCTGTACCAGAGGTAGTAAGAACTACATGGTCCTGCTGGGACAAACTGTTACTTTTTTTTTTTTAATACATTGTTTTTTACAGTAAGATAAGTTTGAAATTTGCCATTTTGAGCTGTCAGTCAGCCATTCTGACTCACCCACAAAGTTGAATATTTACATTAATGAGATATAAGTGTATTTATTTATTGAAACATTTTCATATTTTACAGATTGGCAGTAACACTACCTAATAGTCTCCATAATGTTTCAAGAATATAAGTGCCCTCATTGGCATAAGACAGAGACTCTGTTCATTGACGCACAAATTAATTTCTTAGCTAATTGTAAATACCAGAGTGACGACTCTCTTTCTGATCTGTCTGGGATAATTGTGGCCTCACAGACTTGTCCCTTAACCTCAAATTATTTCTAGTATCAAAGCTCTCTGTCTGGCATGTATCCAACCTCTCTTCCTGTCCTGACAAATAAGATTAGATTGAGCAGCCGTCTTAATAATCAAAACAAAATAACCTGTCATAAAAGTTTTTGGAACAGCACAAAATGTACTTAATTTTTCCCTGAGTCATATACATAAAATGCATAAACATTAAGCAGCTTGTTCTGAAATTTTGGATGTAAACAAAATAAAATCCACATTTGTTTTGTTTAAAGTGAAATGGAAAGTTTAATTTTACAGAAAGGGTTACAGATACAGCTGTACCATGAAATCCATGCTTAGATATTTCCATAGTCTGTCAGGTGCAGTATGGGTTTGAGTTTGGGTGTTCTTGTCAAGACAAGGGTGGCACATACACAGTAACTGAGATTGAAAATATTTCTAGTTATCTATGTATTATATGAAATGAGCGCGTTGCACTCAAACAAAAACCAAATTAAAACATTACCAATTGTATAATTGGGGGAAACATATCCTTCTTAATCTCAAAGTGGCAACTGGATGATTCCCTGGATCAATATGCTGCCTAGTTTAGTTAGCTATCCTTGTTTCCATTTTTTTATTCAAAATATATCAAACTCCTTTTTAAAGCTACTTTCACATTCTATTTAGTTTTCTTGATCATCTCTGACCATGAAAAGCTCATGGATAGTAACTCTTGTGATTACCTAGGTGATTGGCTAGGCAATGAGTAGTGATGTCACCGATGTACTGATACTCTCCATCAGAGTAGAACAAACAGGAGGCTGCAATTCTCATTTTTGAGCCTTTATGATTAATTAAGGTAAAAAATGTCTTGAGTGGATAGTATTATTGATACATTCTGGCTTTGATCAATACAGGGTGTCTGGGAGATGTCGAGAGAAGGCATCTGCCTTGGAATTTTTAAATCCTGGTCTGTTTGAGATTAGACAGTTAAATCACAAAAAGAAAAGTACCCTTTGGGTGGGTTTAGACAGCTTGACATTTCCAGATAATCCAGGTTCCTATGATCTATCATGACAGTCATACTACTCCGTTCAACAGGCTCCTCTATTCTTTAAATGCCAGCTTTATGGCAAGTAGCTCCTTTTTGGCTACATCATAATTTTGTGCATCTTGATTAAACTCCACAATATACACATGGGTGCAGTGGGCCCTACAAATCTGTCCTCTGAGACTGCTTAGCAACTATCCCTTTGTCTGAGGCATTGACTTTCAGGTCACAGGATTTAGTGATGCCTGAAGATAAAGCCTTCTGTAACATATGGAAGGCCTTGACAGCCTAATGTAACCATTCACAAGGATTTGCCCCCTCTAAGACAGGGAAGTTATGGAAGCAAATACTATAGAGAAATCCTTAACACGTTTCCAGTAGTAGTTGGGAAAACCAATAAAGCTTTACACTCCTTTCAATATAATAACGACTGGCCAGCATATGATGGATAAGACCAATGAGGGTTCCATTTCCAGAATATGAAAGGTGGTGCTATATCACAGGTCTTTTTGAATGAGACTAGGCTTGGTATACAACATATTGTCACATTGGACTGCGCAGGCTTGTTATTGATGAAGGGCAAGGATTTTAGTCAGGATATTATCTAGATAAGTGGTTCCCAGACCGGTCCTTAGGGACCACCAACAGGTTATGTTTTGTAGATATCCTCATTTAACCACAGGTGTTTCAATCAAAATGATTAAATTGTTAGTTATCATACCGTATATACTCGAGTATAAGCTAACCCGAGTATAAGCTGAGGCACCTATTTTACCACAAAATGCTGGGTAAAATGAGTGACTAGAGTATAAGCTGTGGCGCCTATTTTACCTTGTGTCTCTTTCCCACCCTTATCACCCCCTCCTCAACAGCCCTCCTCATCCTCCCTTCTCATCCTCAACCCCCCTCCTCATCCTCACTCATCAACCCCCTCCTCGTCCTCCCTCCTCATCCTCCCTCCTCAACCCCCCTCCTCAACCCTTCTCCTCATCCTCCCTCCTCAACCCCCCTCCTCATCCTCCCTCCTCAACCACCCTCCTCAACCCCCCTCCTCAACCTCCCTCCTCAACCCCCCTTGAGGGTCGAGGAGGGGAGTTGAGGATGAGGAGGGGGATTGAGGATGAGGAGGGGGATTGAGGATGAGGAGGGGGGTTTAGGATGAGGAGGGGTGTTGAGGAGGGAGAATGAGGAGAATGATAAGGGAGGGGGAGGGAAAGAGACACGAGGGAGAGGGCGGGAAAGAGACACAGGAGAGGGAGAGGGGGGAAGAGGGGGTGAAGAGACAGGGGGGTGACTCGAGTATAAGCTGAGGAAGCCATTTTCAGCCTTAAAAAAGGGCTGAAAAACTTGGCTTATACTCAAGTATATACAGTACCAGAAATCTACTTGTCACTTTTTCTCCTTACACGTCCTTGAGAGGCTGCTCATGGAGTTCCCACCTTTTTCACATATCCCATATATCTCCACTCCTCTTCTCCAACTTCTGTGGTACCTTCAGCAAAATCTATTTGTGACTTAGTACTTTTATGTTAGTACTGTTATAGTACTACATCAAAAAAGGTAAGAGGGTTAAGGAGTCCACCATTGGCCTTCTTTCTTGGTGTCTTCCAACTTCTCCCTGCCTTGACATAGATCTGTGTCTCTCACCTGTGTATTGGGGTGTTGGTGTTGAAGGGAGAAAATGTAAAACTCTTTTGGCTGCTGGGACTACTTTGTGCTTGAAACCAAAGCTTTACAAAAGGCTGCTGCAGTCCGATAGAGAGTTCATATGAATCCTGGACAGTTTGCGGTCCCTATAAGACTGGGTTGCTCACCGCTGGTTTAGGGCAAGGAGGTTAAATTAATTTGTCTTTTATTCAAAGTAACTCTCCATATAAATGAAGTAATGAAAATGAACTTGATTGAGCTCAGAGTGGCAGTGGCTGACAGATGTGCCTGGCGTGCTGCAATCCATAGGGTGACGGAGAGTTGGACATGACTGAACGACTAAACAACAAATAGATCATCTCACCCACCTCCTGAGGAATCTAATTGGGAAAAGTGTACAACAAGGCTGTATATTGTCACCTTATTTATTAAGCTTATATGCGGAATGCATCATGCGTAAGGCCAGACTGAATGAATCCAAAGTCGGAATGGATACTGCTTGAAGAAATCAACAATCTCAGATACGCCGATGATACTACTCTTATAGCTGAAAGTGTTGAAGTTGGCCTTCTGCTCAACTATAAAAAGACAAAGATCATGGCAAACAGTAATCTCACTTCCTGACAAATAGATGGAGAAGAAGTGGAGGCAGTGACAGGTTTTATTTTCCTGGGATCCAGGATCTCTTCAAATGGTGACTGTAGCCATGAAATTAAAAGACGTTTGCTTCTATGGAGAAAAGTTATGGCAAGTCTGGACAAGTCATTTAAAAGTAGAGATATTACACTATCAGCAAATGTTTGCATAGCTAAAACTAAGGTATTCCCAGTAGTAACATACAAGGATGTAAGAGCTGGACCATAAAGAAGGCTGAGTGCCGTAGAATTTATGTCTTTGAATTGTGGCGCTGGAGAAAACTGCTTAGAGACCCTTGGACTGCGAAAAGATCCAATCCAAGGTATGATAATAAGGTTAAAGCTCAAATGTTTTGCCATATCATGAGAAGACAGGGTTCCCTAGAGAAGACTCTGATACTGGGGACAGCAGAGGTGCAGATGGATAGATGACATCATTGAAGCAATGAACATGAGCTTGAGGCTGCTAAGAAGGGTAGTGCCTTATTTATTGGCAATAAACTGTTATATTGTATGGGGGAAATGTTAAATAAGTTGTGTGTTTCTGTGATTTGAACAGGAGAAAAAAAGAGTTGGAGAATAAATAAAAATGAAATCATTAGCCACACAAATATTCTAACCCCAAATAGTAATGCCACATAGAAGCACACTAGGCTGACAAGGGTTAAATGTCAAGTTGAATTTAGAATGCCGCTTGGAATGCTGGGGGTTGTAGCTCTGCGTCTTATACAGTTTACTAACCATTTCAGCATTAGGGACACAACTCCCAGAATGCCTGGTGCCCCTTGTCATTCATTGGCATAGTAACAATGGCATGTTTTGACTTGTCAGATGTGCAAGGGATGCTGGGAGTTGTAGTTCTACAGCTTCACTTGAGAAATGTATTTCCCTGCATGCACTGCGTTCCTAGGATAATACTGAACGGTTTAATTTTCATACATAGAAACAGGTAAGGGGTGTGCATGGTCTGGATAGAGAGGACTCTGTGTATAAGGATCTGTATATTACTGCTTGTGACTTGCAAAGGTCTAATACTGTTTGTATAGGGGACTCTGTGTATAAGGATCTGTATACTGCGTGTGACTGTCAATATACACAGTATACAGAGGACTGTGTATAAGGACACTAGATGTGAATATGCTTATTGTGTCTTGTATAGCTCTATAATACTGTGTATATAGAAGACTTTGTGTATAAGGATCTGCATATTACAGCATGTGGCTATCTATACAGTATACAGGGAACTGTGTATAAGGATCTGCATATTACAGAATGTGGCTGTCTATACAGTATACAGGGAACTGTGTATAAGGATCTGCATATTACAGAATGTGGCTGTCTATACAGTATACAGGGAACTGTGTATAAGGATCTGCATATTACAGCATGTGGCTGTCTATACAGGGAACTGTGTATAAGGATCTGCATATTACAGCATGTGGCTGTCTATACAGTATACAGGGAACTGTGTATAAGGATCTGCATATTACAGCATGTGGCTGTCTATACAGTATACAGGGAACTGTGTATAAGGATCTGCATATTACAGCATGTGGCTGTCTATACAGAACACAGGGAACTGTGTATAAGGATCTGCATATTACAGCATGTGGCTGTCTATAAAGTATACAGGGAACTGTGTATAAGGATCTGCATATTACAGCATGTGGCTGTCTATAAAGTATACAGGGAACTGTGTATAAGGATCTGCATATTACAGCATGTGGCTGTCTATAAAGTATACAGGGAACTGTGTATAAGGATCTGCATATTACAGCATGTGGCTGTCTATACAGGGAACTGTGTATAAGGATCTGCATATTACAGCATGTGGCTGTCTATAAAGTATACAGGGAACTGTGTATAAGGATCTGCATATTACAGCATGTGGCTGTCTATACAGGGAACTGTGTAAAAGGATCTGCATATTACTACTTATGACCGTGTATAAGGACCCTAGATGTGCATATACTTATTGTGACTTGTATTGCTCTATATTACTATGTATATAGGGAACTCTGTGTTTAAGGATCTTCATAGTACTGCTTGTGGTTGTCTATATACATAGTATACAGACTCTAGATGTGCATATGTAGAAGGATTATAGGTGTGCATATGCTTATTGTGACCTGTATATCGCTATAATAATATGTGTATATTACTGCTTATGACTTTTATAGCTGCTTGTGTCCTGTATAGCTCTATACATACTGTGTACAGACGGCTCTGTGTATAAGGACCTGCATACTGCTGCTTGTGTCCTGTATAGCTCTATACATACTGTATACCGATGGCTCTGTGTATAAGGACCTGCATACTGCTGCTTGTGTCCTGTATAGCTCTATACATACTGTGTACAGACGGCTCTGTGTATAAGGACCTGCATACTGCTGCTTGTGTCCTGTATAGCTCTATACATACTGTATACCGATGGCTCTGTGTATAAGGACCTGCATACTGCTGCTTGTGTCCTGTATAGCTCTATACATACTGTATACCGATGGCTCTGTGTATAAGGACCTGCATACTGCTGCTTGTGTCCTGTATAGCTCTATACATACTGTATACCGATGGCTCTGTGTATAAGGACCTGCATACTGCTGCTTGTGTCCTGTATAGCTCTATACATACTGTATACTGATGGCTCTGTGTATAAGGATCTGCATACTGCTGCTTGTGTCCTGTATAGCTCTATACATACTGTGTACAGACGGCTCTGTGTATAAGGACCTGCATACTGCTGCTTGTGTCCTGTATAGCTCTATACATACTGTATACCGATGGCTCTGTGTATAAGGACCTGCATACTGCTGCTTGTGTCCTGTATAGCTCTATACATACCGTATACCGATGGCTCTGTGTATAAGGACCTGCACACTGCTGCTTGTGTCCTGTATAGCTCTATACATACTATATACCGATGGCTCTGTGTATAAGGACCTGCATACTGCTGCTTGTGTCCTGTATAGCTCTATACATACTGTATACCGATGGCTCTGTGTATATGTGTATGTTTTTGTATGTGCGTGGTTCGGCTGTTAACTTCGTATTTTTTTGTACCTCATTTTTTGTTTTGTTTTTTCAAAATGCCGCGAGTCGTATTTTTTTTTTTTTTTCTAAGTCCCGCTTTCCTTTTAGCAAAGTGTTACGGCCGTAATTTTTGCACTGGATTTTTTTTAAAGTGCTAGAGGTCCCGCATTGGGAATTGTCTAATTTAGATTTCTGTTGATGTGTAGTCCCACGGGTCATAGGTATAAGCGCCTATGGCGCTCATCTCCACCAGCGCAGTGAGCGCCTTTGGCGCTCATTGCCTGCCCGCAACCACGGCCCTCGCTGTGCCGCGCCCGCAATTATAACATTGCATTATTAACGTTTTTTGGCAAGCCTGCGCTGCTGTGAACTATATATGTGATGACTCTGTGTATAAGGACCTGCATACTGCTGCTTGAGACTGTGTACTGTATATAGAGAAATATAAGGACTCTAGCTGTGCATACTGCTGCTTGTGACTGGCATTATCTTGTGTATAAGGGATCCTGTATCTGTTTGTATAGGAGGATTATATATGCATTTCACTATCAATACTAATCCTTTTATAGAGATCTCTGGGCCCTGTACTTACATTTATATGTTTGTCTTATATATAATGTATAGGACATGTGGCTGTTTGAAAGATGCTTCTTATGACCACTGACATGTCATATTTATAATTGCCTCTTATGACAAACGTTAAAATATGAATTTTTTTAAGAGATTAAAATAAATGAAGACTTTCATTTTTAGCAGTTGTATTCAATTTTGCTTTATTAGCGGGAGACATTTTATCTTTATTCTTAAACGAATTATAGACACACTAAAAGGAATGGGAGGAATCATGGATTCAGTAAATATCGCTCTAAATAGCCCACTTAACAACAGTAGCAAATAGAAGAGCAATCACCAGTAGGATAATGCTCCCCATAAGGCTATAGACAAAATAACATCAAATGGGATTCGGCAGCTAGGTTTAAGATTTTCTCCAAAATACTTTCATACTCCTGACTTATATTGCTCCTAATTTTGGTTTTGCCATGAAATAAATGAACTTTTCCCAAAATACGCTGGTTTTATCTCTCTCAGTCTAACCGACTCCCTCCCATTTGGCAGACCCATGACCTGGCCTCACAGCACATCTGGCACCGACATTAGGGCCGCGCTGCAGTAATAACGCACACTCCGCAGACCCTGTTACTTATCAAACCTCATTTAAATCCCTAAGCAACCTTTGATACTAAAGGAAGAGCCTTCAAGGACAAGCTGGATTTCACAAACCAAGAACAGGACACTTCTGTCGGTCACATTACCAGGAACAGGTTAGTGATGAGCAGATTTCTATAAATGTGCATTTGTATGGGAAACTAATTGTAAAAACTGATTATAGAATTATATATTATTATATCATGTGAATTTAATGGTTTGCTTCTAAATGAATGTGCGGTTTACTAATTCAAATTGTTAGTATTTTTATTTTGCATCTTTATATATATATATATATATATACATACTAGAATATTGCCCGTCAAAAAATGACGGGAATAAAATTGTAAGTGAGCTAATGCTGTTTGCTGTATGGTAATGAACTAAATAATACATTATTAAAGGAATATACTTTGCCTATTTTGAAGTAATTAATGCAGGAAGCATTTTGCTGAAGAGCTGACAATCTGTTTTCATGTTGCTGCAGCATACAATGTTGGTTTTGAGTGCTGTGGAGCTGCTGTGTAAGTGTCAGCAATGTGTGCAGTGTGTAGTGTAAATAGGCTGCGTGCGCAAGGAAAATGATGTTGAAAATGAAGTGATTTTCGGGTGTCTAAAGTCTTCAATTTGGACTTAAATGGAGGTGTAACTTCACTTGCAGAGGTCCTGGATGCCCCCTCTTGCTGTGGGTAAGCTTTTTATGTGTTTGTTGTGTGCATTTATTGTGTTTTGAGGTTCGCACGGGTCGGCCGTTAAAGTCGTAATTTTGCACGGTCGTATTTGTGTGTCTCGTATTTGTGTGTCGTAAGTCCGTAAATGTTGCGAGGTCCGCAGTTACTGGCAAGGAGCGCCTTTGGCGCTCCTTGCCAACAACTGCGGCCCCAGCGTTCGCAACAACTTTTGACAACCCGCAGTTATGACAACTATACATGTGATTTGTGTACAGAATATTTAATGTATAACTTAGATACACTCGGAGCAGTGACCCGGAGCAGTTTGCTCCCATTCTTTGAGGGGAGGGGGATTAACATAGCTAGGTAGGGTTTGCTCATTAGTTAGGGCATTTGTAGGTGCTTTTTCAAGGATAAGCATGGGGCCCATACTTAGTATTGCTTTATATGTAGAATAACACTGTGGGTTATTATTATAAACTTTTATCTTTATGCTTTGTCCAGTGTGGTTATGGTTCAGGTGAGTTATGAGATCAGTTTGGAGGAAAGTGAGATTCGGATAATTGCTGGAAATTTGCAATGGACAAGAGGTTAAACTGATGTTTTAGGCACACTGGCGGAGCTACTGCTGGTACGGCAGGTGCAAATCACCAGGGCTCACAAATGGGTCCCAACCCTCTGCTACCAGCAATGGCCTGGAGTAACAGTGGCTCAGGTAAAAGGGGCAAGTCATTATTTTTATAGCAAGAAGATCTGACCACCTACACATTTTTTTTGGCTTATATAGGTACCTACCTTGTATTAAGACATTGCAATGGGGGGCCCCAAAATTTATTTTGCATTGGCACCTTCGATTCACTAGCTTTGCCTTTTATTTAAGTACTAGCGACTTGCCCGTCAAATGACGGAGCAATACAATTTGAAGCCATGGCAATGCTATTTGCCAGACAATATCAAGCTTTTTCTACTCTGAGGACCTTCGATGCTCATTGCGAGCCTCTCCTCTGGTGTACTTTTGCTCCTCTGAGCACCTTTGGCGCTCTTTATAAATACAGATACATATGTCTATATTTTTTTAAATAATCAATAAATTAGTTACTTGATAAATTAATATACTTTAATTTATCTTTCTAATTAATATATCCAGCAATCAATAGCCTGAAGAGCTAACAATCTCTTTGTATTTTCCTGCAGCATACAATGTACTGTTGGACTGTTGCTGCCCTGAGGAGAAAGTGTCATCAATGTCCCAACTGTATATTAGAAATAGGCTGCGTGCAGGAGGGCAAACCGTTGGTTTAGTTGTGTAAAGCGCCCTTTGAGATTCATAATTTTATTTGTTGCAAATTAGTGTTGTAAAATGGCGTCATTTGTGTATGTGTTACGTGGCTCGCGAGCATGTTCCATCCTCTGTAATAGTGTATTTTGTACCTCGTATGTTCCTGGGTAAAAGTTTGTACGCGGCTGGCGCTATTTTGCACAGTTCAGCGTCGTGTAGCCTCGTTTTCATTTTTTTTTTCGGCCGCCTTTTTTTTTTCTCTCGCTGAGTGACGAAACTCAGCAAATTCAGTTAAAATTATCGTGGAACCTCGCTCCCCAGACGTGCTGTGTGTGTGATGTTATTTTTGTTTTTTGTGTTTTTCGATTTGCGCAGTTCGGCCGTTAACATCGTATTTTGCGACCTCGTAATTTTTTTTTTTTCTAAGTCCTGCGTTCCTCAATTGGTGCAGCCTAAGGCAATCCTGCATTTCCTAACTGCTTGGAGGCTAAGTCCCACGTACTTCAATGCCTGAACTGCTCGCCTCGCAGGCGATGAGCTCCTTTGGCGCTCATTGCCTTAGTGCTCTGAGTTCCAATGCCTAAATTGCTCAGCTTAAATTTGCGTTCAACCTCACTCCCAGATGTCCTGGCTGTCACACCGTGCTGTGTGTAATGTTTTTTTTTTGTTTTGTGTTTTTCGATTTGCGCAGTTTGGCCGTTAACTTCGTATTTTTCCGACCTTGTTTTTCTTTTTTGTAAGTCCCGCGTTCGTCAACTTCTTACAGCCTAAGGCGATCTCGCATTTCCTAAGTGCTTGGAGGCGTTTTTCAATGCCTCACCGGCTCACATCGCATCGCAAGGCTTCCAGGAGCACCTCTGGCGCTCCTTTCTGCCTAAGTCCTGTGTGTTTCAATGCCTCCACTGCTCGCCTCGCTTCGCCAAGTCGCACACACAACACAAAGCGTGATGATGTCGCGTAGTTCGACAATTATAATATCTGATGCTGGGTTTTTTGCTAGTGGACAATGGGGGTTAGGTGGCAGTTATAAGGGGACATGGCTATTGAGCACTTTTTTGTAAGAATAATAAATAATAATACATTTTAGATAAGGGAAAAAATCTAACAATTAGATGAAAGCAAAGTGTTTGATCTTCCGTAGACTGACTAGTGAATTTAAAGAAACTTGGACATGCTATCTAGTGTCTTCTTATCTAGTTTTACATTCAGATGGATGGTAAAATAAAAATGTCAAGTTCCCAATATAGCCTGCCATTCTGCATCACATAACAGGTCAAGACAGAAGAGATGAAAACAATCCTACCCTCACCGCTCGTCCATCTTTAATGGCAATTTTATTCATTATAGAACTATTTTTTCATGCTGAAAATCTTCTTTTGTATTGATTAAAACATGATCTTTTAAGTGTATTATGTAGATATGAAACTCTAGCAAAAAAGCTTAACTTTGAAGCTAAAGGGGACAACCTAAAAATGTATGGTCTATTTTATCTCATTGACTTTTTCCTCTATTACAAATTAATTTACCTCTCTCCCACAATGAATTTGACATTTGTCCTATGCGTAAAACATTTTTTAGCTAAAAAAAATCACAGCATGACACCTTTTTTTTTTTTTTTTTTTAAGGAATAAGGGCCCTTCAGGTGAAATGTGTTGGCCGTCACTGGTTTAGAGGAGGAAACATAGTTGTTGTGAAAGCTAATTAGGTGAGGATTACAGTAATCAATGAGAGATAGGGCGACTGAATTAATATTTTTGTAGCATCTTGTGAGAGCAAGTGGCAGATTCTCTATCTATTTTGTAGAATGTATTATTATTTATTATTATTTCCTTTAGGTGTAATGTGCCAACATGTTCCTTAGCGCTATAAGTTCAAGTGAAAAATGGAGGGCCCTGTCTTTGAGCTTAAAATCAAACCTACATACATGGCCAGATTACCCATTAGGCCAACTAGGCAGCAACCTAGGGGCGCATCCATTTGAGGGGCGCCACTTTCTTAAAAAAATGTTCTTGGCTTAATAAAAAGAAATGCTGTAGACTAAGGGGTAACTACTTAGAACAAGAACGTTACAACAGGAAATGGAACAGAAAAGGCCAAAATGGGTCTGTGCAAACCTTGCATACTCACAGCCCCCCCCCCCCACTTCACTGCCCAGGGGCTCCAAAAAATGTAGATCCGAGCCTGCGTCCATAGTCCTTGTTTCTACAGCACCTTACAAGATTGACTTGCAATCTAAAGGATTTAGCTATGAATTGAGTGTAAGTATTGAGTCAATATGTTTGCTGGGTTGGAGTTTGGATGATATTGTCATCATTAATAGAAATGTTCAGTGGAGGAGTCTTGGTATTGGGGAGTTGTGGGCAGTAGATGGAGTTTTGAGGTTTTGAGCTTCAGATATAAGGAAGTAAAGTGGTGGCATGTGTCAGTAGTGAAGGACATAGGACTAATGGGGAGGTAGAGATATAGAGCTGTGCATTGAAACCAGAAATATGAAAGTATGTGTAAAAAGAAAACACTGAGCCTCGGGGCACTCCAACAGTAATTGGTGGTGGTCGGAGAGGTTGATCAGAGAATTATGGTGCAGTTTTAGAGACCTCATAATATTTGGTCACATTTACCCTTGTGTGATTTGAAAATACATACATTTTACACACAAAAAAAAAATCTTTAATCCAGTATGTTATCACATAAATTCATTTCCTATTTGAGTTATTTTGTCGCATAGTAAGCTTGTTATCAGGGGGTTCCCTGGTGGTCCAATAGTTAGGATTTGGTGATTCACCACTGCAACCTGGGTTTGATTTCAGTCCGGGAACCAAGAGGTCATAACACCCTGAAGCTGAACAGGGTTGGGCCTGGTCAGTACCTGGATGGGAGACCACCTAGGAATACCAGGAACTTTATGCTGTAGGCGACTGGAGAAAGAACTGGCAACCCACTCCAGTATCTCTGCCATGAAAACCAAGTGGATCAGCATGACCATGAATCTAAAGATGTCCTGGTGTTTTATGGCCCATGAGGTCACAGGGAGTCGGGAACTGAAAGAAAAAAACCTTTTTATCCGCAGCATGCCACTTTAATGAGAACATCATACAGTCCCTTATCTAGCTTTGTTTTATAGTATGTATCTTTAAATTAATTAATTGATAAAATATTCCATTATACATAATTTAACATTTTTTTCCTGTGTGCGGTTACATGCCCGAATGACAGAGAGAGGTTCATTTTGAAATATTATGCAATGGCTTATTGGCCTCATGCAGCTGAACTTTGTTTTACTTACAATAAAAAGTTGTTTTTTTTACGGAGATGTCATTTTTTTTTCTATTAATATATAATTATCATGGTAATGTAATGAAATGAGACACCGAGGAGGCTATATGATGATTTAAAAGGCCACTGTAATCCTTTAATTTAAAAATATTTTTTTTACGAGAACTACACTTAAAAATATGCAAAATATTTTTTGAATGTAAAAAAAAATAGCCTCTAATTTATTCCCTTGTATATGTTATTATTTTGATGTGGAATCTATCATTTCGGTTTCTGCTGATCAACTTCCTGAAGTATGAGGATATGTTAAAAGCGCAGGAAGTTTCTATCCGCACGCTCAGACCATTGCTCTTTTCATATATTACCATTTTCATAATTATAAGAAGTACTGTAAATTGGGGAAAATGTCAAATGTTTGTGAAGACTGTAACAAATTAACAACATAATGGCTGAGTAAGTTATGGACAAGTATTTTAATGTAACATGGGATCTTTCCTGTTGGCTGGCCCACACAGTGGCGGCTATCTGCCACGAGGTGGCACGGCTGAGATTTCAGTGAATTTCTTGCCAGCGTAAAACTTACTATCTGCCAGTGCCCCAAACCCTAGGAAATTCACTGAAAGCTCGGCCAGCTAGTGGTCGATGGCCGCCACTGTGTGCAGCCAGCCAATAGGAAAAGTCTATAACTTGCCTTGTTTGTTTCTTCCAGAATTCCTGTGGCTTGTGATATTTTCCTTGTCCAGAGTTAAAAAGGGGGAGGGTTGTTGATTAAGATTCCAGCACCGGACACCCCTCTCCTTCCCATAGGCTCAGTAGAGGCATATTGCAAATCTTGCTTTCCTGCTCTGTAATTGCTCCATTGTATCTTGAATAGAAACTATGACTATCATGGCAGCTTCCATGCTCTAGCAGAGTCTAGTGAAATGGCTTATGCCCATGGCTTCTCTAGCTGCTAATGCTGTTTGTTTGTTGCCTACAGTTGTGAAGATTTTCATTTAAAGGACCACTGCAGTTCAAGAAAAAAATACTTGTTTGCCAAAATGTACCAAACTAAATATTAGCAGCTGTGTAAGACATGTAAATAAAGCATTTTGTGGGGGGGTTTTATTTTATTTTATTTTGAAGATTTAAGAATACATTTTGTGTTTGTTACATCACTTTCTCAGAGCTGAATCATGAGGGTGTGTTTTTGATATTTTTTATGAAAAAAAGGGTGGGAGTGACTGAATGGAGAGCCATTGTAAAGATAGTTAAATATGACTGAAATAGCCACACCACCACCCCTCCAACTGGCCAGAAGCAGACCCTTGCATCATTCACTGCAACAACAACTCTTTAGAAATGTAAACCACACACACACACCTCTTTCTCCAATCTATCATGGATCCCTCCAGGGTCCTGCAGAGGCATCAACATCTATTTTGTTTAAAAACTAAATCCTATAACTTTTTTTTTTTTTTTTTCTGCTTAATTATGCTCCGGGTCATTTACAAACAAATATATTTATTTAACCATTTCATACAAGGCCTGCACAAAGCGTTACATGCCCCATTTTATACAGAGTCTCCCTGATGCCTTCAAGGTCACTCGCCCGCTGTCCTAATGATAAGGCCTCTTTACAAAGTTATTATGTTTTCTCTTTCTTTATCACTACAGAGACTAATTTCCCCTCCACTGAGAACAATGAGATTAGGCTGTTGGATTTACTCCAATTAGTCCTGATCCGGCTGTCCTGTGACCGGTCAGCTTTTATAGGCTACTGTTGGACCGTTGTGAACTAATTAAACTAGTAGCCGATTCTGCTCTTAAAGGAGCAGTGTAGTACAGAAGCTTCTCTTGTGCATTTATACATGGGGCTGATACACTAAAGATGCATGGCAAGAGGGTAGCAAGGGATCATTCATTTTATTCTTTTTACAGAGATCATGTGGCAATAGCTGCTCACTACTTTTTATATGAAAAATGAGTGGTTTATAGTCTATAAAAGTTACATTAAAGGAGACTAGGTGGGTTTATTTTATACTCCTGCATCATAAACACTTCTGTGGTAAGGGGCCGTAGGAATCAATTGCTCGTATGTGTACCTGCTTGTTTTTTGTGGCTCTTTGTACATTTATTTAAGAGAGCAATGCAAAGCCCTAGCAAGAGGAACTAGCTCTAATAATGATGCACTGAGCATTAATAAAACTCATATTTAGTAGTTTATAACAATATTCAATATTATCTTCATCCTGATATCATACAGGAGAGTATTGGCTGAGGCTTTTGAGAACTATCAAATATGATGAGACTAGCGACTTGCCCGTCAACAATGACGGGGCAATAACACTTGAAGCCATGGCAATGCTGTTTGCCCCATAATGTAAGGCTTTTGTTCCTCTGAGGACCTTCGACGCTCATTGCGATCCTCTCCCCTTGTGTACTTTTTGCTCCTCTGAGGACCTTCGACGCTTATTGCGAGCCTCTCCCCTCGTGTCCTTTATGTGTCGTGCTTTGCAACGATCATCTTCGGCACTGTACAGATATATAAGTACAGTGTTAAATATACATTTTTTTTAGTGCAGTGTAAATAATAGTATAATAATAGTAATAATAATAATTAGAAAATGTTTTCAGGTCTCAGAGCATAATAAAGTGATTTAAATATGTAACTGCTTTGAGAGTCTTTTCACTGGCAGCCAATGAGCAGTAATACAAATATATATATATATATATATATATATATATATATATATATATATATATATATATATATATATATATATATAAAGTGCAGTGTAAAACGTAAATTTCTTTTTAGGGCAGTGGAAAGTATACATTTTTATTTTCCCATTACTAATTACCGTATATACTCGAGTATAAGCCGACTTTTTCAGCACATTTTTTTTTTTTTTATGCTGAAAAAGCCCCACTCGGCCTATACTCGAGTCAAAACAAAAGAAATCCTCCTCCTTCCCCCCAGTTATCCTCCTCCTTCCCCCCCACCCCCTGTTATCCTCCTCATTACTACACCCTCTCCAATCCCTATCCCCCTTCCTCCTTACTTGCTACTATGCTCTGATATGCTGATCCTGATGCCGCAGCACGTCTTCCGTACCGGCATATGCTAATGACTATTATATGTGATAATCATTGATAGGCTGCCCCTATAGCAACGGCTTATCTCAAAAAGAAAAATAGGAAATGGAGAGTGTTGTGTTGCTATAATCTTGTTTCTGAAAATTTAGCGTACTGGACAAAACCACCTCCCTACATTGTTCTTATAGTGAGT